>CM053035.1:88185563-88640563 GCA_028564925.1 Lithobates sylvaticus
ACAGTATATAATACAGTGCAGCTGGTGTACAGTTTTTAATACACTTCAGGTGGCGTACACAGTATATAATACAGTGTGTATAGTGTCTAATACACTTCAGGCGGTGTACACAGTATAAAATACAGTGCAGCTGGTGTACAGTTTCTAATACAGTTCAGGCGGTGTACACAGTATATAATACAGTGTAGTGTGCTGTGACAAGAAAAAAAATCCCCATCATGTCCGGAAGGCCACCAAGGAGAGGTAGACACTCACAGGTCACTAAAAGAGGGCAAGCAGCCTCTGTGTCTACAATCAACAGTGGTGGTCGTGGACATGGTGTATCCTTTGCAGGTGAGCGTGGGGCACGCTTGTCCTTTTTTTCTGCTGCTGGCTGTGTTATTTAGCCACAACATGCAGAAGAGTTGGTGGAGTGGATAACAAAGCCGTCCTCATCCTCCTCATCCTCTGTCACCCAGGCTGATTGTAGTTTGCCTTCCAACGCATCTGCCAAAGCAGCCAATTCCACTGGCTCCTTGTCCAGAGTTAAGCCTCGTACACACGATTGGATTTTTCGACGGGGAATGTGTGATGACAGGCTGTTGGCCGAAAATCCGACCGTTTGTACGCTCCATCGGACAATTGTTGTTGGATGGCAGGTTTTAAAATGTCTGTTGTCGGATTTTCTGAGCGTGTGTACACAAGTCCGTCGGACAAAAGTCCAAAGTACAAACACGCATGCTTTGAAGCAAGGGCGAGCCAGGGGCGGTCGGCCTTGTAAACTAGCGTTCTTAATGGAGAATTAACATTTGTGACATGGCAAATTATGGAATCTTAACACCATTATCCCATAGTTTTTAAGATCAAAGATACAACTATGTTGGTGTCCCTTGTCAATTTTACATTGTATCTTTTTAAATGTAACTGCCTACTCCCAAACTGTCATTTGAAGTAAAACACATAGCCAAGTATTATTCTCCACAATTTGTTTTATTGTGCATTAAAGAAAGAAAACAAATAAAATTAGACATACTATCTGCCAATAGAACTTAACCAAAAAGTGTATTCTATGCATCCAAAAATATAGAAAATATACCAAATCAAATCATTATTCAACCAAAAAAATTAATAAAAGCCTCATGCATGTGTCCCACTTCTTAATATAGGGGGTCAACAATGCCAAGAGTTGGTTTAAGCAGGGGTCCATCATCCAGAGATAATTCCGAAAATCATCCGGATTATTCTCATGGAGCTCCCGCAGCAAAGACTTATGACATAAATGATCACGATTAATAAAGCAACCAATTTTTGGTCCAAGAAATCCTCCCCCTCCTGTTCCTGGACTGGACTTGGGTTTAAAACAATAACTCCAAATCCAATAATAATCTCCTCCGATTCCGCAACATGGCTTTTCGACGAATGCCCATTCAGAAACTAACTGAAAAGCGCAAAATGAAAACCGTGAAGTGAAAATTGTAAATCAATACTCAACAACTAAAACGAAATTAGCAGAAGGAGCCCAAAGGGCGGCACAAAAGAGCTGAAAAACCACGTAGTACGTCACTACATTCGTGTTTGTTGGCCGACAATTCTTTGCCGTTTGTATGCAAGACAAGTTTGGGGCCAACGCCCTTCGGACAAAAGTGCAAGGTTTTGTCTGTGGAAAATCCGATCATGTGTACGAGTCTTTACTCCTTCCGTAGCCACACCATCCAACCATTGTTGTAGCCAAACAAATGCTTTATTTTCGTTTTCGTTGTGACAACAGTTTGATATAGATAGGAGATTCGACATGACGCTGACAGTAGTGATCTGTGTCCATCAAACCTGTGGTCAATGTGCCTAACCTAACTCTATTAGTCCAAGATTATACGACATAGAGAGAAAAGATTTGACATAAAGATTTGACGAAGCAGTCGGCGCGAGCGGGCGGACATTTATGGTCAAATGCTGACCATAGGCTTTAGAAGAATTCTAATGTTGGTTGACTAGTAATAATAATTCATAAATATAATTATTACTAGTGTCATACAACATTAGAATTCTACTATAGCTTGTAGGCGGAACATTCGACAAGAAATGTACGATTGCGGCTTAGTACAGTTTAGCTGCTCCATCAAATCTTCATAGAACATTCGACAGACACCATAAGCCTTCAATAACAGATTCAACCTTAATTATTTCGTATTTTCGGACGAATGCATTTTTTAACGAAACAAAATAAAGAAAAACAAATTTGGGGAGTAACTAAATAAATGTATTTTTCGGCCAAAAACTAAATTCCGAAACAAAATATTTCAGTGTGCACATGTCTACTGCCTATCCTATTCCTCCTCAATCATGATGATGCTAGCTTCCAACAATGTTCTGCCCGTGTTTAACAGGGGCATGTAATTACAATTTTTAATTGATATTTAACAGCAAAGCCCGTTTCTGCGCCCAACAAGAGTAACTATGAGGGGTTACAGTGTTGTGGCAACACCACCATCAAGGCCCAATTTTTCTACCTGATTAACAAGGGCATGTAATTACAATTTTTTAAATAATATTTAACAGCAAAGCCTGTTTATGCGCCCAACCAGAGTAACTGTGAGGGGTTACCGTTTTTTGGCACCACCAACACCTAAGGCCCAATTTTTCTGCAGAGTATATAGTGCAGTCCATATAGTATATATACTGCAGTTCAGAGTATATAGTGCAGTCAGTGTAGTGTATATAATATAGTGCAGGGTATATAGTGCAATGTACAATATATAATATAGTGTATTGAAGTGGTTAAGGGGAGCCCTATGACAGAATTAAGAAAAAAAAAACCTGCATGCCCCCCCCCCCTTCATACCAGGCCCTTTGGGTCTGGTATAGCTATAAAGGGGAACTCCACGCCATAATGAAAAAATGGCATTGAGGTCCCCCCCAAAATCCATATCAGGCTCTTCAGATCTTCAAGCATGAAACCTGGCAGGCCACGGGAAAAGGGGAGGGGGACGAGAGAGCTCCCTCCCACCTGAACTGTACCAGGCCACATGCCCTCTACATGGGGAGGGTGCTTTGAGGTCCCCTCCAAAGCACCTTGTCCCCATGTTGATGGGGACAAGCGCCTAATCCCCACAGCCCTTGCCCAGTAGTTGTTGGGGTCTGCGGAGCGTGGGGCTTGTTGGAATCTGAAAGCCCCCTTTAACAAGGGGTCCCCCAGGTGCTGGATCCCCCCTATGTTAAGATATGGGGTACATTATATGGATTTTGGGGGGGGACCCCCATGCCATTTTTTTTACATTTTGGCGTGGAGTTCCTCTTAATATCCATACCAGACACAAAGGGCCTGGCAATAGACTAAAATACTTTTTTATGTATATTACCGGGATCCGGCAATACATTACAGCTGTGAGCAATTTAAAATGAAATTTTTACCTTTATAAATGTAATTTTGCTGTGGTACTGTTATATACATGGGAAAAATGTGCTACTTTACAGGCAGACTAGGGGAACCCCCAAGCACGATATTTAAAGGAATAAAACCACTGCTCCTGAAAAAAACTGCCTTTTTTTTGCATTGATACACGTCCCCTGGGCCAGTACCAGGGTCCCCAAACACTTTTTATGGCAATAACTTAAGTCTTTAAAATTAGCACTTTTTGGTTTTTCACATTCGTGTCCCATAGACTTTAACGGTGTTCGCATGTTCGCACAAATCTTTTGTCTGTTTGCATGTTTTGGTGCGAACTGAACCGGGGGAGCGGGGTGTTCAGCTCATCCCTATTTACAGGCAGACTAAGGGGACCCCCCAGACACGATATTTAAAGGAATATTTCATTTTTATTGTTTCACTTTAAGCATCATTAAAATCACTGCTCTCTTAAAAACGATAATTTTTGCATTGATACATGTCACCCAGGGCAGTACCCATGTCCCAGTAAAAAAATATTTGGCAATAACTTGCATATAAGCCTTTAAAATTAGGACTTTGGATTTTTCATGTCCGTGTCCCATAGACCTTAATAGAGTTTGCATGTTCGGTAGAACTTTTTGCCTGTTCGAGATGTTCTGGTGTGAACCGAACCGGGGTTGTTCGGCCCATCCCTACTGGCGGGTGCTACTGGCAGGTATCCCTGGTGGCTGCAGTCCCAGATCGTGGGTTCCCGGCCCGCCATTCCCGACATCAGTGTGACACGAGCCGGCACTAGAGGAAGCATGTGGCTGCAGTGGAGCGCAGAGCCGATGCTTCCTGTATAGCGCCGGCTCCTGTCACAGGTGGAGTACATTTGGTATCACTCCGTCTGTGACAGGAGTCAGTGCTATTCAGGAAGCATTAGCTCTGCTACCTCGAGTGCCTGCTCCGTTCTTCACACTGATGCTTGGGGATGGTGGTTCAAGCTTCCCTGGGCAGACTGCTGATGACACCCTCCAACCAGCCTTGCCTTCTGTATGAGAGCTACATGACACTGTGCATGCCTGTACTCTTCTGGTCAGATGGTTAGATCTCTGCACATTTCAGTGGTAGCATCGCTGGTATATGTGAAGTTAGCAAGAGCTACCGATCAACACTGGGAATCTCTTCCTCTACCTCTCCAAGCCCAGAATGCAGACCCCGCATAACGGCCATGTAATTGCTTGTTAACCTATTTAAAAATGTATAAAAGATGTTTGGTTTGAAAAGGTTTTCCTTAGAGTATTATTGTATATAATTTAAATGATTTAGGATAGGCAGGGTTCACATCCATTTTAAGTGTTCATATAAAAAAGGTTTATATCCAAAGGTATTTACCTTTTTTTTCCCTTCTAATATTAGGCTTATATGCATACTAGGTCCACAATATATTGGGGTCATCTGTTTAAAATTATGGATAAGAACGTTTGAATATGATTTGGGAACAAATGTCAGGATTTGATAATAAAAAAAAAAAATTACACAGCACCAATATAGAGCATGAAAAGTATAATGGAAGGAAAAGATTGACAGTATACTTTTATGGTATATGGGAGTATGTTGAGAGCACAAATGGATTGGCAGGAAAGTAATGTTTGTACTATCAAAGACAGCCTCCTGTACACTCACCATTTTAAAAATCTGTACAGCGGTAACAATTATTATTCATAGTATACAAAAGGAAAAAGAAAAGCATATCAGTAACAATATGCTGATAGAGTGTTGTTCTGTTAAAAAGGGTGCTCAGGGGGGTGTGTCCAAGAGGGTTCAGGGAGAGGACGCTTGACTGTAAAGCTCTGCTGATCAGCTCAGTTATCCTTCGGCTGGATCAGTGCAGGAGGACTCTGAGGTGCCTTTTATTTTCCTCTTAGCAGCTGGGTGCCAGCAGGTATGCGTTGGGGCCAGATCACTGGACCCCCTCGTCTTTCTACAGGCTCTGGGAAGAAACCAGAAGTGAAGGGAGCTCCCGCTACCACAAATAGGACTGGAGGGCCCATAGAGTAGAGCGAGCTGTGTCTTCCCTGCATATGCAGAGTGGACACTGACCTGTCCTCCACCCGCTATGCTCACTGTGGCTCGCGACCGGCTACCAAGTAGCTAAAGTGGCCCCACTCTTCAAAAGGTTGGGCACCCTGCCCTAAACCAACATTAACCCTTGCATAATTTTGCCAAACAAATTTAAGACACTGAACTGCACCTCTCTTCTTTACTAGGGATGAGCCCGATGTTCGAGTCGAACGTATGTAGAATAGCGAACAATTTGGGGTGTGGAACACCCTTTAAAGTCTATGGGAGAAATCAAAAGTGCTAATTTTAAAGGCTTATATGCATGGTATTGTCATAAAAAGTGTTTGGGGACCTGGGTCCTGCCCCAGGGGACATGTATCAATGCAAAAAGAAGTTTTAAAAATTGAAGTTTTTTCGGGAGCAGTGATTTTAATAATGCTTTACGGTGAAACAATAAAATATTCCTTTACATTTTTTATACCTGGGGGTGTCTATAGTATGCATGTAACATGGCGCATGTTTCCCATGTTTACAACAGTCCCTGCACAAAATTAAATTTCTAAAGGAAAAAAGTAATTTAAAAGTACTAGCGGGTATAATGAATAGTCGGTCCCAGCAAATACACATAAAAGTCCTTGAAAAAAACGAGCTTATCGGAAGGGGACCCCCAGATCCCGGCCTCCCCTGCTGTGTGAAATGGTAACGGGGTACAAATGTACCCCTACCATTTCACAAAAAAAGTGTGAAAATGGTAAAAATTACATTACACGGCTTTGGGACAAGTCCTTTATTAAAAATAAAACTGTCCCACAAAGTCTCCTTCTCTCACTCCCCCGATGGACCAAAAAAAAAAAAA
Source organism: Lithobates sylvaticus (assembly GCA_028564925.1). NCBI lineage: Eukaryota > Metazoa > Chordata > Amphibia > Anura > Ranidae > Lithobates > Lithobates sylvaticus. The sequence goes on from CM053035.1 coordinate 88,191,830, forward strand.
AAAAACCTGCATGCCACCACCGACCCGCCTCCATGGGACCCCGTAGTGACCGTCCTCTCAGTTGACAGTTCTTTTCAGTTGACACAGTGACCCCGCCCCGCTCTGATGCACAAGAACATCCCTATGGCTTCCCATAGTGTCAGAGGGGGCGGGCCACATGGTTACATCACCGGGTGGCCCTGCCCCCTCTGGCGCTATGGGGAAACCATAGGGATGTCATAGGGAAAGCCATAGAGATGTTCGTGTCCCATAGACTTTAACTGTGTTCGCGTGTTCAAACAAATTTTTTTCCCTGTTCGCATGTTCTGCTGCGAACCGAACCAGGGGGGTGTTCGGCTCATCCCTATTCTCTACTAACACATACTGTAAGACTGCAAAGACAGTTATGCCTAGTACACACGGGCCAAATGTTGGGAGGCATCAGCTGTTTCAATAAGAACCGGATGACATTTGGCCGGTCCGACAGAAACCAGTTTGGCTTGTGGTGGGGGGGCCCTGTCAGAACACAACAGCTCAGCGGGGGGGGGTCACTGTACTAACGTCGGACTGTTAGTACAGAGCTGTACGTTTTTTTTTGTTCAACACAGCGGGTTAGTGTGTACCAGGCTTTAGATCAAGCCAGGCGGCCTATTATAAATGCTTTCACGTATGTAAACTTTCAGAAACATTATCTTTGCATTTCAGACTCTTTTAGGAAAACATTCCTCCAACCCTAAGAGAAGTTATAATTCCTTTTTACAAGATTGTAGTGAACTATCCTTATCCAGTAGAACTTTGGAGGTCTGAAAAAACTTAGTAAAGTAAAGCAATCTCAGACACACTATAAAATTGAGAAAAACACTATACCCAATTTATTTTCGTTCTATATGGTATAATACACCATGATCATGAAACCCATAAAGTATTCATTACCCATTACTTTAAAGGCCTCATACACATTGAGTTTAACAAATGCCGCTTTTACAGGGTTTTTTTTTTTCAGCCTGTAAAAGCACTTTGTTAGCCTATGTGTCCATGCATGCATTGCCGTTTACAGGCATATAAGAAGGAGCATTTACAGGCTGAAGAAAAAAGACCACTTGTGTGTTCAGGACAGGAGCTGTGGATGCGTCTAATGTTTGGATGTTAATGGATTGCATTGGACAGAATAAATTAATATTCTGGCCAATGGAATCCATTAAAGCTCAAATGCTTTACATGCCTAACCATGTGTGCGATATGCAGCTTTAGGTGCATTTTTAAGCTGCTTTTTCCTGCCAGGAGTAAAAGGCATTCAGAGGAGAAAACCAAATGCTGTGTGTGCATGAGACCTAAAGCTGAACTAAATCTGCTCTGGGTCCCTGGAGCAATTGCCATAATATGCAAGTATACACAGAACATTTGCATATTATGATAGATTCAATCATTGATCTGGTCTCCTCCAGCACTTGTAGGTCCATGCTCCCTCTGGTTGCTCCATCCACTGACATATTCTCCATCAGCTTGTCCAGGTGTTTTTTTTTTTACCTCTTTGGCCATTGGTTGGAAGCTGATGATGTAACTCTTGTGCAAGCTCTATATTTTGCATCTTATGTTGAGTTGAAGAGAGTGTATACAAAGAAAATATATTGGTAGGAGATAAGCAAAAGCTATTTTTGGGCAGAAAATACTGACAAAGTTCAATGATGGCTGAAGAAAGATGGCTCTATCCTTCTGGGGAGGAAAGCAGGTGAGGACACTGTTAGGGGCTGTACTCTGAGCTTTGTGGTTGAACATCACTGCCACAACACCTCATCCAATCAGAGAATGCTTTGCATTCATTCAAAAAATGCAAAGGATTTTCTGAATGGTACCTGTGCTGAGCAGCCAATATTCTGTGTTCACAATGCATCAGGCTGGACACTAGGCTTGTGCAATTAGTTTCATAACGAATCGAAATTCGGACAAATTTTGCATCTTTCGGACATTCGTATGCCTCCGAATGTCTGAATAAAATTATAACGAAGTTCAACAAATACGAAAGAAATTATGGCGGATATAAAGAATGAATTCGACATGATTTGGTAATATGTTAAAGATCTAATGAAACAAAAGGTCAGCTCAAAGTAAATCTTATAGTCCAATCCGCTGATTAATTTTGTGCTGAAGGTTGGATTACTGGCAAAGTGCATTCCTGAGAACTGAGTGAGAAGGGTGTTGTATTTTATTTGAGCAGCGGAGAAGAGATATTGTCATTGTGTGTGTTAAAAGATTTAATAAACAAACGACTTTCCAAACTACGAATCATTATCACGAATATATATATATACATACATAAATATCGAATTTCAACGAATACGAACAAAATTATAGAGCATAAAACAAATGAATTTGACATGATTCGAGATTCAGTATAACGAATATCGACACTCTACAGAAATAACAAATTATCCAAAAACATACTGTATTAATGTAACATAGCGAATATAACAGAATGAAATTATGTATTTTACGAATGACAACGAACCGAAACAAAACAAAATTTTTTCCGTTGTGTACAAGTCTACCGGACACTCAGCACAGGACCTGGAAGCAGGTAGACATCACTGGAGCAGCAGTGTTTACTTCAGTGATTTCCAGTTTCCAAATTCATCTACCAGGAATTCTATATGCATAGTTACAATGATCCAGGCTGGAACAATGTAACTATGTAAAAATATACCATGCCTGGAATTTTTCTTTAAAATCAATATTATTAACCTTATTAAAAGCAAATAATTTGGTCTGAGAATTGAGGCTACATTGATTTAATGAGTCCATACTGAAAATACCTTGGTCTTCTGTTTTTGAATTAGTTCAAATTAATAAGGCCCAGTATTCATAGCCCTGGAGGCTTCTATTAATTTATATTATATATTATAATTCTTTATAATGACCATAGAGTGGATGTTTTTATGTTCCTTGCAAAATCTTATAAACACCCTAAACTCCCTTTTATGCCCCGTACACACAGTCGGATTTTCCGACGGAAAATGTCCTATCAGACCATGTTGTCGGAAATTCCGACCATGTGTGGGCTCCATCGGACTTTTTCCATCGGAATTTCTGACGGAAAAAGTTTGAGTTCCTGCTCTCAAATTTTCCAACAGCAAAATTCGATCGGACTTTTTCCGATCGTGTGTAGAGAATTCCGACGGACAAAGTGCCACACATGCTCAGATCAAATTAGGAGACCAAACCTATTGGCTAATAGCCTCTACATAGTTCCGTCATACGAAACGAATGTCACCACGTTCAGAATGATCAGATTTTCCGACAACTTTGTCCGACCGTGTGTATGCAACACCAGTGTCGGACAAGATCAGTCGGAAAAAATCTGACGGATTTTGTGGTCGGAATTTCCAACCGTCGGAATTGGACCTACAGAGGCCTCCCTGATGGTGGCACCTCCAGCTTCCCTGTCCTCATCACTTCCAGACTAGGGATGAGCCGAACACCCCCAGGTTCGGTTCGCACCAGAACCTGCGAACGGACCGAAAGTTTGCACGTAACCCTATTAGTTACAATGGACGCAAATGTTCAAAATTGAAAGTGCTAATTATAACGGCCAATATGCATGTTATTGTCATAAAAAAAGGTTTGGGGACCCGGGTCCTGCCCCAGGGGACATGTATCAATGCAAAAAGAAGTTTTAAAAACTGACATTTTTTCTGAAGCAGTCATTTTAATGATGCATAAAGTAAAAAAAAAGTGAAATATTCCTTTAAATATGGTACCTGGGGGGGTGTCTAAAGTATGCCTGTGAAGTGGCATGTGTTTCCCGTGTTTAGAATTGTCCCTGCACAAAATTACATTTGTAAAGGAAAAAAAGCCATTTAAAACTGCTTGCGGCTTTAATGTCATGTCTTGTCCTGGCAATATGGATGAAAATCTTTGAAAAAAATGGCATGGCTACCCCATCAACCCCCCCTTTCCTACCCCAGCCCATTACCAGCCCTTTTAGGTCTTGTATGGATATTAAGGGGAACCCTGCACCCAAAATAAAGCGCTATACCTACAACCCTATATACTCTGAACAGCAGTATACAGGTGGTGCAAACAAGACAGGGACTGTAGGTTTGTTCTTAAGTAGAATCTGTTTGTAATTTTGAACAGGTAAATTTTTAAGTGTAGCTCCAGCTAAAAAATCTATTTTTAAGCTTTTTGGAGAACATAGGGAAGGGTTATCACCCCTGTAACATTTGTTTTGCTGTCTGTGCACCTGTTCAGAACATTTAACCTCACTTTCCGTCCCAATGACAAATGTTTTTGGAAAAGTGGGGTTTTTATTGAAACAAGGATTGGTGATAAAGCATCAGTAGAGAGGAGATACCTTTTTCCCAAATTAAATCTAACAGGATAGAATTTCCCTTCCTGGGGTAGATTTCCTCTCACTTCCTGTTTTCTCCTTCCGTTTGCAAGTAGGAGTCGTTTGTAAGTTGGATGTTTGAAAGTAGGGGCCTGCCGTATACACTCTGCAGAAATTTGCCCCATTAGATGTTGGTGCTGCCACAACACTGTAAGCCCTCACAGCTACTCTTGGTGGCCTGCTGTGAACTATTATATCAGGAATTGTAATTACATGCCATTGTTGAACAGTGGTAGGAAAAATTGGGCCTTTGGTGGTGGTGGTGGTGCTAAAACACTGTAAGCCCTCACAGTTACTCTTGGTGGGCGCAGGAATGGGCCCTGCTGTGAATTATTAGATCAAGAATTGTAATTGCATGCACCTGTGGAACAGGGGGCAGAAAAATTGGGCCTTTGGTGGTGGTGGTGGACGGTGTTGCCACAACACTGTAAGCCCTCACAGTTACTCTTGGTGGGCACAGGAATGGGCCCTGCTGTAAATTATTAGATCAAGATTTGTAATTACATGCCCCTGTTAAACAGGGGCTGAAAAATTGGGCCTTAGGCACTGGTGCTGGTGCCACAACACTGCAACCCCTCACAGATACTATACTTGGAGCACAGCAATGAGACCTATTGCAAAGCATTGCATAAAAAATTGTAATTACACGCCCCTGTTAAACAGGGGCTGAAAAATTGGGCCTTAGGCACTGGTGCCACAACACTGCAACCCCTCACAGATACTGTACTTGGAGCAAAGCAATGAGACCTGTTGCAAAGCATTGCATACAAAATTGTAATTACACGCCCCTGTTAAACAGGGGCTGAAAAATTGGGCCTTAGCCACTGGTGGTGGCACCCAGAAACAAAAATGTTCTTCCAAGCTATCATCAGGATCATTGAGGAGGAAGAGGATAGTCAGTCAACATAACATGACAGTCACTCAGCATCAGCATAGTCAGTCTTGAAGGGATGTGACATTTCAAAATAAATTATTCAGTCATATCAGCTTCAGGTGCCTGGTAGCTGGTGGTGATCCCAGACTGATTCATCTTTATGAAGGCCAGTCGATCAACCGAGTCGGTGGACAGGCACACCCTGTGATCGGTGACAAAGCCTCCAGCAGTACTGAATGTGCGTTCGGAAAGAACGCTGGATGCAGGACAGGCCCGTAGCTCAATTGCATACTGTGCAAGCTCTGGCCAGTGATCCATCCTCAAGACCCAGTAAGCCAGAGGATTTTCGGTGGGAAAGGTGTCCAAGTCTGACCTTGCCCCTAAGTATTCCTGCAGCATGTATATCAGACGCTGGCGATGGTTGCTGGAACCGATCATACCTTGGGGCTGCGGACTAAAAAATTGTCTGAACGCATTGGTCAGACGTCCACCTTCCCCACCGCTCCTTCTGCTACTGACCGAAGCCTCAGCAACTCGTCGTCCAGGACCAGGACTTCGTAACCCCCAGTCTCTGGGAACGCATTGCACAGACCTTTCTGCATGGCCTCCCGGAGATGTCTCATCCTCTGCTCCCTCTGCGACGGCAAGATAAGGTCCGCAACCTTACCCTTGTACCGTGGATCAAGGAGAGTGGCCAGCCAGTAATGGTCCCTCTCCTTGATCCGAAGAATACGAGGATCCTTCCGCAGACTTTGTAGGATCAGGGAGGCCATGCAACGTAGGTTAGCTGAGGCATTCGGTCCGTAGTCTTCTGGGTCACTAAGGACGACATGATCCGTAGCCACCTCCTCCCAGCCACATACAAGTCCACGATTTCTTGGGACTGTAAATCATCCCTGAAAGACTGCTGCTGCTGATGCTGAGTGCCAGGCTCCACCTCCATGCTGACACAATCCTCCTCCTCCTCATCCTCTTCCTGTGTGATGGGTGGGAGAGAAGGAACACTGTATGGATAAAGGGGGCCTTGAGAGGCAAGGAAGTCCTCCTCTTCCTGCCTCTGTTCTGCCTCAAGTGCCCTGTCCATTATTCCACACAGTGTATGCTTCAACAGGTGGACAAGAGGTACAGTGTCACTAATGCATGCACTGTCACTGCTCACCATCCTCGTGGCCTCCTCAAATGGTGACAGGACAGTGCATGCATCCCTGAATATGCTCCACTGGCGTGGTGAAAAAAAATCCGAGCTCCGCTGACCCTGTCCTGGTGCCGTAGTCGCACAGGTACTCATTGATGGCCCTCTGCTGCATGTGCAGTCGCTGCAACATGGCCAATGTTGAGTTCCACCTGGTGGGCATGTCACATATAAGGCAGTTCTTGGGCAGGTTCAACTCCTTTTGCAGCTCAGTCAGCCAAGCACTGGCATTATATGATTGGTGGAAATGCACACAGACTTTCCTGGCCTGCCTCAGGACATCCTGTAAGCCTGGGTACCTGTCCAAGAACCACTGAACCACCAGGTTAAGGATGTGAGCCATACAGGGCACATGGGTCAGTTGTCCCTGTCACAGGGCAGAGAGGAGGTTGGTGTCATTGTCACAAACCACAATTCCTGGCTTAAGCTGGCGTGGCATCAACCACCTCTCGGCCTGCCCCTGCAGAGCTGACAGAACCTCTGCCCCAGTGTGGCTCCTGTCCCCCTAACACACCAGCGCAAGCACGGCATGGCATCTTTTTGCCTGCATACTTGCGTAGCCCCTTAAACGCCTACGGAGCACCGGTGGTTCCGAGGACAGAGCACTCGAAGAGGCCGTGGAGGAAGAAGAAGAGGAGGGGGTGGAGGAGAGTGGTGTGTCACAACCAGTAGTAGCATTTTGGAGACGTGGTGGCGGAACAACCTCCAACACTACTGTACATTGAACTGCATTCTTCCCAGCTGCCAAAAGAGTGACCCAATGGGCCGTGAAAGATAGGTAACGTCCCTGTCCATGCCTGCTGGACCATTAGTCAGCGGTAATATGCACCTTACCGCTGACCGCCCTGTCCAGCGAGGCCAAGACATTGCCTTCCACGTGCCAGTAGAGAGCCGGAATCGCCTTCCGTGAGAAAAAGTGGCGCTTGGGAACCTGCCACTGAGGAACCGCACATTGCACAAACTCACGGAAGGGGCCGAGTCTACCAACTGAAAAGGCAGCAGTTGAAGTGCTAGCAATTTAGCCAAGCTAGCATTTAACCGCTGGGCATGTGGATGGCTGGGAGTGAACTTCTTTCGATGGTGCAGCAGCTGGGGCAAGGAAATTTGCCTGGTACAATTGGATGTCGGTGTACTGCTAGCAGAGTGCCTGCAAGTACTTGGCTGTGACACACCTAATTCTATACCTTCATTCCTCTCAGTGCAGCTTTCAGAGAGGACTGAAGGTATAGTGGGGTTGGAGATCCCAGCTGATGAGGAGCAAGGAGAGGTCCACTTTGTTCTTTGGTGTGGGTTTTTAAGGTGCGCTTGCCAATGAGCTGCATGGCAGGTCAACATATGTCTGGTCATGCTTGTGGTGCCCAAGCGGCTGATGTTTTGGCCATGCGAAATACGCTTGAAACATATGTTGCAAATAGCAGCGGTGCGATCTGATGCACTCATCTCAAAAAGGCCCACACCAAAGAACTTTTGTAATAACACGCAGAGGCAGCGCCCTGCACAGGCAGAGCTCTGTGGTGTGATTCAGTTGGTGTGCTGCCCTCAAGCTTGCCCCCGGAGGTCATCCTGCCTCGTTGGAGATGTGCCGCCGCCTCTTCCTCCTCTATCTGATCAGGCACCCACGTGGAGTCAGTGACCTCATCATCCCCTCCCTCTTCACCACTAGAGCAAACCTGGCAGTATGCTGCAGCTGGTGGAACCTGACTGCCAGATTGGTGTCCTTGAGCATCCCCTCTCTCTGCGCTCACGCTACTGCCTTCCTCTAGCTGGGTATCATCATCAGAGCCTTTAAAACGCTGGGCATCCTCCTGGAGTATGTACCCAACACTGTGCTTAAACAGTTTGGGGGACTCCTCAGGAGAACATGGTGGGTCTAGGGAAGGGGTGACTGATGACATTGAGACGAGGGAAGAGTACACGTTGGCAGCTGCTTTGCCAGTACCCTAAGCCTGGGTGAGAGAGGATGAGGAGGATGAGGAGGGCTTGGTCATCCACTCTACCAAGCCTTTGGCATGATGCGGCTCAACATGTCCAGCTACCGAAAATAAGGACAAGCGTGTCCAGCGCCCTTGCAACACGTACACAAGTGTGTCCCATGCCCACGTGCTGATGACGATGCACCGCGTCCACGACCAGCACTGTTGTCTCTAGACACAGAGCCTGCTTGCCCTCTTTTCTTGTCTCGTGACTGTCTGCCTCTCCTTGTTGGCCTTCCAGACATTGTAATGGCCTGCAGGGAGATGGGAAAAACAGCAATTGGGTAGTGTATATTGTGCTGGACTCACACAACACACACACTAACTCCTGCAGATGGCTGGATTAGATGACACCAGGGCAGAAGGGCAGATACAGGTGCAGGTTGTATACTGTGCTGTGCTGGACTCACACTACACACACACTAACTCCGCAAATGGCTGGATTAGATGACGCCAGGGCAGATACAGGTGCAGGTTGTATACTGTGCTGTGCTGGACTCACACAAAACACACTAACTCCTGTAGATGGCTGGATTAGATGACACCAGGGCAGATACAGGTGCAGGTTGTATACTGTGCTGTGCTGGACTCACACAACACACACACTAACTCCTGCAGATGGCTGGATTAGATGACACCAGGGCAAAAGGGCAGATACAGGTGCAGGTTGTATACTGTGCTGTGCTGGACTCACACAACACACACACTAACTCCGCAAATGGCTGGATTAGATGACACCAGGGCAGATACAGGTGCAGGTTGTATACTGTGCTGTGCTGGACTCACACAACACACACACTAACTCCTTCAGATGGCTGGATTAGATGACACCAGGGCAGAAGGGCAGATACAGGTGCAGGTTGTATACTGTGCTGTGCTGGACTCACACAACACACACACTAACTCCTGCAGATGGCTGGATTAGATGACACAAGGGCAGATACAGGTGCAGGTTGTATACTGTGCTGTGCTGGACTCACACAACACACACACTCACTCCTGCAGATGGCTGTATTTATAGAGAACAGCACTTTCCCCACACGCAAATGCCTGAGAAGAACACACTATGCCTGCCTATTAATCCTCTTTCCCTGCACTTTCCCCACACGGAAATGAATGATAAGAAGTTCACACTGTCCCTGCCTATCAATCCTCTTTCCCTGCACTTTCCCCACACGGAAATGAATGATAAGTAGTTCACACTGTCCCTGCCTATCAATCCTCTTTCCCTGAAAGCCAAACACACTACACAAGGCCTCTGGCACGGCGGCCTTATATAGTGTGGGGCGTGTACTAAACCCCCTGAGCTATAATTGGCCACAGGCATCCTGCCTGTGGCCAATTATTGCTCTTCTCGCTGCTGGCGCTATGATTGGCCAAGCATGCAGGGTCACAGTGCAGGCTTGGCCAATCATCAGCCAGCAATGCACTGCGACTGGCTCAGTGCATTGTGGGCCGTTCGCATTACACAAATTTGATGCAAACGGCCTGCAGAGTTCTGGAGAGAGGGTGAGAGAGAGAGAGATAGAGAGAGGGTGAGAGAGAGAGATAGAGAGAGATAGAGAGAGGGTGAGAGAGAGAGAGATAGAGGGAGGGTGAGAGAGAGAGAGATAGAGAGAGGGTGAGAGAGAGAGAGAGAGGGTGAGAGAGAGAGGGTGAGAGAGAGAGGGGGAGAGAGATAGATAGATAGATAGATAGATAGATAGATAGATAGATAGATAGATAGATAGATAGATAGATAGATAGATAGATAGATAGATAGATAGAGAGTGGATGAGATAGAGAGAGCGCGAGGGGGGTGAGATAGAGAGAGATGGTGAAAGAGAGAGAGAGAGAGAGAGGGGGGGTGAGCTAGAGAGAGAGAGAGGGTGAGATAGATAGATAGATAGATAGATAGATAGATAGATAGATAGATAGATAGATAGATAGATGGGGAGGCTGAGAGAGAGAGGGGTGAGATAGAGAGGGGACGAGATAGATAGAGAGAGAGAGAGAGAGAGAGAGAGAGAGAGAGAGAGAGAGATAGAGAGAGGGTGAGAGAGAGGGTGAAAGAGAGGGTGAGATAGAGAGAGAGAGAGGGGTGAGATATAAAGAGAGAGAGAGAGAGATAGAGAGAGAGAGAGGGTGAGATAGAGAGATAGAGAGAGAGAGAGAGGGGGGGTGAGATTGATAGATAAATAGATCGATAGATAGATAGATAGATAGATAGATAGATAGATAGATAGATAGATAGATAGATAGATAGATAGATAGACAGCAGTGTTGGGCTTCCCCTCCATCCAGCAGAACTTTTCCTCCCCTCCCCCCCAGCACTCACCTGGCATACAGACCAGGACAGCAGTGAGCCCGGCTCCATCCTTCTCTCTATACAGGGCACAGCAGTAAGCCCGTCAGCCCGGCTCTCTCACTCTCTCCATAGCTCCCAGGCAGCATTGCCTTATCTTGGTGTGACTGTGTAGTCACACAGCAGTAGAGGAGTCCGCTCCACATGCTTCCTTTGCTCGGGCGCTTCCCATAGTGCACTGCGTCCGGCGCCCGAGCACAGTGCAATTATGGACCTTTTTTTCGATTTTTTTTTTTTTTTAAAGGGCCGGTTTTAAAAAAAATATATTTATTTATTTATTTTTTGTGACTGTCCGGAGTGGGGGGGGGGGGGCGGCGCCCGGGCGCCCCCTATGGAAGGGCCGCCACTGGGCTATAGTACCAACCTGCTAAAAATCAACTATTATTACTCCAATCCCCCAAACCGCAAATGTAGATAGTCTAAAAGACTACAGGCCTATTGTGCTAACCTTGGTAGTTATGAAATGCTTTGAAAGAGTGGTGCTTGGACGTATTAAAACAGCCTTACCAGACAATCTCGACCCTCATCAGTTTGCTTAGAGGGAAACCAGAAGCACAGAGGATGCAATTGCCTTTGCATTGCATGGGGCTCTAAGTCATCTTGAGTCCCCTGGAAACAATGTAAGAATTTTGTTTATTGATTACAGTTTGGCATTTAATACCATATTTCCGGTATTGAGTTGAAGTTGCCAGGGTCCCTTTGTTTGTGGAAAAAAGGAAAACTGCGCCAGGTAAACAAAAATAGACAGTAAGTATAAAGAAAACCAATGCACATGTGTGATCTGTGTATCTGATTTGTAGTACTTGAGGTACTAGTAACCTAAAGAATATAGTCTGCACACAGATTTAAAAAGGGCATAGGCAAACAGTATTAATAAATTCTCAGGTTATCACAACATAAAAGACAAATGTTCGTCAAGAAATGTCCAAATATAAAACTGTGGGCAATGGTAGAATGGTATTCTCAGAGTGCTTATGATAGATGAATTTCAAAACAATGGATGAATGCCCTCATATACAGTTGATTCCACTACACCAATGTGCTCCACTTCTATTAAAGTGCCATCACCAGTAAGTAGGCTCCTTACCAGATGTACAGAAAACAAAAGCACTCAGGATTGAGCCTTAACCCAGGATTCCGAACATCAGGTATGGTTTCCCCTCAGACCATGTCCTCCAAGATCAGTAAGTTCAGACCAGAGCTCCAAAGCGGGGGGGGGGGGGGGAGGGGGACGTCCCAATATCAAGATGAATAGATAAAGCACTCAAGGGTGCATCCAAAGGTTACCATGTAAATGATAAAGGCAGACCATAGCGTGATATTGTAAAAAATGAAATGACTTTAATAAAAATCAGATATTACTCACATTCTTAATGAACAAGATAGGCAGTAAAAAATCCAACGATTGTTTAAAAAGAAGCGCCGGCCGGCATCCAATCAAACCCTTTCTCCTTGTAACACGAACGTGGTGACGTCACTGCGCGTCCTCCCAGACGCGTTTCGTCATCAACAGACGTTTTCAATGTTTGTGGACAAGGGATTTTTTGGTGAACCACCCACAAGCAGTCATACTAGGTAAATATGTCTCCTCTGAGCGCATTATTAGCACAGGAGGCTAAGGCCTTTACTCTTTATACACTTGTAAATGTGCTCCCTACTTTCCAACAAATAGTGTCATCAAATTTGCAGATGACACTACTATAGTTGGTCGAATTCAGAGTGGGGACGAAGAGTACTACAGGAGTACAAGCGGATGAAAGAATTGTAGAGTCATGTGAGGATAACAACCTGTTTCTAAACAAAGGAAAAAATAAGGAATTGATATTAGAATATTAGATTAGTGATATTAGATTTTAGGAGGAAAAAATCTGACTTGGTACCACTCCATATTAAAAGGGAATTAGTGGAGCGAGTCCCTGTTTTTAAGTTTTTAGGTGCTCACATCACAGATAATTTAATGTGGAGCAGTTATTAAAAAGTGTCAGCAACGCTTATTCTTTCTGTGACTCCTTAGAAAGGGGTTAGATTGCATCTACTGATGAAGGCCAATGAGATGGCGACACGCGTTAATGTTTTGAATACAATTTTTTGGTATCATTTAAATAAAATGTAATAATAAACCAATCATTTTTTTGGCTGTAGTGATATTGATCATTCATTATCTACATATATTAACAAAGGTAAGTTATTCAACAACATAAAGCTGACATAATTCCTATTCTGCAATGGGACTAGACATCAGTGATAGTCTGCACCAGGGTTCTCCATACTCTGGCCCTCCAGTTGTTCAGGAACTACAAGTCCCATCATGCCTAGTCAGGTCTGTGAATGTCAGAGTTTTACAATGCCTCATGGGATGTTTATACACCTGGATAAAAAATAGACATAAATAAAATAAAGGTTTAACTTACATTTGTTACTACGTTCCTTCACCGACAAAATATCCCAATTGTCAATACTTTGACAACAGATCTCCAGCCAGGCATTGCCCCTTTTCAATTGATCCTTATAATACTGATCAGTTTTGTCATAACGGCATGTGCACTGCCTCACGAGCCTAATGAGAGACTCGTTATCAATGGGCTCTCTGTGCATGACCTCCCTGTGGGCTCTGGTAGACATTGTGCATACAGGTCGGTCACAACATACAGAGACAACGACATACAGGAAGTGCTCTGTGGGAGGGAGGGGGCTGCCTGTGTAGTGGGGAGTACCTGGGTAATTTCTTTTCTTTTTCCTGTAAAGTCGCTTCATTATAGATGAGGACCCGACTGGGTATCTATGGGTACAAGTCGCCTTGAAGTAGTACAGTAACCTTTTCTGAAGTTGGAGTGACTTCAGTAGTATACATTAAGACAGCTCTCATTAATTATAATGTCAATTCTTATGTCCAGCGACTTGGGGCGACTTGAGGTCTGATTTTGGAAAGTAAACACCCCAAAGACTTAAGACAAAGACTTAAGAGTCTTTTGAACATGTCATTTATTTCCACAAATTTTTGCAAAAATTACATCCCAAAATACATTCTGCTACTCCTCCTGAGTATGGGGATACCACGTGTGAGACTTTTCCACAGCCTGGCCACATAGAGAGGTCCAGCATGCAGGGAGCACCATCAGGGACATACATTTCAAATCTAATTTGACTACCTATTACACTTTTGTGAGGCACTTTAGTGGCACGGATGACCACTTATGTGGCATGGATGTGGCATGGATGTGGCACGGATGTGGCACGGATGACCACTGATGTGGCACGGATTATTATTGATGTGACATGGATGACCACTAATGTGGCATGGATGTGGCACGGATGATCACTGATGTGGCACGGATGATCATGAATGAGCCATGGATAGGGATGGGTGAGCATGAATGAGCCATGGATGGGGATGGATGAGCCATGAATGGGGATGGATAAGCCATGGATGGAGCACGGATGGATGGATGAGCCATGGATGGAGCATGGATGGAGCATAGATGGATGGATGAGCCATGGATGGAGCACGGATAGAGCATGGATGGATGGATGAGTCATGAATGGAGCATGGATGGAGCATGTACTGTATGGAGCACGCATGGAGCATGGATGGATGAATGAGCCATGGATGGAGCATGTATGGAGCACACATGGAGCATGGATGGATGGATGAGCCATGGATGGAGCATGGATGGAGCAGGCATGGAGCATGTTTGGAGCATGGATGGAGCATGGATGGATGGATGAGACATGGCTGGAGCACACATGGAGTAAATATGTGGATAAATGAACCACGCTGTCTCTTTAAGTGATGTGTTAGCAGCTGACACAGCAAAATATCTGTTTGCAATAGTGATAAAAACTTTATATAAAGAAAGTGTAGCGCATGTATGTATATGTAATATGATGTTAAGTATAATAGACAACAAATAATTTAACTGCTTGTGCAGTGCAGTAACCCCACATGTAAGGGAACCAAGTGATATTGAAGCACTGCACGGCAAGATAATGTAATAAATCACCAGTGCAGTGACATCAGATGCTAATAGCAAAAAAATGTCTATGTTTTATAATGAGATCATATACCCCATACAATCACATAAATCAAAGTGAACTGTCAAATGGTTGAAATTGGTAACAATGTAGTGAAACAAAAAAGGTGAAGCAAAAAAGGTATGTGCATTCATAAAAGAACATCTCCATATATGACGACATGGTGACTTGGTGCAAACAGTTTGTCAGTAGATAATCCACCACTGATATATATATATAAGTGTAGCACTGACCCCCGAAAGAAGCTGCTGAATTTTTCTGGGCTTACCGATACCTCCTCCGTAAATCGTTGTTCTTGTCTAGGGCTTCCCAGGGTTAATACCCAGTAACTGTAGAGACCGACACTTGAATTCCTGTAGGAATTTTTATTTGCTTAAAATGTGGAACAGAAACACAGTCTCTCAGTTGGGAATAGAGGGTAGGGTATAGAAGCTCAGGCACTTTGGAACTGCTGACACTCAATAAATGTCTCTCTCTAGATGATCCAGGGAGTAGCCACTCGCAACTGGATAACTCAACTGTTGGATAAATCCTTGCTTGTGGATCTAGCAGCCAACAAGTGATTTAGCTTAGCAAAGTCTCTGCCACAGACTTGGTTGTGAAACTTTAGATGAACGCAAAAGTCTCTCACAGGAACTTAGTTGCAACGGAAGGATAAAGCTAGGAACTTTCTTACAGTACCAGTATTTTGCAGCTGGTCCGGCAATACCATAAGAAATGCGGATTCAATTAGTGTCATTACAGCTCAGCTTCCAGGCTCTTACCGAGCAGCCAGCCTCGTGCGTGGCCCTCCTCTGAAGAGTCCTCCCCTGGTTGCATGTAGAGTTCCTGGGCCTCCCCAAAACCCGAGATGGCACCGGAACACATTAGGAACACATTAGAATCCTCCTTCCAGTTACTGCGCCAAGGCTCGGAAATGGATGAATCCGCACCCCAGGCCATGAGGACCTCTAGGGGCTGGTCAGGAGGACCAGGACCACGGAGTCAGCAACAACTTCTGGACCGGAACCCTGAATCATGTGACTTTGGCACCTTAAGTACCCTCTCCCGGAATACACAGCGAGACAAACGCGCCCACTGATTGGCTCCGAGAAGAGATTGGTACCCAATGCGTCCAACCAGACTGCGTTCTACGACCTCCCACAGGTGCAAACCCACCTATGACCAGGCAGAACCTCAATAGAGCCCAGCCAAACTGATGCCAAAGCATAACCTAGCACAATTAACCCCAAGACTTTAACTATAGTCTTGGGGAAAACTAAATTTACAACATAGCGGGGTACTCATCAGGAGTATTGGCACTACATAAGGCTTACTGGAAAGATTGAACACAAACAGGCATACGCCTAATGAGTCAATAAGGCTTGTGGTGTGATACACACAGTGGGATCGTTTAACAGCTCAAACGGTATCCCATGGAAGAGAAAAACTTTTTGTGGTCCTTCACAGTACTTTTCAAATGGATGCCCACCAAAGGGGTAATGGCCAACGGATAGATCACAGAATTTTCCTCCCGGATATATTTTTATAAGAAGAAGGAATAGGCCACATAGTGTAATTCCAATTTGATAAAAATTATTTTATTTATATAAAAAAAGGAACACTCACATTTCATGAAGATAAAAAGCACTTTGCAACATTGGTATGGAAAAAAGTGAAGCAGTGGCATCAGCAGAGCCCATTCCGACGTGTTTCGTCTAATAAGACATCATCTGGGGTGCCAGTCCACTGCGGCCACTGCGTATATATAGTATTTGTGTAAGGAGCACATATGGAGAATGGATGGAGCATGGATGGATGTATGAGACATGGTTTGAGCATAGATGGATGTATGAGACATGGATGGAGCATGGATGGATGAATGAGACATGTATGGAGCACGCATGGAGCATGTATGGAGCACACATGAATCATGGATGGGTTGATGAGCCATGGATGGAGCACGCATGGAGCATGTTTAGAGCATGAATGGAGAATGGATGGATGGATGAGACATGGATACAGCACACATGGAGAATGGATGGAGCATAGATGGATGGATGAGACATGGTTGGAGCATGGGTGGATGCATGAGACATGGATGGAGCATGGGTGGATGGATGAGACATGGATGGCACAAATCAGCGTTGTGTGAACTTCAGATCCAGACCCACAGTGCTGCTATACCTGGCTATCCCCCTCTCCTCACGCGCTGTACTGATCGGTGTGAGGATAGGGGAGGAGCCAAACCAGACAAGCTCCGGTTTGTTTACAAGTGATCGTGCCATCATTGAATGGCGTGATCACGTGGGAAATGGCCGCTGTCATTGGCTATTTACTGTGATCACAGATATTCCTGGGTGCCCCAGATGATGTCTTATTAGACGAGGCGCATTGGGATGGGCTCTGCTGATGCCACTGCGTCACTTTTTTCCATATCAATATTGCAAAGCGCTTTTTTATCTTCATATATTTATATTCCTATTTCTATTATTATTATTATTATTATTCCTATTACAAGGAATGTAAACATCCCTTGTAATAAAAAAAAAAATGGAATATAGATGTGCCATGACCCACTTCTTCCACATTTTCCAAATGATATTTCTTGGGCATTATACAAGACACATGAAAAACCACCTTTTTGCTAGAGTGATCAGGAATCTTCAAACTACGGCTCTCCAGCTGTTGCGGAACCACACATCCCATGAGGGATTGTAAAACTCTGACATTCACATACATGTCTAGGCATGATGGGAATTGTAGTTCCTGAACAATTGGAGGGCCACAGTTTGAAGACCCATGTGCTAGACCATTATTTTGCCTCCTAACTTTTCTCTGCTGGTGGACACAAGAACCTATATATATATATATATATAAATATAAATAATACACACACTGAAGCAGGAAGCAATAAACATTGGCCCGGAAGTGAATCTGTACACAGGAAGTAGGTGTGTGTGTTTTGATGTCAAATCATTTAGACATACACACATGACCCACACAAACACCACCCCATGTAAAAATAATTTAAAAAATTATCTTAATTTGCAAATAAGGATCACCTCTTCCTCAGAGAACAGTGAGCGGGGCATGGTGGCGGGAAGAAATTAGCAGCAGTACAAGCAACTTCCTAGAGGGGCATGATGTAATTCCTGTGTGCTGGCCACCGCTTCCGGGAACCAGATATGTGCCACGGGTACATACCTCTGTGTACACAGCAGTTGCGCATCTCACATACACAGCGGTCGTGCATCTAGATGCATTTGGCGCATCTAGCTGTAGGAACCCAATTTTTATGGAAATTAATAGTAAAGCAGATGCAGATTTCCAGGACTGGACTAACAAATGTTTCTAGTGAAAGGCAATTGGTGTTTTCTATTAAACAAGGTCTAAATGGGCAATTGACGTGCATCACAGTTGAACTTAGGAATGTGTCTTTGCAAAATTAAACTAAATGAAATCCTTTCTTATTTTTGCTTGGGGATCGAGTGCAGAGGAATTAAAAGTCTTGTCAGTTTTTGGGGATGTCAGTTTCTCCTTCAAATTTATTTACTTCCTGTCACATAGCCAAACGGGGAGTGAGGGTAAAACCCTACCAATGTCTTTCCTTGGGGAAACACAGGTCATTAGGCCATTAGGTAAATTGCACTTTAGCATTTTGCTCTGTACACCCCAAATTATTAGGTATCTTGGATTCTGGGGTTTATTTACTAAAGGCAAATCTACTTTGCACTACAAGTGCACTTGGAAGTGCAGTTGCTGGAGATCCGAGGGGGACATGCAAGGAAAAAAAAAAAAAAAAAAACATCTTTGCTTCTACATGATTGGATGATAAAATCACCAGTGCTTCCCCTCAGATTTACAGTAAGTACACTTGTATTGCAGAATGTATTTGCCTTTAATAAACCCCAAAACACCTAATAATTTCGGGTTTACACAACAAAGTGCTAGACTGCAATTTCCCTAATGGGGACACTAGTTAGATTGACCTGTGTGTCCCCAAGGAAAGACATTGGTTAGGTTCTACCCTCACTTCCTGTTTGTCTATGTGACAGGAAGTGAAGTCAATTTTCAGAAGAGGGACACACAGCCCAACCTAAAAAAGACAAGCAGGGGTTCTAACACTTGGTTTCCCTCAAATGCCCCCAATTAGAAAAGGATTGTGCTGAGCTAGATTTTAGCTCAGTGTTCTAAGTCAGTGGTTCTCAACCCTGTCGTCAAGTACCCCCTACAGGCCATGTTTGCAGGTAATGGTCAATAAAACAGCACTTGGAAAAGAGCAAGGAAAGCAAAAAACACATGTATGTTAATTTGAGACACTAACGGAATATGGTTTTGATGTCTGACCATTTTGCAGAGGAACTTAACAGTAGATAAAAGGACTGCGGACTGTCTCTTCAGGATTTAAACATTAATTAGTCACAACATCTTGAGGAAGATTTTGCAAAATAATGCAGCACAGACAATAAATCAAAGTGAAACTAACAACCTACAAACAACACAGATTGACAACATCCCCCCCCCCCAAAACAAAAACAAAGTAAAAAATACATCTGTTTTGCAAAGACATAACAAACAAAATACAAAGAGAAAATACATGTGTTACAACTCTATAAGGACACCCAAATGTACTCTCTTGAGACACACGAACACACACACATTACTAACCGAAAAACAACACTCTCTGAGCATGCCCACATAAAGCACAAAAAAGACCCTGAGCATGCCCAGACCAACCCAAATGCTTTTCACACAACAAAAGCCACAGTAAAAAAACAAAGTCCCTGAACATGCCCAGAACAGCCCAAATGCAGCTAGCACACAAAAAGCCACCTCCTATCCAAAATGAAGAACATCATCCAGCATGCTACAAAATTACAGATGGGACAAACACCCCCTGGTCCAGGGGGGGAAACAAAGAGCCTAACACGGGCAAAAGTTATACAGCAAATACCATTGCAGTCTATAGGAACTGACTTGTTAATTTTGCTAGTCCCCACTTGGCTGGCTTATATTCTAGTTATTGGCCTTAAAATAAGTATGGGGGCCCGGGTCCTACCCTGAGGGACATATATCAATGTCACCAATTTGGAGAACCCCAAAAAGGAAACACAGCAAGCCAGCCCATGAAAGGGGGGTGGATGCTTGGGGGCAGGAGGGGCTCAGGCACCCCACAAGTCAACCACCTTATTCCCATATTCAGGGGGACAAGGGTCTCTTCCATACAACCCTAGTCTGGGGTTGTGGAGGGATGCAGACAGGGGGCTATTTGGAATGTGGAAAACCCCTTTAAACTAGTGGGTACAAGGTGTTTTGTAGTTGGTATTGGGCTGAGCCTAACATGTCCCAAAGGCAGCCAGCTATGTTGAGTGCATGTGGCCTTGTATGGTTCAGTAGGGGGTTGGGTGATCACTCTTCTCACCCCTTTCCTAGCTGGTCCTGTTGTATGCTCTGAAAAAAGATGTGGTTTGGATTGGTGAAGGCAGCTCACAGCCTTTTGAGAATGGAGTGGAGTGTGGAGTTCCCCTTTAAAAGCAAAAGTTAGCCCATGGAAATCCAAGAGATTAGAGGGGGGAGACAAGAGCATTGGAGAATAGATTGTGGAGTTTCCCTGTAAAAGAAAAAGCTAGCCTATGGGAATCCATAGGATTAGAAGAGGGAGACAAGAGCATTGGAGAATGGAGTGTGGAGTTCCCCTTTAAAAGCAAAAGCTAGCCCAAGGAAATCATATGCATTAGAGGGGAAGGTTAAATGCCCTTTTAGGAGGAGCTAGAGAAGCGAGAGTCTTTTTACATAATTTTAATAAGGTGCATGTCACATGTTGGCAATTGTGTTGTGCAAATCTCCTTAAAAAAATACAAAGGGTTAAACCAGCGCGTGACAGACCTAGCCGGGACAGAGGCTGTTGGAGGGGACTGAATGCGAGCCTATTTCCTTGCGATTATGGGCCCTGGCGTTTGGGGGAACGGTGCTCTTTGAGCTGCATGCCTGGGGACCCATGAGCTGGTGTTACTTGGATTCAGGTCCATGCTGGCCTCCCAAGACACATAGACTCTGTATATGTATTTGCCATATTAGCAATACACTGAATGACACTGTTGGGACACAAGCTGTCAGATGCTAATGTCATCAACTCCAGCCAGCCTGTCTGTTCTCTTGTATAATGTAAATGAGGCTGGTCTGGCTTGACGCAAATGCCTAAGAAGTATTTCACCTATTGTTGTATGTGCTAATTAACCCTGCAATTGAATGAAGGAGTCCAGTGTTGATTAAGATTATTAGCTCATGCTAATTAGGTTAGGTTTTAGTCATCTGGCTGTATAAATTTGTGTGACATGCCAAATAAAGAGCATTCCTGATGTACCCTACACTGGTGTTGTCTGATGACTGGGTGAGCTAAGGGGTCTTGGATTGTGTGGTACCGGACAGAGGAAGCATTTACGGCGGACATCTTGAGTACGGGGTCCGTCACAATTGTCTGGCAGCGGTGGGATCGTGCTTCCTTGTCGTGAACACATCCAAACCATCACCTGGATCCAAGGCCCAGATAGCAGGAGAGGAGAGGTACAGATACGTCATCATGGAAGAGGAATTCCAAAGGAGGTTGCGAGAGATGCGGATACAGCACAGAGGACCAGTATCAGTGCAGGTCCTGCTGGGATGGTATGATTCTGTCCGCCTACAACTCTGGAAGGAAGCGCTAGCCTGTGAGCAGCGACACCAGGGAAAAGTTCTCCCCTCCATCCAAGTAAGGAACTGGTCGCAGTATGAAGTACGAATGCTGTTATTGGGGGAATAACCAAAGCAGGAGTGGACAGCTGAGTTAGGCAGGCTGATCCAGGCAGAAATGCGTTTGGATGAGAGCTACAGAGCCCTCCGGTGGTATGTAGCCCAAGTGTGCCCATGGACAGCGGATGACAGGCCCACGGAAGGCTTTGATTATGATGACCTGGGATTGTTGTACTGGAGGCTGTCCAAGGACCCCGACTTTGGGAGTGATCTGGAGTGGCGTTTGGAGGAAATAATTGAGCACAGAGAGTAAAGATTGAACGTCTCGGAAGTGCTCCGGGCACAGGAAGATTTGGAGTTCCTGGCTGCTCAGGAATGGGAGCTGGAGATCGCCTACAGACAGCTGCTAAACTCTGCTCAGCAGCAGGGTGGGGCTCCCTTTGCCTGGGACTATCGGGAAATACCAGCAGACAGCTCTGAAATCCTGGCTGAAGAGTCGGCAATGTGGCATAGTAACAGAGTGCTTTGCCCACCTGCCCCCACAGCTATGGACGCGGAGGTCTTATGGTGGATGCAGCAAGTGCTGACTGACCTTGACAAACCTGTTACTGCACAAGACGAGGTTGGATGGAGGAATGTGCCTGTCCAGCAGCATGCCAGAGAATCGGCAGTGGAAAATCTGGAGATTGCCATCCCCAAAGCTGACGTGCTGACAACAGGGCAGAGCTCTGCTAACCTCTGCCCAGCACTGATGGCAACTTCTAGGTTCCACGGACAGATGGTGAACCTCTATCCCCAGACATCAGTTATAGAGACAGGGGATTTAATAGACTTTTCTGCTGAGGAAAAACAACCTGATGAGCCTCCATCAAACTTCACTGAGCTCTGCCCAGCACTAACAGCAGTATCCGTGGAGTTACAAGGAACTTCCCCAGCTGAAGCGCTGGTCACCGGACAGAGGGTCCAAGACCTCTGCCCCACAACGGTGGCAGTTATGGAGGCTCAGGGTGAGAAGGTGGCAATCACTTCCCAGCAGCAGATACAGGGGGAGAGGAGGTGTTTGTCGTCCCTCCCCAACAGTTGGCCAGGGTGGAGAAAGTGATTTTTCCTCCCCAGCAAAGATTTATGCACCTGGGAGACAGTACCAGAGACATGTTGTTCCAGCAGCCAGATGAGGGAATGGAAAAGGAAGCAGCCGGCTCCCCTTCCTAATGGCAGCTACACAATTTGGGAGTGGAGGAAGCCAGCCTCCTGCCCCAACAGTTATCCAGAGCGGAGGATGTGGAGTCCCCAGCAGAAGTGCTGGCAACAGGGCAGAGTGCTACCCACCTCTGTCCAGCACCAGCAACAATTGTGGAGTTCCAGGGAGCCGGCGTAGTTGGCCCCTCTCCCCAGCGTTAAGCTGAGGTAGTAAAACTGCTACTCCCAGCCGAATCACTGGCAACAGGGCAGAGCGCCGCTAGCCTCTGCCTAGCACCGACAATGTCTCTACAGCTTCAGGAAGCTGGGGCAATCGGTCACACTGTCCAGCAGCAGACAGCGCCCCAGAATGATGATACCAACCCAGCTAAAGTGCTGGCAACTGGACAGAGGGTCCAAGACCTCTGCCCCACACCTGTGGCAGTTCTGGAGGCCCAGGGTGAGGAGGTGGTGGTCACTCCTGAGCAGCAGATCAGGACCCAAGGAGAGAATGCAATCTGCACTTCACAACTGCAGCTTGAGCTGATATTGGTGGATGGGACTTCAGTCTCCCCTTGTATACCCCAGGGATGCTGGGCGGTCGGCCCAGATCCCCAACAGCATGATGGAGTGAGCCCAGTCACCCTGTCTTCTCTCCAGCGGCTGAAAAGACTCCAGGGAGAAGGGCCAGTCCAAGCCTCTCCCCAGCGGCGGATATGTTCTATGAGAGAGGCAGAGGTTGGCTGGGTGAGTCGTGCTCTGTTTGGAACAATTTGTTTGGGGTACTGTGTGGGTACAAGCATTAGAGGCCTGGAACTATGGACTAACTTTGGAGTCAACCCGTCTGGGGTCTCCTCCTGTGTTAGTCTCCTGCTGAAATGGGAGAAATGTGACAGACCTAGCCGGGACAGGGGCTGTTGGAGGGGACTGAATGCAAGCCTATTGCCTTGCGATTATGGGCCCTGGCATTTGGGGGAACGGTGCTCTTTGAGCTGCATGCCTGGGGACCCCTGAGCTGGTGTTACTTGGATTCAGGTCCAAGTCCATTTTTGCACCTGGTGCCTGAGGGCCCACTCGTGGATACAGTACATTTTTGGTATTGTGTATAACTAGGCCCCCCAAGACACATAGACTCTGTATATGTATTTGCCATATTAGCAATATACTGAATGACACTGTTGGGACACAAGCTGTTAGATGCTAATGTCATCAACTCCAGCCAGCCTGTCTGTTCTCTTGTATAATGTAAATGAGGCTGGTCTGGCTTGACGCAAATGCCTAAGGAGTATTTCACCTATTGTTGTATGTGCTAATTAACCCTGCAATTGAATGAAGGAGTCCAGTGTTGATTAAGATAATTAGCTCATACTAATTAGGTTAGGTTTTAGTCATCTGGCTGTATAAATTTGTGTGACATGTCAAATAAAGATCATTCCTGATGTACCCTACACTGGTGTTGTCTGGTGACTGGGTGAGCTAAGGGTTCTTGGACTGTGTGGTACCGGACAGAGGAAGCATTTACGACGGACATCTTGAGTACGGGTCCGTCACACAGCGTAAAAAAGAAATTGTCACGCTTAGAGGTGTGCCTGTTCAACCCGTGCAATTGCATGTACGTTGCTTAACATTTACTAAGATTTTGGCCATGCAGTGAACAAACGCATGTGAACGAGCACATTGCTTACACTGGGCAGTTGTTACTAAACTTCCTCACATCACCCCATAATATTGGCACCTCCATCTTATGTCAATATTGATTTGGAGATGCCGCGCGCCATATCCATAGTGGCGCACAGACTGCATTTCCCAGTGCGCCGTGATCGCTATATTAAATGGGGGATTCATGCTCTGTTACCGGCATACCATTTCGTAAATATGGAAATGTGCGTTGCGTCTCGCCATGCGCATCTATTGATGGCGTACGGCTTTCGGAAATCACCCCCAATGACTTATCTTGTGATTTTCCCCAATACCATTGCTGAGGGTTTAATGGTTCTCTTCCACATCTCTCAATGACGGGAATCTATTGGATGTGTCTTTATTCCCAGGATACTTAACCATAGATTTTAATTTTGAATAGTTGTGGGAAACATATTTATGTTTTCCCTCCCTATGTGGTGGCAGCGGGAGTCCTCATAAACTATTTTTAGGTCTAATTACAGTAGGTTCATGTGGTTTCATTGGTTTCTCTATTTTCTTTTTTATAGAGACCCATGTCCCCTTTTTTATAGAGACCCATGTATATTATACCTATAGTGGAATTGAGTCTCTTTTGATTGATGAGATTCATAAATTGCTTTGCTAGAGTGCATACATTTACCTATTGATAGAATAGGATTAAATATACAGCTGCTCATTGTAATTCACTCTGTGAAAAGCAACTAGCTGCAGCCATGTGTAATTTTACAAGCATTAGTCAGATAAAATCAAAGCATTAAACAACACATGCAAGCTAACTACTATCACAGGTCTGCAAGACCATTAACTGCTTTACAAAAAGGAGATCATATCATGATGCAAATACCCAGACGAACATGGCTTTCAAGTCATGATACATTCTAAATTACAAGCCCCCAGATCTTACCTGGTGCAAACTGAGGACAGTGCCGTACTGTACAGAGAGGAAACAAGACAGCTGATCAAAACATACATATCACTGTTTTTGGAAGACAACAGCCTAGTTATACACAATACCAAAAATGTACTGTAGCCACGAGTGGGCCCTCAGGCACCAGCTGCAAAAATGGATTCTTTAACAGAATAGGCAATCAGCCAAATGATCAGACAGGGAGCAATTGTAACCTGCCATTTACTAAAGAGGTGCAGATATAGATGCAAGAATGCAAAACAGCTCCAGGGTGGCAAAGAGCATGTATACACTGCAGAATAATGCAAAATAGATAATGAAAGCTGCACATACACTCTTCATAGCAATGTGTCAGTGGCTCAGTCAATGTAACTGTGGTTGCAGTCTCTATAAAAAGTTATAACAACAGAAAGAATCACTTCTTACAAATGGCTACTTGTGGTTTTCCTCATAAATAGCATCCCTCTCAGTGAAGTCAGAGGTAGCTCTGGAAAAAACTGATGGACAGCTGGAGGCATCCTGGGCCAGAGGACAAAAGGTACACCCCACTGCAATTAATGTACTCTGCTAGTAATTGGAAGACGTTGCATGCTATTATGCTTCTGCCCATCTGTCCACTCGCCAGCACACCTAAAGAAATCAGAGCAGTGTGCTCTGAAGGTACTGGAAGAGCATAACTGGTCAGAGACACAGAGAGGATGCAGTAGTTGCCCACCTAATAGATGCAATAGTTATGGCTGTAGCCCAGTTTCAGAAAAAGATCAAAGTTACTACCAGAAACCAACAAACTTGTACAGGGGATAGTTTATTATACCACAATAACGTTCCCCCATTATTCAGTCCAGGACCTGGCAGATCATACTGTCAAAGCCCCAGACCAGAACTCAAAGGTTTGTGGAAAATAAAGGTTACAGAGATTGTGTCTTCATCTGATCATGGTGAGTAAATAGACATGGCACTACAATTTTACAAATACATAATAATTCTTGCAATGTATATAGTTCACCAGAAAGGAGTTGTTTTTTACTCAAGAGAACTGGAGATTTACTTTAAATAGGGGGTCCTGCTGCGAATAAGATCTAGGGACGGATAAAAAGAGTCTCTTCTTGTATAGTGAAGTGCTAAATCCTGGGTCTTTAATGATAAAATGAGGCACCATTATATGATTATGATAATAAACTATCTCCTTACTGAAGGTGCAGTAGCTCTGTAGGTTATTTCTTATGTGGCCTTTGTACAGAGGGGAACGACATATCCCAGGGCCCAAGGCACAATGGGATAAATTCTGAGTAAAGGCCAAGATGTTTATGAAAAACAATATATTCTACTGTCCGAACACCCCCCACCCTCTTCTTTCCATTTCTATGCAGGAAGCGATGGGCTGGTGTTCAGGCAGTAGAATATATTGTTTTTATAAACATTTTTTTTTTTCCAGAATAGTTCCATTCTGCCTTGGATCCTGGAATATGCTATTCCCCTCCGTGTTGTCTATCTCTCACACATTTGTGATATGTTTATCTTTATATCTGTCGGTGCATTACCTTGTGGGTCTGTATACATTCTAAATACTATTTAAGATATTTTTTGTGTTTTCAGTGAAACACATGCCAGTGCTTTACCCTGACCCAGGGATGGTTTGGGCTACGTGGAAAGTTTGTGCCGTGTCTAGACTTTTAGTATGTTAGTGCTACCATTTGACCTTTCATTTTTTATATATCCGTCTTGATGTAAGTTGTGTTCCTTTGCGCATGTGTTATAAACTAGTTGCTCCACATCATTTTTGTAATTTGAAACATGTCGAGTAGGAGGACATTTTTACCAAGATACCAGCATTATTAGTTTGTTTGTGTTGGCTTATTTACATATTGGTTTTATGTTTATATAAGGATCATTTGCTCAGGGGTCACACTGTAAAAGTCCTTTCCCTCCTTTTTTCTTTTGTTCTATTACTATATTTGGATGTGGTTTGACTTGGTGCTCCCCAAACTACACCCTAAAGTCTTTTACCTTTTAATGGCAAATAGGTATTTAAGTGTACCAACTTTGAAAACATGGATGAATAAATTGTTAGCTATGCTTCCAATATATCATTCATCTGTGGGTATGATCACATACTGTTAATAAAAATAAAAATATTGCAATTCCATTGTTTCCTGTTTAGGTCAGTACCACATACATGTAATATATATATATATATATATATATATATATATATATATATATATATATATATATATATATATATATATATATATATATACATACCTATAAAAGCTTTACACCATTCGATTTTATAAACACTAACATACATTCTCACTATAGAGAGAGCTATGCAGCCTGTTATCAGCTCATTCATGTGCTTCCCACAGCAGTTTAAAGAAGATGTTGAATATTTTCCTTGCATTTAATATCTGGTAACTTTGAAATATTTAGCACTCTCCTGCATCCTTTCAAGTCCTGACACTTGCGTTCTCTGCATAATTAACTCGGTACAGATGTTCTACTTATCACTCAGGACGTCTCCAAGGAACAAAATTGATGTCTAAAATACCTTTTGTACTTTGTGAAGTCCTTCTAATTTAGTCGTACGAACTGAAATGTGAGAAAGCAGAGAACACACAGGTACAGATCAAACACCAGCTTAAAGGCACATCTATTGTGACAGTGATGGCAGACACCCTAGTGCCGTCACCGAATCACTGTGCATGGTAAGTGACAGATCAAGTGTCCCCCAGCTACCTGCCTATGTTACAGACTGTCTATGTGAATCAATAGAAGCTCTGAATTCACCCTCTTGGGACACAAATAATATATTTTTTTAGGGAAAAAAAATCATGATATATTTGCATTGTTCCTTTTTGTGGGACTGAATAAATTCTCCTGGGAGGTGTTAAAATTGACACAAATTATTGTATTAAACATAAGAAATACTATCCCCAATGTTATTTTCATCATACATTAAATTCTGGATTTTAAGGGGTCCATTAGTTAAATGATATAATAATAAACTACTGTCTCTTTTTTTCTCTACAGGAGAATGTGATCAGCTTATAGCATGCAATAAATTAGCATCTGTTAATCTTTAGAATACCAAAATTAAGTTTTGTTTTTAATTAGACCTTTACTCTTTCCTGGGACCAGCAATCACAGAATTTGTGAAAGGTGAAACATAACATACTTTTTGTGCTGAGGAGTTGTCTAACCAGAGAAGTCAGAACCTCATGTGGAGCTCTGAGCTGATATTTGGTTGCTGGAGTTCATGCTGCAAGTGTTTCTTTGCACACCTGATCTTGTGTGTGGTTGCTGGAGTCCATGCTGCATGCGTTTTTCTGCAAACCTGAGTTGGTGTTTGGCTGCTGGAGTCCATGCTACATGTGTTTTTCTGCACACCTGAACTGAATCCTGGTGCTGGAGTTATGCTGCCTTTTCTTTTCTCCCACAGGTTTTTGTTATCCCTTTTTGTCTTCCCTAATTGCCTCTCCCTTCATTAGGCTTCCTAATTTCCTTTGTGGGAGTGATTTGGGTTTTTTCTCTTGTCTGCAGTTATTTTCCTTTCATCTGTGGCTTTTTCTGTGACCAGCGTGCGTGCACAATCTGGTCTGGGTTTTAAGGCTGTTTCTAGGCTTAGGGCTGGCTATGGTATCCACACATGCACTGTGCAGAGGGCCTTGTGTGATAGCTATCTGTGTTCTGGCATGTCCTGGCTCTTGCATGTGTGAGGTGGGTTTTGCACTGGAAACATCTTCTGTTTTCCCTTGCTTATGCTGCAGGTGAATGGGGGGGGGGGGGGGGGGGCAATGTTGGCAGATGTCTATAATCTGTTTGCTTCTTTCTCTGACTCCTTATTTCTTCTTTCTGTGCAGTTCTGACACCCTTGCTGCAATAGATACTTTCTGCCACATAGCCAAGACCACCATGTGCTCAGGTAGGGGCCATTAGTCTGGTGAGTAAGAAGAGTAAAAAGAGTGTCTTTCCATGAGCATGGCCTTTGTCTTCTGGTGCAACCTAGCCCACTTTCACTTTTGCTAAAAGAGCATTGCCATGTCATGACAAGTCCAGTGTGGACAGTGGCTCATTCACCCCCGCAGACTGAGATGGAGGCGCAGAAATTTACCAGTGAGTGTCGGCATTCCTCCTCCCCTAAGCGCTAACAGAGACAAATGGGTAAGAAGTAATGGGCCTGTGGCACAGACCAGTCTAACGTGTCTGTGGATATTTCCACCGAGACCTCTCTAAGGACGAAGGATGCTGTGAGCCAGCAAGTCATGGCCCTTCATGAGCAAGTAATTAGCGATTCTCTAACTGGGGTCTGCAGCCACTTATGTCAGCGGACTCCAGGCGCAACGTCAAGTAGACAGCTTTGCAGATGAGTTCAGGGCATCACAGTTAGCCCTCTTAACCAAGGAGGCCACATGCCCATTACAGAAATTTTTATTCCTGGCTCTGAGCACAACTTTATCCAAGCAATTTACCACTGCCTTACAACTGTCTTCACCAGAGGTAGAAGGTCAGCCATCCTC
This sequence comes from Lithobates sylvaticus, assembly GCA_028564925.1. NCBI lineage: Eukaryota > Metazoa > Chordata > Amphibia > Anura > Ranidae > Lithobates > Lithobates sylvaticus. The sequence continues at coordinate 88,221,608 of CM053035.1, forward strand.
CTTGAAGAGGCTAAGCAGGTTTTGAGTGTCTCTTGGGTCTATTCATTCATTAGCGTAGATCGTACGCCGGCATCACACTGACAGGCCCATCCGCACATGCTCTATTTCTCCAGTGCTGGGCTATAGGCACTGTTACATATGAGTGCAAACTTGTTTTTATGATTTTAAATGATTAATACATTTACTACACTATGAGCTACTTTTTTATGTCTCCTGTGGAGTTTACTTGTACACCATAATCTGACCTGAGGGATGGCAAGGTGCTACTGGAGAACGAATTGGGGTTCCAATAGCGATTTTTTGACCTCCTGTAATTAAGGGGTCAAACACCTCTGGTGAGTTGCCATCTATTTCCCGAGCAACTGTGGTAAAGGATTTGGAAGACATGACTAAATAGCAGCATACGATTGGTGTTGGAACATGTCACAAATGGACTTTGACTGTTCACTTTTCAATGCACTGTATTCACTCTATTGTTGGGACTTTATTGGTGAAGCAATATGTGATGCACAGGTCACCTTATACAGTTTGTGAGCACCGATTTCCTTATATATTTGATGAATTCAGAACATACTTGACATTTTCAAGGCACTGCCTTTCATACTCCCCAATGAAAGGAAAGGTGAAGAGGTGGATTCAAGAGAAGTCGCAGTAGTGATATTAAGTTCTACATAAGTAAGCAGTGGCAAAATTATACCCTACCCTGGAGGGAAAGGCAGATTCTCTGGTCAAAAGAATGGCACTGCAACATGCTAATGCACTTAACATGCGTTGCAGTAACACACACTTTGCAGCACTGCACCCTACTGCAAAGGTTTGAACACTACCATTATGTATTTTGGCAAGTGCAATATAGTTGGAACCCAGAATCTCAAGGTCCAGAATGGAAAACTTCAAGAGCGAATGGAAGGGTGTGCAAGGGTACCTTTTTGAAGGATCCGCAGCCATGGTCCTTTTCAATTCCTTCATCCTGTCTTGTTTATGGGAGACACCCCTGCCCCCCCCCCCCCAGGCTTGTGTGGTGGGGACCAGGGTGGCCGATTGTGAGCACAGATGGCAAAGCCCATTTTTTTGTGATCTGTGGGTGCTTTCTATGATAAAACCCTGTTACTTTTGGTGCTTCAGACAGCACCCTCCAGAACATTTCTTCAACCTGACAAGAATAGCACATTCCACTCAGGAGGTGGATGCCCTCTCTGATTACATCAATATTATACGACTGCAATGGGGAATGATTCTAACTTATTCTCCTCTGTGTTTCATACAAAGAAGACGGTTGTTGAATTTAAATAAACTGAGTCTTGGTGGGAGATGGACATTTCTAGTTTGTGTGTCTTCCTTTCAGGGCTCTCCACCTCTCCGAGGACCTTTATGGAGGCCTCTCTAAAGAAATGGGGGTGCTTAAAATCTATCATTACTTGGATGGTATTCTACTGTTTGCTCAGAATCCAGATGACCTATTAGTTCAAAAGAGGATTCTTCTGGCCAGCCTGAGAAGTTTTTGTTGGATAGAAGGTGTCAAGACAGTTGGAGCAGACATGACTAGTCATCGATACGGGTGTCCAGTTCAGTGCTCAAGCAAGTACTTTTCTCCTCCTTCTTTGAATGGACCAAGCATTGTCAGCTTCCCAATGCAGAGGTCTCCTGGGAATGATGATGTATTGCGTTCCTATGCTTTCTTTAGCACACTGTATTCTCTGGACATTCCAAAGAACTTCCTTTTTGCAAGGCAGAAGGCAACACTTGAGCCAATTCAAATTGCTTCGCCTCGAAGGGGGCGTGTCCGGAAGTGGAAGAGGACGGACGTGTTTCTGGAGAGCTCTGCTGACCCTTCCATAATCCATTGATATCTGACAGGAAAATCTTTAGGGTGAGCATCCAAACTCTCCCCATCTATTGCTGGGCCCCTGCCACACCAAACTTAGGGGGAATTGGGAACTTTCACTGGCAGATTAGGCTGCTTACTGGACCTAGACCAGCTCCTCACTGCCGATCCGCCGCCATCTTGCGGCCTACACGGCCTCCATCAGCCTCGGGCTCGAGTTCCGCAATCGGCGGAACGAGGGCCATCCGTACACCCACACTAGGGCAGAATACTCCCGGGAGGGAACCGATCTGTGGGAAGACATCTCTGCGGCCACCCGGAGGACAGGCCGCGGCTCGGGCCTAACAAAAGAAACGGCGGCCATCTTGCTACACCCGCCGGCAGACTGCGCTCCTATTCCGTGTCCCCCAAGCTGGCCTGGACACCCCACGACCTCCAGGGCTTATCCTGCTAATACCCACCGCCTGAGTCACCCACAGAACATTCTTCTCGGAGGCCTGGGGAGAAAACATTACCTCAGGCCAGATGCATGGCGGCCATCTTGGTCCACCTAAAAGAATACTAATACTAACACAGGCTCCCCAGACTGACTTTGACATTATCTCTCCTCCATATTACAGTCTAAGATCACTCACCTACCCCAGCTGCCTTTACCACTCACTGCAACTTCCCCATATCAACCTATAGGAAGCACACCAGCCCGGTGTATAGCGGCCATCTTGAATCTCTTTCTATTCACCCTCTGCGACCGGTAAGCCGGCCGGAGAAGATGATGGACACTTGATCCGCATGCTCGTCAGCCAGGGGACAAAACCTAACGACACAGGCCCCACGCACTACTCCACTCACAGCCATCCTTGTTCAGGACGACCTAGATATCAAAATGCTCCAGTCCAGAAAGAGATACACAGACCGAGTACCTCAAAAACTGACTGAATTTGCCTACAAGCCCGCGGAGCGACTCACAGCGAATCCAAATGGCGCCGGCTCGATCGCACAGAGCGAAGCATACACGGACCTCCCAGATGCCACCCCAGAAGAACATCCTAAATCAGGTACCTCCACAGACCCCCCAGACACCCAAGATGTTGACCCCCTGCTTGGCAGCCCTGCCAAAGCTAAAATGCGACTTGACGCGCCGCCGCAACGACCACTGCTCTCACATACTGAGGCCCAGGCTCTGAAGCCCTTCCTTTCTGACCAGACACTGCAATCCTCCATGGCATCATTCCCCACCTCTGGCCAGCCTGTCATGGATACGACACTGAAAGACATGCTGCTCTCCCTCCAAACCTCCCTCATGACTGACCTTTCCACTATGTTTTCAACAATCACCTCTGAAATCCGCACATTAGATACCAGAGTAACCAACACTGAGAAAGGCCTATCTGATTGCACCCATACGGTAAATGACATCATTGACACTTATGATGAGATTAAAGAAGAACAGTCATGGATGCGCGCCAAGCTGGCAGATTTAGAAGATAGGTCCCGCAGGAACAACGTTAAACTGAGGGGGGTCCCCGAGAATATACCCCCTGCGGACTTGTCCCGTTATGCGAAAGACCTAATGCATGTAATTGTACCTGAAGCATCCCCAAGGGATGTCATCATAGACAGGATCCACAGGATTGCTAAGCCACCTCACCTGGCAGCCTCAGTCCCCAGAGATGTCCTCATGAGGGTCCACTTCTACCATATCAAAGAAAAGCTGCTGATGGGGGTCAAAGCCAGAACACCACTGCCAGCGCCATATACTGGGATACAACTCTTCCCAGATCTTTCCAAATATACCCTCCAAATGAGACGTCTACTGAACCCTGTCACGAAAGGCCTACAGAACCACAAGCTACAGTATAAATGGAGATATCCAGCCACACTCCTCATCACCCGCAATGGGCAAACTCACACTGTTAGCGATATAGAAAAAGGCCTCCATCTCCTCCACACCTGGGGCATCCTTCTTGACCCTCCTGCACCTCCCTCTCACGCCAGAGGACCTCATTCATCCCACAAGTACCCGGCTCACCCTAATGTCTAACTGGATCAACACCGCACAACTAAAGTGGCCAACAACGTACCGTCTTGCAAGTTCCCCTGCGAGCTGACGAACTGTTACCCCTGTTTGCACTCTCCAGCCTTACTGACTCTCTGCACCCCCCAACGGAGGCTACTGTGGTGCTCTGCACCCCCTCTGCGATTTTTATTTTTTTTTTTTTTTATTTTTCTATTTATTTGATTTGATCTCTCTTGGGCATGTTTTAGCCTTGACCTATACAAGTGCGCTTTCGGAGCGACACTTCGACCTCATACCAGTAGTATACCACGTGAATTCTTACACTGAATTAGTTTTCTGTTTCTCCACCTCAAGTACCTTAATCTACTTAACCTACTTCCATTAACCACATCTAGGTCGCATTGTATTGCTCTATCCGCAGTTGTACATCGCACCCCTTCCTTAGACCCTTGGACTCCCGAGTATCTACAACTCGACGCCAGAAAAACCCAGAACTGTCTTCAAGCAACTAACTGTAAGTGTTACTTGATACCCTCCTCACACCACCTCAAACACGATGCCGCTTAACATACTATCGCTCAATGTCAATGGACTGAATCATCCTGCCAAACGCCACTCACTATGGAAAACTGCCACAGCTCTCCACAGTGATGTCATTTGCATTCAAGAATCCCACCTGCTGCCAGGAGACACTCATCTCTGCAAACACCAACTTTACCCTCACACCTTTCATGCTTCCCACTCCAGCAAATCTAAAGGAGTTATGGTAGCGATCAAAAATACGGTCGACTTTCAATTGCTACAGTCTATCCCAGATCCTGAAGGTCGCTATATAATCCTTATATGCACCATTAACAGAGTGCCCTACACTCTTGTTAACCTATATGCCCCGAACTCCCATCAGATGAAGTTCCTGCACAAGGTCCTACGCACTGCCAAACCTGTTCAGAAGGGACATTTGATAGTGTGCGGAGACTTCAACCTGACCCCCGACCTCCATTTGGACTCTACCTCAGCTGCGAAAAGACAACCCTCACCATTGAAAAAATGTATAACTGTCCAAGATCTCTATGATGTATGGCGGTGCCATCACGGCTCCGAACGAGACTTTACCTTTTTTTCCCCCAGACATCGTTCGTACTCTCGAATAGACTTATTTCTATCGGATAAATGGATTTTGCAAAAAATTTCTGACTCTGCAATCCACACCACAACATGGTCGGATCATGCTCCCATTACCATTACCATTGAAGACTCTACTCTTCAAGGTAACGCACGTCTCTGGCGAGTAAACAACTACATTATCTAACATAATAACTATGTGCCAGACATATCAAAACATATTACTGATTTTTTCATGCTGAACAAGGGAACAGTGTCCGACCCTGGAGTGGTGTGGAGCGCGCATAAAGCCTTCATGAGAGGAATGTTTATTAAAATGAGTTCATACCATAAAAAGAAAAGGACGCAGCGTCTAGACGAATTAGTAGCTCAAATATCAGACCTCGAGACAAAACACAAGACTGACCCCCGAGACTCCTTAACGAACCGACTATTATCCCTACGACAAGAACTTAGATCCCTACTGCTCTACTCCTATGAATTCCTCCACAAAAAATTCAAGGCGACCTCATATTCCACCTCCAACAAAGCGGGGAAAAAATTGGCTCAAGTCAAAGATTTCACAACTTCTTCACCCCCACACGAACATCCCCCTTACCAACCCACAGGATATAGCCGACGCTTTCAGCGACTACTATGGTGACCTATACAACTTAAACAGAGACCCCCTCACTCCACAACCCTCACAACATGACATTGAAATGTTCCTCCAAAAATTGAATCTACCTACCTTGACCACAGAACAACTACAGACTCTCAATGCCCCATTTACAGAACGGGAAATTAAACTGACTATTGACTCCCTACCGACTGGCAAGGCACCAGGCCCAGACGGATTATCAGGGGAATACTATAAGACATACTCCCCGCTTCTGACTCAACACCTTACTGAAATCTTCAATGACGCTGCCTCCTCTTCCACTTTTAATAAAGAATACCTGAATGCTCTTGTAATTACGATACCAAAGCCAGAAAAGGAGCCGAATGTCCCCCAAAATTTTCGCCCAATCTCGTTGTTGAATATTGACATCAAAATTTACGCTAAAACTATAGCAACGAGACTACTTACGATTATGCCCACTCTTATCCACCAAGATCAAACGGGATTTACAAAAGGTAGACAGGCATCAGATGCCACTAGAAGGATGCTAAACCTCATTCACCATGCTGAATTCACCGGAACACCTTCTCTGCTCCTATCTCTGGACGCAGAGAAGGCGTTCGATAGAGTCCACTGGTCATACCTCCAGAATGTTCTACAGAAATTTGGTTTTAAGGGCACCATCCTAAATGCCATTATGGCACTTTACTCCAACCCCACAGCCCGGGTATTCTCTGACGGTATGCTTTCCCGCCCTTTCCCCATTACGAATGGCACTCGCCAGGGCTGTCCACTGTCCCCCCTTATTTTTAATTTACTCATGGAACCCCTGGCAGAACATGTCCGCACCCATCCTGCAATTTCAGGAATGCGAATTGGACCAACAACACACAAAATCAGCCTATTCGCTGATGACGTCATCCTTATCCTCACCAACCCAACTTCCTCCCTGGCTGAGGTTCAAAATCTACTAACCTGGTTTAGCTCAGTGTCATACTACAAACTGAATACGAACAAATCGTTTATACTTGACATCAACATCGACGCTACCACTAGGAATCTTTTACAGCTACAATACCCTTTCACATGGGCTGACGCAGATATCACCTACTTAGGAATCCAATTGCCGAGATCCCTTAGACACATATACCCCAGTAATTTTATACCTCTATTACGCAATATCCGAGAGATATCACAAAATATAGCGAAACATGAACTATCTTGGTCAGGTAGACTCGCAGCCTATAAAATGATTTGCCTTCCCCAGATTCTTTACTATTTCAGAACGCTCCCCATCCCACTCCCCAAATCCTTCTTCAGATCTCTTCAAACACTATACAACCAATTCCTCTGGAAAGGAAAGAAACCCAGGTGTGCCCACCTAAAATTAATTAAACATAAACTGATGGGAGGTGTAGGGTCCATTAATTTTGAAGACTACTATCTAGCCGCCATCCTAGCCCAACTACCCAGCTGGTTCCAATCCAACTTAAATCCTCTATGGGCACAAATAGAAAATTCCTCGCTCCCTGGATCCAATCTGAAATCTTGGCTACTCTCTACTCCCTTAGGGGCCACAATTCCATCGTACCTCTCTCCGACTATGAAGGCCTCGGCCCTAGCCTGGAAAAAAATGGTCACACACAATTCACCAGACTCTTCCTCTCCTCGATTCTGCATACCTCTCGACTCTTTGTTGTTCCTAACCCCAGATCTCCCAATCACACTATGGACCCTCAAGGGAATCCGACACATACAAGACCTTGTCAATGGAAACATCCTTAAATCCTTCCCCCAACTACAAATCGACTATGACCTCCCTCTCTCGGAACACTTTACCTACCTCCGCATATATCACTCCCTGCGCAACCTCCCTCTTCCCCTTTATACAGTACAGCCCAAGACCTGGGACTTCCTCTCCAACCCGGCTTCTACCACCAGGGGAATCTCCCATTTTTACGCTCTCTTCCACCAAAAAAACTGCTTTGCCAAACTGTCCCCGCATCTCAGATGGGAAACTGATCTAGCACGCACATTCTCAGACACACAATGGCAACTCGCATTCCAGACGATTTACAAATCCACGAAATGTGCCGACCTTTGGGAACTCACACAAAAAATATCATTAAGGTGGTACCTTACACCTTCCAGGATATCAGCCTTTGACCCTCGTAACCCCTCCACTTGCTGGAGATGCCACTCTACAGAAGGGAATATGCTTCACATATTCTGGCTCTGCCCAGATGTAAGAAAGTACTGGGCGGAAGTATTCCAACTTCTTAACAAAATCGCCAACATCCCAATCCCCCAGTCACCTGCTCTGGCAATCTTGAACCTGACCATCGATGACCTCCCATACCCCATCAGATATGTCACTACACACATACTCCTAGCAGCCAGACTCAACCTCACTAGACATTGGAAATCTTCCTCATCCTTGACACTCTCACAAGTCTTAAATATAGTGGCCTTACACTACAGCTACGAACTTATGACAGCAACCAGTGATGGTTGTTATACCAAGACCAATGCTCACTGGCAACCCTGGATTAAATGGACTTCAACTGCGCCTACAACTGTGACTAGTAATTAAAGACACCCGCATTCATCCTGACGCTCCACTTCTTGACTGAGCAATACTTCAACCCCCTGGAGAATATACACTATGATACCTATGCTACTAACCCATAGCTAACGCTGTCCACATTATATATGATATACTAGTGATTCCTCTCCTCTCCTGTGGCACTAATGTTCCCGTTAGGGGTGCCACTTGAGAGGTCAGGTTTCGTTCTATGTTTACCACGTTTTTCTTGTTTATCACCTAAAATATAGGCTATTTACACAGAGTTTAAGTACATACTCTTTATGGTTATACTGAATTTCATGTAAATCCTACGTCGCTAATCGACGTACAATGCCAAATTGTACAATGTATGCTTTTTGAAAACAATAAAACTTTTTTTTGAAGAGAAATTGCTTCGCCTCAGATGTGCAGGAGACTCTGGTGGTGGTATGTCAGGGGACCCTCACCTGATCCTGTCTGATAGGTTCATTATCCTGGACCATTGTCACCACTGATGTCATTACTTGGTTCCCAATGAATGGATCTTTAATTGGAATATCTTGCCCAAATCAATCAAGTATGGGGTCTGTTTGCATCATTATCCCTTCACAAGGTTAGTCTCTTGCTACCCTCACCTGTTGGTGGAGAAGTGAAAGCTCTTACTCATCCAAGGAATAGTCACCTAGCAGAAACCTTTCCTCTACTGCCTTTGGCCATGAAGTTTCAGGGGAGACTTTTGTCTGAGGATCTCATTGTGATAGCAAGCATGCCAATTGGCCTGCAGGCCCTGAGTTTACCCTAGCCAGGACTAAGCACTTCAGCTATCAGTGTTTCCACAACACCTGTCCCAGGATGGACTGGAAATTGAGAGGAAAGGATTGGAGGACTTGGGCCATCCTCTGGAAGTGGTTCAATCCTGGCAAGGTTCCAGAAAAGATGTCAACAAATGCTATTTATTCCAGGTTCACAGTCTTCACAGTTGAGCATATTTTTTATTCTCTAGTCTAGTTCCGTAAGGGCTCAAATTTCAGCCATTTCAGCTTTCACCAGGATCCTGGATTTACATGCCAGGAGCCTGTTTGCACCACCAGAAAGTAGTCATCAGTGGGACATCACTCCATCAATACCCTTGATACCCTCGACACCTCAACACCTCAACACCCTTGACTCCCTCGACACCCCTCGATAACTTCAGGCAATAACTTCAAAGGGCAGAGCATTGGATCTGCAAGCATTTGTGGCTACATCTTATTCCTTCCAGACAAGTTGGGGCCTATGCCCCTCAAGCATCTTTGTTCCTAAGGTGGCTTCTGTTTTCATCTTACAAACAAAGTGTCGGTTCCATCCTTTCTGGTAAAGACAGAACCTAACCTACACTAAATGTGCCAAGTGTCTAAAATGCCTACCTTCAAGCAGCTTCCTAGTTAAAATCCTCCAGAAGTCTGTTTATGTTTCCATCAGAGAAATTGTGAGGAGGAAGGTACAGCAAATCCTTGTCATCTTGGAGAGTCAAAGTCATCCAGAAAACTTACAGTGCGTCCAGGCAAGAGCCCCCAGAAATGATAGAGGCTCATTCAGCTAGGTCCATTTTTACCTCTTTAGGTTAGGGCAGTGCATGCAAAATGCCTATGGAGACATCTGCAAAGCAGCAGGCTGGGTGGCGCATTCTATGTCCATTGTAATCAATTTGGCAAGCTGTATATATTTTTCCTGACAAGCTTGAGAAGGGCTCTGCTTCTTCACATATTAGGGTATACACATGCCTGTCTTTAGGGAGGAACTCCACCAACCTGCTTTCGTAAGACTCACATTTTCTTGGCCCAAAGCCCACCTTCTTGAATAAAGAATGGCCACACAAGATTCTTTTCAACAATTTATTGAATGCAAACACTTAACACAACAGCTTTGCATCTTGGCTTTTTGTCATTTACAGTGTAGAACATGTCAGGGCACCAACACAAACTCCAAAAAACTAGCCATCTTTCCAAATGCTCTTTAATGATTCCCCTTAGTAGTAGGTCCCCACATGGAGTCTTTCTATAGGTCTTGGCACAGAAGGCTTACTACTCCTCCAAGCATCAATCTTACATACTGTAGGCCAGAAGCAACCAGCTCCCATCCACAATAAACACACTTATTAAAGTAATTGCCAAGAATACAGACTCTGACATACATCAAACAGAAAAAGATGCCTGTAATATTGAAACTTAAAAGCTAGAGACTAAAATATAGCGTTAAAAGAAATTGGAAAGCTTAGCTTAGCTCAGGTGCTAAAACATAAAATGTATTTTGCTTCTAAAACAGCTAAAGGAATTGTTATATTTAATTTAGATCAAGTGCTCAGTAAAGGTAGATACATCCTCTCCCTATTGGTCAGCAGCACAGTGGTCTCTGTCCAGACACAGGAGCAGATGGGATGACACAATAGTCCTTGTATGGTCATTGTCCAATCTGCAGCACAGTTCTCTAGTGTATTGTATTGTATTGTAGTCTCTTGTATAGTTGTTCCCACCATGAGGCCTAGTCTACTGTTGTGGTTTGGGAGAGGGGGGGCTTTAAAAACAGGTGGTTGATCCAATGTTTCTCTGCCCTACTCAAACTGCAAAGCCAGTCGTACAGGGATATAAATGTGTCATAGCAAAAATAATCCCTCTTGCCACATTCAGTGCCAATACCACCAGCCATATGCAAGCCAGTCACTTTAATAAGGGCCAGGATATGGTGTTGCAGCCAACTGAATGTGTAAAAAAAACCCTACTTAGGTGTCATCATACTCTATTTAGGACCAAGTAACACTTTATACATTATTATCTCTTATAAAACAAGTTTCACTCTTAATGCAGAGCTTTATATGTTCCCGCATAAGGTACTCAGCTAAACCAAATACATTTTATGATTTTGGCTTTTTAGTTTATTGCTGTCAGCAATTACCATTTACCTGGATGATGTCTGTGATCAGGTGTTATTTTTTTTCTTTGGTCTTTGCAAAAAGGTTAGTGTAAGGCCGCGTACACACGAAGGGACAATCCCGCGGGATTATCCTCTGGACTCAAGTCCAGCGGACAATCCCCTCGTGTGGGGGCGTCGGCGGACTTTTTGGCGCCAAAGTCCGGCGGACCAAAGTTTTAAGTTTTGTTTTAAAACTATCCGCTGGACTTGGCAGTCCGGCGGACAATCCCGCCGTTAGTAGGCTAGTCCGCAGGACTTTTTAAATGAACGGACTTGCCGCTCGTCGGCAAGTCCGTTCATTTAGCACGTGACTTCAGGTTACGTAGCTAGCGTAGGCAGTAAATGCCGCCGCGCTAGCTCCGTAAGCTGGCATGGATTTAAAGGGACTCCCCATGCCGAAAAACGGCGTGGGGGTTCCCCCCAAATCCATGTCAGACCCTTATCCGAGCACATTTTACACCTTAGGTGAATGGGTAGGGGTACATCGTACCCCATACTCATTCACATAGGGTGGGGGGCCGGGATCTGAGTGCCCCCTTATAAAAGGGGGCTCTCAGATTCCGATAAGCCCCCGTCCGCAGACCCCGACAACCAGCGGCCAGGGTTGTCGGGAAGAGGCCCTTGTCCTCATCAACATGGGGACAAGGTGCTTTGGGGTGGGGGGCCGCACGGCCCCCCTTTCCCCAGGGCACCCCCCATGTTGAGGGCACGCGGCCTGGTACGGCTCAGGAGGGGGGCGCTCGTTCGTCCCCACCCCTTTTCTGGCCTGCCAGGCTGCGTGCTCGGATGAGGGTCTGACATGGATTTGGGGGGAACCCCCACGCCGTTTTTTCGGCGTGGGGAGTCCCTTTAAATCCATGCCAGGTCACGGAGCTAGCGCGGCGGCATTTACTGCCTACGCTAGCTACGTAACCTGAAGTTACGTTCTAAATGAACGGACTGCTCCGTGTGTGGGCAAGTCCGTTCATTTTCAAAAGTCCCGCGGACTTTTGGCCGGCGGATTATCCGCCGGAGAAGTCCGTGCGTGTGTGGGCAAGTTCACACGCTCGGAAAGTCCAGCGGACCCAGCTGGAAAGTCCGGCGGGATTGTCCGCTGGACTAAGTCCGCCGGCAAAAGTCTGCACGTGTGTACGCGGCATTAAGGCTCCGTTCAGACTGCTGCGGTGCGGAAACGCTGCAAATCTCCCGCATCGCATGTCACCCGCCGGCAGTTCACACTGCCCTATGCGAGCTGCTGGGAGTGTCAGTGAAATGTTAATGACACCCCCATATCAGTTCGCATATCGCAGTGCGATCTGAGAACACCCATGCGATGCGATTCTGCTGCGGACCAAAAAAAGGGTCCTGTGCGAGTTTGGGCCGAATGCGATGCGAATTCAGCCATACTATCTGTATGGCTGAATTCGCATCGCACAGAGATCGCATATGATTTGCAATGCAGTGCAAATCATATCCGATCTCCCGCATCGCAGCAGTCTGAACCTGGCCTTAGACTCAAAAGATACATATATGGATAGATACATATATGGATAGACATGGATTAGCAAGCCATCAGCATTTACACAAGAACAACCACATACAACCAGTACCTTTTATGGGTAGTTGTATGCGCCACCTGCGGCTCGCTAGCTGTGGAAAAGCACCAGGGATTTACTGCTAGGGGTTGCTGCCTCTAAACGTCCATGTGCATGATTCCTAAATACTATGAAATGCTGCTGCCAGTTCTTTAACAAGTTTTAATCAGTTAAAAAGCTACTTCAAAGCTTGTTGAAGCCTCAAGAAAACTGCTGAAGCTTGCAAAAATATTTATACAAAAGCTTTGTAAAAAGCTTGTTGTACACATTGCTCTTATACAGAACAGCCCGCAGCTATGAACGAAGGGATCAGCGCAGGGCTGGCATGAATAAAGTCAACATGCCATTTTTGTGTATGGCCGTTTAAGGATTGCAAGGTGGGTGGAGACAGGCAGCAGGAAGGGGAGGGATCCTCCTCCTCAGAGTCAGTCTGCTGTTAGGAAAGTTACAGAGAGGAAGCATGGAGGAGCTCCTTGCTAACATCAGGGCGGCTGCAGCGGCGAACGGGCCGGACTGGATGAGGGCTCAGGTAGAGCGGGCCCTGGGAGAGGGGGGGGGCGGCACACGGCGGCCGGTCTAGGCCGATCCGGCCTCCGGTTAGATATTCACCTGAGGGGCGCAGGGCCCAGCACAGGCATGGGGACAGCACCTTAGTCTCAGCAGCCGAACCGCCGGCTAAGCGGTCGGCCAGGAGGACAGCGTCACTCTCCGACCAGGCATCCGGGGGGGCCCGGCGGCAGCGGCAAGCCTTCCACTACCACCAGGCTGCATGGACAGGCTTCAGGCCTTGCTGTGCACGCGGCGGCGGCGGGGGGGCACTCGGCGGCCATCTTGTGTGTGGCACACAGCGCAGGAGCTCCAAGGGAACGAACAGGGGGGACCTGGGGAGCCACCATCCGGCAGCCAGCACCCAGCCACGGGGGACAGACACCATCCGGGCGGCCGCCCATGCTAGCGGCCCGCCAGGGGGGGGGGGCGAGCAGGATCACCAGGAGCCGAGGGGGATTCCAACAGGTGGGCATTGGGCCGGTGGAGGAACACAGGGAAGCGCAAGGGGGCGAGCCGCCCATTGGACAAGGACAGCAGGCCCGGTCAGGGGGCGTTCCGCCCAGCCGGCGTTCGGCAGCCGGGGGGGCCAGGGCAAGTCGGCCCGGCAGCCACCCACAGAACAAGAGGGATGAAGGCGGTCCGCCCACGCGGGGAAACGCACGGGGGAGGAGCCACGCAGGCGGCAGCGGGAAAAAACAGCCCGCTGGGGCTGGGGGCGCACAGCCCAGGCCTGAAACACCACTACAGGGGTACAGAGGCGTGCGGCCTAACCCTACAGCGATGGAACCAGCAGCAGAGCCGAGGTCACAGAGCCCAAGAAAATGCACCAGGAAGTCGGCGGGTGGACGGAAGAGGAGCATGAGAGAGCGAAGTTCGTCTGTCTCCGGGGGTGAATCCTCTGGGGGACAGGCTTCGGAGTCGATGGAGGAAGAGCCGGAGCTGTCGGAAGGAGAGCTGACCAGATCGGAGGACGAGATCCCGGAGGAACGGGTGGCGGTGGTGGAACCGGAAACTACGGCTGGTGGGAGCGTTTCCAGGCAGCCTGGTAAGTCCTTTTCAGTTACGGGTCTCGGGGGGGGGGGAAATGTATTGTCAGGTTGGGAACCGTGGGAGGGGGCGGGACATGCCAGGAGGGGGGCAGCCCGGGGGTCACTTTTGAGGGACGGCGGGGTTCCCGAACCCTCCCTGACGGGAGATGGCCTCAGGGTCCTCCTGGCAGGGCTTAGGGACCTCGTGGGCAGGTTTGACCTCAACCCGCTGGCTCCGGCGGGGCCAGCGCATGCCTGGGTTCCACACGGGGGGGACGGGACTGGGGGGGGTGCTGGGGGGGGTAGTGCCAGGTGGGGTACGGGCAAATGAGCAGACGGGAGACACGGCGGTGGCGGTTCCACCCGCGGTGGCCCCGGGGAGAACGAGGCAGGAGTGGGGAGCACGGTGGTGGCGGGTCCGCCCGCGGCTCCGGCTACTGGGGAGGGCGAAAAAGGGGGCGACAAACCCAAAAAAACAAGATATCGTACGGCTGGCGGACTCCGCACGCTACGAAGTCTACGTTTGTTTCGAAGGGCCCCTAGGGGCCCACCTAAAGCAAGAAGTCAGGGAAAAGATTTGGAAGTGGGAGTATGTGGAGATTTTCTCACTACTTCCCCTGGAGAAGTTCAATCTAGATAGGGTAAAACCTGATGACAGCAAGAAGGAGGATGAAGAGAAGAGGAGATATAGGTTGATTCCCAGGACCTTCCAGAATTGGCTTCAGGCGTTTGCAATTCTGGCAAGCGTGATAGGGGAGAAGGAACCCGAGCACTGCTCCGCTCTTTTCTGTTACCTGGATGCCATTGGGGAAGCTCATAGAACGTATGGGGGTTTGTCATGGCTGCGCTATGACGAACAATTTCGCCAGAGAAGGGCAGTCAGGCCGGCCCTTCGCTGGGATCACAAGGAAATCAGCCTCTGGATGCGCTTGATGTCATCGGCGAAGCCGGCGGGGCAGTCTTTTCAAGGGGGGGCCGGTGGATCAGGGGCTTCAGGTCAATCGGCCGCAAAAAAGAAGGGAGTCTGCTGGCAATATAATGAGGGCATCTGCAAATTCGGAACGGGGTGCAAGTTTAAGCGCGAGTGCTCAGGATGCGGGGGATCTCACCCCAGCTTGCGGTGCTTTAAACAAGGGAAGGGTAAGGCCAGCGAGTCTAGCAACAAAGGGGAAGACGCCGGTGAAAGTGGAAAGAATGCTGCCTTTTCTAGGTAGGTATCCGGATAGGACAGTGGCACAATTATTGACAGGGGGTTTCGGGGAAGGCTTTGTGATTCCTGCGGTATTGGGCACGGTGCCTACCGGAGCGGATAACTTGAGGTCAGCTCTGAGACACCGAGCTGTGGTATCGGAGAAACTACACAAAGAGGTAGCGCTGGGTAGAATGGCGGGCCCCTTTACTGAGATGCCCATCCCCGATCTGGTGGTTTCTCCTTTGGGAGTGGTCCCCAAGAAGGAACCAAATAAATTCAGGCTCATTCACCACCTGTCTTACCCCAAAGAGGGGTCGGTGAACGATGCCATTGACCCGCAGGCGTGCGCAGTCCATTACACATCCTTTGATGCCGCAGTTTTCTGGGTACGTAAGTATGGTAGGGGGGCGCTGATGGCAAAGACAGACATTGAGGCGGCTTTTCGCTTGTTGCCTGTTCACCCCGATAGCTTTTACTTATTGGGTTGCAGGTGGCAGGAAGAATACTATGTGGATAAGTGTTTACCGATGGGTTGCTCTATCTCATGCGCATTCTTCGAATGTTTTAGCTCCTTCGTGGAATGGGTGGTGAGGGACGTGTCTGGTTTGAACTCAGTGATCCACTATTTGGACGACTTTCTGTGTGTCGGTCCGCCCGCATCCAAGGTTTGCGCGGTGTTACTGACGACGCTGGAGAGGATAGCGAGGGATTTCGGCATTCCCCTTGCACCTGACAAGACGGAAGGGCCCAGGACAGAGATTAGCTTTCTGGGGATCGTCCTTGATTCGGTAGCCATGGAATGCAGGCTACCAGAATCGAAATTAGTTGCGCTAAAAGCATAAGTGCGTGCATTAGTAGGGCGGCGCAAGGTCCAGCTCAGAGTCCTGCAATCGGTGTTGGGCAAGCTCAACTTTGCGTGCAGGATTATCCCGATGGGTAGGATTTTTAGCAGGAGGTTGTCAGCAAGCACAGGCGGGGTTGAGGCGCCCAGGCATTACGTGACACTTTCTAGGGACCATAAGGACGACCTGCGGATGTGGCACGTATTCCTGGACAACTTCAATGGTAGAGCGCTGTGGATGACGGGGCCAGTGAGCAACTTCGACCTGGAGTTGTTCACTGACGCCGCAGGGTCGGCAGGTTACGGGGCCTTTTTTAAGGGACGCTGGAGTGCGGGCTCTTGGCCGGAGAGCTGGAAACAAAGGGGGTTGACCAAGAACATGTTGCTACTTGAATTGTTTCCGGTGGTGCTGGCGGTCGAGTTGTGGGGTGAATTCTTCCGCGATCGGAAAGTTCGCTTCCACATAGATAACTTGGGGGTAGTACAGGTTATCAACAAGGTAATACGCTTGTTGAGACATCTGGTACTCAGGTGCATGCAGCTGAACATTTTCATCCATGCAGTGCACCTGCCAGGAGTGGACAACGTTATCGCTGATGCTCTCTCTCGGTTTCAGTGGGAAAAGTTTCGAGAGCTGGCGCCGGAGGCAGAGCATCAGGGGATCCCGTGTCCGGCGGAGATGTGGAGGATTGCCCTGGACGAATAGCGGGATGGATTAAGCGGTCGGTGAGCCAAGGGACTTGGAAAGCATACAGGAAAGTATGGGATGACTGGGCGGCTTTCCAGGATCAGGCCTCAGGGGGAGAGTGGGAACCTAGGCTGCTGTTTATTTATTTTATTGCCAGGCACATGGAGAGAGGTATTTCCGTGTCGAGGCTGGGGAAAGTGATGGCAGGCATGGCATTTTGGTGTAAGCTTGGGGGGGGATGCGACTGGACAAAAGAGTTCTGGGCGCGCCAGGCAGTGAAGGGGTACAAGAAAGGGAAGTTTCGGCGGGACGAGCGAAGGCCGGTGACGTTCGAACTGTTGGGCAGAGTGGTGGACACTCTGTGGGGAGTTTGCTCGTCCGGTTACGAGGTGGGCCTTTTCCGCACGGCTTTTGTGTTGGCCTTCTTTGGGGCCTTCCGCATAGGGGAGTTGGTAAGTTCCTCCAAGAGGAAAGGGGATGGAATGGCTGTGGGGGACGTGCGGTGCTCAGGGGACAGGTTGGTTTTGCACCTTCGGAGATCAAAGACGGATCAGCAGGGCCGAGGCAAGGATGTGGTGGTTTTCGCCATTCCAGACGCCAAACTCAGCCCCGTCTTGGTTACGAATGTGTTCTTGTAAAGGAGGCCAGATGTGGGGGGCCCCCTGTTGGTGCACCAAAATGGCGAGGCGCTGTCGCGCTTTCAATTCATAAGAGTTTTCCAAAAATGTTTGTGTAGACTGAATATGGGAGATTTGAAGTTCTCCTCACATTCATTTAGGATTGGGGCGGAAACGGAAGCGGTAAGGTGGGGTTTGACGGAAGAGGCGGTAAGACAGATCGGGAGGTGGGAATCTCGGCGTTTCAGGTCATACGTTAGGACGGATTTGGTGTAAAAGTTTTATGACATAAAAGGCTGTGTGTAGTACCGACATGGTTTCGTGTGGTACTAAGAAGTGAAGTTCACCTGAGTTTTATTGTTTCTCTTTCAGATTCATCACCAAGCCTCGTGTGGATCATGGGGCATTCATATGTCTGCTGGGGAGCCAGAAGGGGCGATGACAGACCAGATGGGAGACAGTTAGGTTTCTCTAGGAGGGAGGCCTATATAAAGTGGTTGGATGCTTTGGAGTCGTCTGATCCCGAAAGCGCTTAAGTTTGCAAGATGGGATAGACCTCCGGAAGTTCTAGTCATCCACGTTGGGGGTAACGATTTGGGGCTCAGGACAAAACTTGATGTCACTAGGGACATCAAGTACGATTTCTGCCGACTTCAGGCGGCCTTTCCCAACACTGTCCTGGTCTGGTCAGACATGATAGCCAGGACGTCGTGGCGTTTTGCCAGGTCAGTTGATCTTCTCAATAAGGCTAGGAAGAAGGTCAACCAGGAGGTCAGTAGGTTTTTTATCAAGAATGGGGGGTTGGCCATCAGGCATAGGGAATTAGAGGTCGACACTTGGAGTTATCTGAGGGCTGATGGAGTTCAACTGAACCCAGTTGGCACAGATATGTGGGCCATCGGTATTCAGGATGGCATTGAGCGAGCACTTAGGGTGTGGAGGTGCGCTCAAGGTTAAGGTGTTAACCTTGATTGCGGTGGCGGATGTTGGGTGACGTAGGCATAGAGAAGAAACCCCCTCCCCACAGAAAACTTGATGCGGGACCCATTGGTGATATGGGCCCGTTTGATATATTCCTTACAAGTGATGTGGGAATATGGTGGATGACTGCACTGCCGGAATAGTTTTGTCTCTGAGCTAGTATGTCAGCTTGAGGCCTAGTTACAGTTGAGATGACCGCAGTGCACGAGTTGTTGTTTATGGTAATTTGGGTGGGGGGGGGGGGTGTAATGTCAGCTATAGGCCTACGTCACGTGTTCTTGATACTGTTTATTGGTTTGTTTATTTGTTTATAAAAGTTATTTATAAAGTTATTTATAAAGTTATTTATATATATTTTGGTATTTAATAAAGGGGCTGCTACGGCCTATTTTACACTCCAGCACGGTGTGGTCTCCATTACTGGGAAAGGTAAGGGGGTGGAGTGTATAGGTGGGCAGCTCAGAAATGTAGCTATGTGGTACTTGGTCATGTATAAACTGTTTTTGAGTGTGGTGCAACCACACAAATAAATTCCCTTTTTTTGGATTTTAAATATGTTATTGTTAACAAATAAAGGGTTACCTGGATGTGGTCTATGACCAAGCTCAGGTAACCCATAAAAAGCATCAGTTTCCAAGCATCCATATTTATCTACCAACTAGATTTCCATGGATTATTTACACCTCTGTCAAGATATAGCAAAATAAATTATGGAAGTGTAGACTTCAGCCATATAGGTAAACCTCCTTGAACAGGTATTCCTAATAAATACAAGTGAAATATTAATTCAAACCTTTCATAAACAGGCATCTTAATGTTCTCTGCTGTAGGGTTTTGAGATGAATAATTACTGTTCATAAATGTGGGAGTGACATGTTTTTGTGGCAGCAGTAAATACCTGGCAGTAAATGGTGACCTAGTAACCAGTCACTGCATTAAAATGCCATTTGTTTATATAGCATATATATATTATGCCATCACATTGTTATGATGCCTTTATTAATCTCGTACTAATGACCTACTAGACATTTATATTTACACTATTTTTTATATTTTTATCAAATAACAGCCATGACATGACATTTGTCAAAACAGAGTAGGATGTTGTTTATCAAAAGCCTTAGAGTGTGACAATGTGAGTCACTGCTTTTCACTCCTCTAGACTCGTGTGCGTTATTCCTGTAATGGCATGACCAAACTTTATGCCCCAATAATTTCCCTCTGTCTATGCTATTTGTATCTTAGCAGTAGCAAGGATAATTGATACAGTATATTTTTGTTTTCTACTTGTGCTCTTGTGTGTGTGAATCTGTGGGTCAGCAAGACACAAACTCTGAGACACCACAGCGCAATGCTTGTTTTTATTTAAATTTACCATTACCAGCAACATTGTACTTTGTACATATACAGTATGGATGTGTTTTTTAAACATGTTCCTATACCTTATGATTAGATCCCAAATAATGGGTGGAATGGCACAATGGTACACCTGGGTCTAAAATGTGCAGCTTCTATGTTATGGAAGTGAAATGATGACATGATGAAATGATTTTGCTCGAGGGGCGCATGCGCGGATGCCTGAGCGGGCGGACGTCCTAGCTTGAGCTCCGCTCCGAGGGAGGAGAAAGCCGGAGGACTACGGGTCCCAGCGGTACCGCGAACGGTACATTTCAGCTCCACAAGCCGCTCCTAGACCCCAGGTGACTATACAATGGTCCTGCGAGCTCAAAAAGCTAAAACGAAAGCTGTTTTAGCTAAAACGGCACCTGTTAGGCAGGCTTTGAAAATGGCGGCGGCAGCCTCCTCACAGAGCATCACACAGCATAGTAAAACAGCGCCCTCACAGACCACAGAGGAGAATGCTGACACAGAATCTGACCCTGAGGTATCTCAGTACAATACTAATGAAGATATGTTTAAAAGATTTGAAACTATGCTCCACAAAGCTTTAAAGAAAACATCTGATAGAATTACAGATAAACTGACTAAAGAAATTAGAGAACTGGGCCAGAGAACAGCTGAGTTAGAAATCAGAGTGGATGACCTTGATAATTTCACACAGCAAAATACCTCAGAGATTGAAAATCTAAAGGAAGAAAATATTTTATTACAGTCACGTTTAGAAGATCAGGAAAATAGGGACAGACGAGCGAACTTGAGAATTAGAGGAATTCCTGAGACAGTCCTCGATCTCTCGGCGACCGTAACAGCATTATTTCAGGAATTACAGCCTGGTATTCCCGTCGACAGACTGGAAATGGATAGAGTGCATAGAGCGTTAGCTCCCCGCAAAGCTAATGGCCCACCCAGAGATATAATTGCTAAATTCCATTACTATAGAACCAAAGAGCAACTTCTGGCGGCTGCTAGAGACAAAGATTCCTTGCAATTCCAGGGCCATACATATCAGCTCTTTGCGGATATATCTCCTCTCACGGTAGCCAAACGTCGCGCACTAAAACCACAGCTTCAAATTCTGCAACAACATCATATTACATATCACTGGGGTTTTCCTTTCTCTCTAAGGTTTACTTTTCTGGAAACTAAATACGTCTGTAGATCATCGGAAGACTTGCAATCTGCTTTGGTTGAAATGGGCATCGCTGATAAAGCTACGCCAAATAGCCACCTCCGCAGACGTTCGTCTTCAAGCTCTCCTCAGCAAAATAATATGTCAGCCCCTGCAGGTACCTTTTCATCTTCTCGACAGCATATGCACAAAAGAGGTCGTTTTGAAAAGCAAAGCCCCTCCAACGTAGATTCTATGGACTGACACTTTCATCTAGCTAGTTTTGTTAGCATTTGTCCCCAGCACTAATTGCTGGTTGAAAAATTAGGAAAAAATGACTCCAGCACCGTCACTCTGCTCTCTACCCTCACGAGGGAAAATTATTTTTTTTCTTGCAAAAGCCAGGCCTTTTTGTTTTTTCATGTAGGTCCATCAGGTTCCTACATCTTAATACCAACTTCTGACATTTTCTTTTTGTTTTTTTTTTCCATGTATATATTATTTTTTTTATATATAACTATATATATATAGATATATATATATATATATATATATACCCTTTTGTTTTTTTGTTTTTTATTATTATCTTTTCTCTCTTAGAGTAATCACATTAGTAATTGTACTAATAAATCTAGAGAAAACTGTTTATCTTTTTATGTATATATATCTCATTTCCCATTTAGATTCTTAACCGAAACGGTATTTAGACTAATAATTTGTTTTTTACTATTCCCGTGGTCCTCCGGTACTCTTCTCCCCTCAGGAATTTCTTGCTGCCCCCTGTTTCACCATCAGATTCCCGTCAGGATTATGCGGGTCCCTGATGATGGCTTTGGAACCTCTCGGAACATTTTAATTATGCTCCGAAGACGTTCCCATACCCTATGTTATTATTTTTTATTGTTATCAATATTCTATTATAAAAGGGTCGATCGTTTTTTTATTTTTTCAGGTTTTACATTCTTCTTTTCTGCTCTATATATTCTTTTCTCTCTTCAGGTGGTGTTCACGAATCTAGAAGTAAGTTGTATTATTACGTGTATAATGTATTCTGTCAAACAGTCATGGCCCCTATAAATATTTTATCTTTAAATGTACAAGGGTTTAATACTCCCCATAAACGCTCAAAAGCTATGCGCACCTTCCATTCTAAAAAAGCCCATATTATATGCTTGCAGGAAACCCATTTTAAGGAACAGACTCAACCTAAATTTCTCTCATCAAATTATCCACAGTTTTATGCAGCCTCAGCTTCGGTCAAACAAAGAGGTACCCTCATAGGCTTTCACCGTAACACTCCATTTACTCTTCTGTCACAATTAAATGACCCAGAGGGTAGATACATTTTGTTAACGGGCTACCTGGCTGACGCCCCCATCACGGTTGTCTCTTATTACGCCCCTAACAAAAAATCAATAGCTTTTATGTCGCATCTCTTTCAACTTATTGATACACACAAACTTGGTACATTAATTATTTGTGGAGACTCCAATGTCACGGTATTCCCCTTCCTTGACAAATCCCCGATTTTTCCTAGTACGAATTCCTCCAAGATGTCCCTACAACCCTTGCTTACGTCACACAAACTAGTAGACACATGGAGAGAACTTAACCCCACCAGCAGACGTTATACACATTATTCATACCCACACAAATCATTCTCTCGCATAGATCACATTATTGTTCCATCTAGTATGCTACCAGAAATAATCTCATCGAAGATTGTCCCAATACCATGGTCTGACCATTGCGCAGTTTTCACCACTTTTGCTTCAACTATACCTAGATCTCATGATACTACATGGAACATTAATGATACCTTATTGACTCACCCATCCCATAAATTGTTAATTGAGCAAGCGTTATCTGACTATATCTCCTCAAATGATACAGACGATGTTTCTCCCCTGACGTTGTGGGAAGCACACAAATCTGTTATTCGAGGAAATTTGATACGTCTAACATCAAAGCTTAAAAGGGAGCGTAAACTTCTGTTTGCGAAATTGGAAACAGCCTTCAACACGTCCCACTCAAATTTTCAATCCTCCCCCACCATTGCTAATCATACGAAACTAGACAAAGCACGACTTGAACTAGACCTATTTTTAACAGACTCTGCTGACAAAATATTGCGCAAACGCCAACATATCCATTACCTCAAAGATAACAAACCTGACACTCCTTTGGCACGTAATTTGAAAAGGATACAAAAGGTACAGACCTCCTTCAGACTTAAAACTACACGTGATGGATACACCAGTAACCCATTAAAAATACTCGAAATATTTCATTCTAATTTATCTAAAATATATTCCGCAGGCCAAGAGCTAGATAAAGCAAAAGCTGATATTATATTCTCTAGCATAAATCTCCCTACCCTAGATCAGCTACAACATGATAATCTCGAACGACCTATAACTACCCCTGAAGTCCTGAATGCAATTAAACTTTTGAAACTCAATAAAAGACCGGGCCCGGACGGGTATTCAGCTTTATATTATAAGCAATTTTCGAATATATTAGCTCCTCTTCTGACTAAAGCCCTTAACTCTATTCTAGAGGACCATTCCTTCCGCACAGAAACACTCACCTCTATTATAGTGATGATTCCTAAACCACACTCAGACACTACTTCCTGGACAAATTATCGCCCTATATCCCTCCTTAACCTGGATATTAAAATATTAGCTAAAATATTAGCTATTCGTCTCAATAACGTTATAGGTCAGTTAATACACCGTGATCAAACTGGCTTCATGCCTAAAAGACAAGCAGGAGATAATATCAGACGTGCTCTTCTTCTCATAAATACAGCCAAATCTAGACGTATTCCCTCATGCCTTATTTCTCTGGATATTAAGAAAGCGTTTGATTCTATCTCGTGGCCATATATGCATTATACGCTACAGAAATGGGGTTTTGGGAATCATTTTTTAAAATGGATTTCCTCGTTGTATGATAGCCCAAAAGCATATATTAAATATGCCGGTTATAAATCTGCTATGATAAACATATGTAGGGGTACGAGGCAAGGGTGTCCCCTATCCCCCTTGCTTTTTGCCCTTCTCATCGAACCATTAGCACAATTAATCAGGACAAATCCAGATATCAAAGGTATCGAATTAGGCGGTTACCAGCATAAGTTATGCCTTTTTGCTGATGATATTCTAATATTCTTATCCCACCCATTTATATCCGCTCCGAATTTACTGAATGTATTAGACAAGTTTGCTACAATTTCCGGACTTATAGTTAATCCCACGAAATCGAATGTGCTCAATGTCTCCCTAGAACAAAAAGAACTCATCCACCTCCAAGCTACTTTACCATTCCACTGGGTCCCTACCCAGTTACCGTACTTAGGTGTTCAACTTACAACTTCACTTAAAGACTTATTTAGAGTTAACTATCTCCCCTTACTGAAACAAGTCACTGAATATATGAAACAATGGGCTTCTCTCCCGCTATCTTGGTTGGGAAGGATTAATGCAATAAAAATGTCAGTTTTATCGAAATTCCTTTACTTATTTAGGGTGTTACCTATCCCACTACCAGCTTACTTCCTTAGAATACTGCAACGCAGAGTCTTGGCCTTCATTTGGGGAAAAACGAAACCACGGATACCAAAGACCACGTTATATCTTAGTAGATTGAAGGGCGGAATAGGTTTACCAAACTTTACCTCCTATTATTCTGCTGCACAACTCTCTATTCTCACGAAATACCACTCAATAGAGGAAACACCCCTTTGGGTGATGATTGAATCGGTGGAATGTGATCCTATGTCTATTGCCAATATTTTGTGGATACACCCTAAAGATAGATCTCACATTTCTAACCCCATTACGAAACATTCCTTATCTATATGGGATAAATATGGTAAACCTTCCAATCTTCAATCCCCACATAACCCTCTTCTTTCCTTCCTTGGGAACCCAGCCTTTTACCCTGCCTGGAAATATCCGAAGTCATTTTCAGTTTGGTCCAAATTAAAATTATCTCGATTTTATCAAATATGTGATAACTCCATCATTTTGGAATTTCCATTACTGTGTGACACCCACAGACTACCAAGATCTGAAACATTTAGATATCTGCAAATCAAAAATTTCTATACCCCTCTTCTCAGTACTGGTACATTGCTTAATCAAATGACCCAATTTGAGCGTATTTGCATGAGCGACCCACATGTTAGGGGTGTTATATCTATGATTTATCAACAGCTCACTACTCTCCCTAAGGATATGTTACCTTCATATGCAGATAAGTGGGCATCAGATATGAACCGTGTTTTCAACACTAATGACTGGTCCAATATTTGGCTAGCTACTAAAAGTTCATCCCCAAATTGCTATGCTCTTGAAACCAATTTTAAAGTACTAGCGAGATGGTATCTGGTACCTGCCAGAATAGCCAAGTTTTCCCCAACATATTCTATCAATTGCTTCAGGGGTTGCCCTTCTCCGGGTACCCAACTCCACATATGGTGGGAATGTCCTGTGGTACATGAATTTTGGATAAATATCTTTGCTATGGCTTCTAAAGCTTTAGAACGTTCAATCCCTCCGGATCCAGCCATAGCTCTTCTTAACCTGAAGCCCCCATCGCTAACACACCCTCAATTTAAGTTATTTCTCCAGATTAGCACTGCTGCGAAACAAACTATAGCTAAAGCCTGGAAATCCAAAACTCTAATATTAGCGGAAGCCAAGCATAGAATGAATAGAGCTTTAACTCATGCTAAAATGTCGGCCATAGAAGACGATAATATTGATAAATTTAAGCAGATTTGGCAACCATGGGTAAAACACTACCTCCCCCTCGATTTTGACCAGTCATTACTGTTACCTCAATAGTCTATTCAGATATCGTTAGTAGGTATAATGTATTACTATATTTGATGTGTAGATCACCACCTGGAGAGAATCTTTCCCTCTCTCTTTTTTCATCCTCTCATCTTTCTCTTTATCACCCTTTCAATCCTTTCCTTCTTTAATTTTTTTTTTTTTTTCCTTGCTATTTTTTTTTTTTCTTTGCTAACATATCTTGAAAATGACGCGCATAATGTTGTGCTACCCTTACATATACTCTTTTGGGCATATTAATTTTGCCTATATTTTTTTTAATATTGCTTTAATCACAGTAATACCTGTTCCTTTTAATTGCCCCCACTTTGCCACAGTTTGAGCCCATTTGGGGTGGTAAAGTGGTCGGGAGGCAAGACTTTACTGTTAAAAGATCTGTTTCAGGGTTACTCTTCATCTCCCTAGTGCAGTATTAACTAGGCTTTTTTCTTTACATAGTGTTCAATTCCTAACATACTATGCTATAATTTAAGGTGCATTTTACTTATGATATTACTTGACATTGTTCTTTACTTTCAAGATATCCCATGTATGAATATGAATATATGTATTATATCTTTTCTGTATTTTCTTTTATGCACTTTATTGGTTATGTTTTTTTATTTGAAAATAAAAATTCTTTGAACAGGAAATGATTTTGCTCAACTTTGGATTTTCTATTAAAGCTGTTATTATGTCTTGATAACATGAATTTTATTTTGCTAAATACCAGTCATTAATGTTTTCAGTGAATTTAAAACATGTTACAACTGCTAAATAGACCCTTTTGGTGGGTTTTTTCAAAGCTGTCATTTACAAGTTTACACGTTTATAAAATAAGCATTATACAATTTTATAGAAGGGTTTGCACTGCCAAAATTTGGTTAAAAAAGTAATGTTGTAGAAAAATAAAGGAAAAAAATATTAATAACATGCAACCATACCCTAAGCAAGCTCATGTATTATTATTATTATTATTTGTATTATTATTATTAATATTATAGAGGATTTATTTAGTGCCAACAGTTTACGTAGCACTTTACAATTTAAAAGGAAGACAATATAGTTATAATACAATAAAATACAAGAGGATTAAGAGGGCCCTGCTCAGAAGAGCTTACAATCTAATAGGGTGGGGCAGGTGGTACAAAAGGTTGTAACTGTGGGGAATGAGCTGATGGAAGTGGTAAAAGATTAGTTAGAGAGGTGATAGGCTTTTCTGAAGAGATGTGTTTTCAGGGATCGCCTGAAGGTAGCAAGAGTAGGGGATAGCCGGACAGGTGGAGGTAGCGAGTTACAGAGGATGGGAGAGGCTCTGGAGAAATCCTGGAGATGAGCATGAGAGGAGGAGATGAGAGAGCTTGACAGTAGGAGGTCTTGAGAAGAGCGGAAAGGATGATTTGGGTGATATTTTGAGACAAGATTGGTGATGTAGCTCGGGCCAGGGCTGCAAATGGCTTTGTATGTTGTGGTTAGTATTTTGAATTTAATTTGCTGGGTGATCGGGAGCCAGTGTAGGGATTGGAGGAGAGGGTTGGCAGAAACTGATCGGTTGGTAAGGTGTATAAGTCTGCCAGCAGCATTCATGAAAGAATGAAGAGGGGATAGCCTATGGAGAGGCAGGCCAATGAGAAGGGAGCTGCAATAGTCAAGGCGAGAGATAACAAGGGAGTGAATGAGGAGCTTGGTGGTTTAATTTGTTAATAAGGGCCGAATTTTAGAGATGTTACGGAGGTGAATTCTACAAACTGTTGACAACGATTGGATTTGAGGCTGAAAGGGAATATTAATAGCATCCATGCTGATATGTCAGAAAGTAAGTTAGTAATGCAAGAGGAGACTAAAGGAGTGAGGCGAGGAGTAGACAGATAGATTTGGGTGTCATCGGCCTATAAGTGGTATTGGAAGCCATGGACGGTTATCAAGTGACCAAGGGAGGAGGTGTAGATAGAGAAGAGAAGGGGTCCAAGAACAAAGCCTTGGGGGACCCCCACAGAAAGGGGCAATGGAGAGGAGGAGACAGAGTTGTAGGTGACACTGAAGGAGTGCTGTGATAGATAGGCAGAGAACCAGGATAGAGCAGAATCTCGGAGGCCAAGGGAATGTAGTTTATTGAGAAGGAGCGGGTGAGCAACAGTATCAAAGGCCTCAGAGAGGTCAAGTAGTAGGAATATGGAGTACTGGCTGTTGGCTTTAGCAGTTAGTACATCATTAGTGAGTTTTAGTAAGGCAGTTTTCATGGAGTGCTGCCGAGCAAAAGCCAGACTGTAAGGGGTCAAGAAGGTTATTTTCACTGAGGTAGGAGCTAAGATGGTTGTAGACTAAGCGTTCTAGAAGTTTAGAGGTGAATAGGAGCAATGAGTTGGGTCTTAAGTTATTCAGGTTGGTGGGGTCCAGTGAAGGCTTTTTAAGTATGGGAGTGATCTGCGCATGTTTTAGAGGGGAGGGGAAGGTGCCACTAGAGAGGGAGAGATTGAAGATGCGAGTGAGGGAGCATAGGATAGAAGAAGAGGGTGACCATAGTAGTTGTGAGGGAACAGGATCCAAGGGACAATTGGTTAGGTGGGCATCTGAAAAAAGTTGTGTAACCTGTAACAATGTATGTATGTTACAATGTTCACTTTCTCCACTGATCAGAAACACACATCAACAAACACAGATTTACCCCAGTACATCAAAGCCCAAGTCAACCTAAGAACTTTTTTGGTTTTGGATTCTCTGTGTCCTATGTTGATAGGAAGTGGGGGGAAATCTAATAGAAATCTTTAGCAATAAAATCTTGGTAGTGGAAGAAGACTCTCTCTAAAATGTGTTTCTATGACTGCCTGTGTCATCACTCGGGGCACATCCCATGCCTTCCTGTTCTGGCATCCATCAAATAAAGAGGTATGGGGATATTCTTTCACATTTCCTGTTTGTCAAATAGATATTCAGTAAGAAGGGATCTTCCCAGTAGTGAAACAGACAGCAAGAAAAGTTTTCCAAGCAGTAGGATTTAACAGTCTACCAGTAGGTTTGAGGTCTCCAGCAGAAGTGGCAGCACCACCAGACAGCCTCTGGCATCCCAGAAGAAATTGAAAAGCACTCTGCTACCTGATCATGGATCACCATGACCATGCCATGGTGGTAACTTTGAAACAGGACAACTTACTTCTGTAAAATTTCCCTGTCTGTATTCACATTATATATTCTGTAACAATTTGCAGCTCTATAAATGGGCTGCAGTTTATAACCTCAGGCCCTGCAGAGAAGAACAGAAACTAGTCTATGTGATTCCTGATCTTATGACCACAAAGAGATACTTTGCAACAGTAACACAAGATGTATCCCCTTTTTCCTCTGAAAAGGGACTACTGATTATTGGTCATGCAAGGCTTTTTTTATAAAAAAAATCTTTATGTGCAATGTATTGCTTTAAACAATTGGAAATGCTTTGTTATTCAGTATTAATGCAGCATGCATAATACAACTATGCTTCATTCAGTTGTACCTGATTAAGAGCCTTGTTTTTTATTTTTTTATTGTAATTGGTTAAAGCAACCCTGGAGTAAATGAGGATAAATACATATCCAGCCAGCTACAAATCCATTCTTCACTCTCTTGCAAAGCTAGCAGCACTGCTGTTCCCTGACACTTCCAGGTGTGCAGGAGATCCTGTTCCGCACTGGACTCCATGGTTTTCACTGCCAGCTGATGCCTTGCTACAGGTCTCCCCAATGCCCAGCAAGTTGATATGCTAACTAATACACTTGGAAGTTTTGGATAGAAAAGTGAGTTCAGCAATAGCACTCATGTTACTGTTTTTCTTTTGAACACCCCCTATTTGGTCATACCCACTAGGGATGGGCTTTGTGTTCTCACTCACCTGTCAGGATTCCTGGATAACATAATTGAAACAATATTTGGTCCATGACATCACCAGGATTCGTAGCCTTTTTTTTTATAAACAGTAGCTGGGGATTTGACTGTCATTTGGCAGTGGTGGTGTGTTGGGGCAACATAATCAGGCAGCAGGTTATCGTGATAATGGGGAATCATTATTAAAGTGGATGGTCTTGAGTGACACTGAATTTACATTACTGGATGATATAATTGATAATGGACTGTAACTAGATGAAGTTTTAAAGGACCATTTTGCTGTGTATGTTTGTTACATTTAACTTTTTTGGCAGAATGAGTATTGAGGGGTACAAATGGATGAAGAGAAGAGGCCTAAACATTGGGACAAGATGCCTTACAAGCGGGGGAGAGGCTTGACTGCACCCTCATGCAAGGTACCTCCCATTTTAAAAGGCTTTGAACTGTAATGCCGCGTACACACAGTCGGACTTTCCGGCAGAAAAAGTCAGATGGAATATTCCGATCGTGTGTATGCCTCATCTGACTTTTTTTTCGAAAATTCTGACGGACCTAGAAATAGAACATGTTTTAAATATTTCCGACAGAATCAATTCCTATCAGGAAAACCGCTCGTCTGTATGCTGTTTTCCGACGGACCAGAAACGACGCATACTCTGAAGCATACTATTGGCTACTGGCTATTAAACTTCCTTTTTCTAGTCAAGTTGTACATGTTGTACGTCACCGCGTTCTAGGCGGTTGGACTTTGGTGTGATCGTGTGTAGCCAAAACTGTTTCAGCGGAACTCCGTCGAAACTCCGTCGGAAAAACCTTCAGAGTTTATTCCGACGGGAAAACCAGTCGTGTGTAGGCTGCATAAGATTTAGGAAGGGAGGAACTACATATTTCCTACTCTCCCTTGCTTGGCAATGTTGCATGCCTGAATATTGGTCTGGTTTTAATTTTCAGGGGAACCCCACGTTGTTTTTCCCCTTCTTTATTTAATGTCATAATTGAAGGACTATAGCATACTGTTCTGCAACTTAAAATACATCTTTAAGCAGTTCCCAGCTACTTATGCACTTTTTTATTACTCATGTGCAAATTATCTTTGAATAGAGGTAGATAAAATTATAAGGTAATAACATAGGCAACATAGACCTTTCAGAAAGGGTTCAGAAACTTTCTGCTGAGTTCCCCAAACCTCCGGAAAACTGAAGTTTGCTGTTTGCTCATCCATAATACCCACCCACTGTCAATACACTGCAGAGTGGAGTCTTGGGGCACCCTATATTTTAAAGTGGTTCTGCACCCATTTCATTTAGTAAATCTCTTTGCCTTCCAAATCAGGCAAAGAGTACTAAATGAAATGTGTTTTTTTTTTTTTACTTACCTTGTAATTGATGACTTCCGGTCTTCTCTCTCTTCGGCGGTGGGCGGGGTCTCTGCGTCGATCGTCGTCAGGCCGCACTGTCTCCTGGGATCTGGTGTCATTGTTCCCAGGAGTCAGTGCGGACATCTTCCGAAATCTCGCGAGATTTCGGCCACATCTTCCGAAATCTCGCGAGATTTCGGACACATCTTCCGAAATCTGGTGAGATGTCGGCAGATGTGCCGTTACTGCGCACGCGCGAGTAACGGCGGTGCATGCTGGGCCATCTAAAGTGCCTGTGGGGGTTTCACATGCCTACAGGCAAGATGGCCCCCAGCACAAAAGAAGAAGATGAGGAACTTCATCGGACGAAAACCGGCAGCGATCGAGATGGAAGATGGAACAGGTGAGTCCCCCAATAAAGGTAAGCATCCTTTGTATACCCCCCCAAAAAAAAAAAATATATATACAGAGTGCAGAACCGCTTTAAGGAGCTTATCAATGCCCTATCTTCCTTATTATTCAGGATATTTTGCAATTCTATCTCTAGGAGCAACACATCTCAAATTTCTCACAAAACTTTTTTTCTATACTAAAACCTCCAAGCTAAAAAAAAACATCTGTATCAATCTCTAATAAACGTTAGTGGGAGGCTTTACAGATAGACTGTTTCCCTTTACTGAGACTTTACACTCCTTCCTTTACAGATCCACATACAGTGACCTGAATCCACCGGCGACGCAGCAACAATGAAGCCTTATGGTTTATGACATTCATAAAGTCATTTTTATACCTTTCTATAAACTTTACTGCCAGGCAATGAAATTCTAATCATTCTGCTCCCCCTTGATAGGATAATCTGATTATTTGGTGGATGAAATGAATATGCTGTTTACTGGATTTTCTAATGTATTTGCTGAATTTATGTAGCTGTCACAAAGTATCTCAGTGGTCTCAGAAATTCCCAGGGAAGTGAGACATACAGTAGGTAACTAGTCTGTTAAATGGACAAGTTGTCTGTCTGCCCAGACCCTCTTAATAGTTGAGCTCATATCCTGAATGTACTTATCATCCATCTGTTTGCTGTGTTGTATTTTTCCCTGGTAGGCTGTTACTATTTTCATTGCAGTTTGCAGGGAATGCTATTATACACATTGCAGCAACAGTTGTACTTACACAGCACCCTGTATTTGATGTTATTTTCTATAAAAATAGCATGCAAGGTTTAAAGCAGAACTCTAGGCCCTTTCAAAAGTTTATACATGCAGAGTAAACTCAGAGGGTTTATGTTCATTGCAGTGCACCTAAAATATGTTGTCATATTGCCATATTTGTTTAGGGGAAAACAATGCAAAAAAAAGTATATTTTAGTGGTGCATATTTTGAATTATTATTGCAATGTTTTTTTCTTGAAGTGTCCCAAAGGAAGTATGGAGGCTACCTTTGCTGATTTCCTGAGTAAAAAACTAATTGGCTGGCTGTGTCTAAATTAAAGTGTGACACAAAGCACTTTGAAAAAAGCCTTGATTACACTTTTTTGCTATAGGGATCATGGATAAATGAATGATCACACTTGACAACAAAGGCACTGACATTTTCTAGAATTTTTTTTTTTTAATCACCCCCTTCTGTTGATGTATTTCTGGAGTGCCCTCAGATGGGCAGTGCACAATCTTTAGATGGCTCAGATCACAGACAAAGTTAAAAAGCTATATGGAATTGCTAAAGCACATGTGATCACTATGCTTGCCACTAGGGATGGGCCGAATGACCCCCTGTTTGGTTGGCACCAGAACTTTCGAACATTGGGAAAGTTCGGAACCGAATAACGAACCCCCATTGGGACCCGAACGTGAAAAATCTAAATTGCCAATTTTGAAGGCTTATATGCAAGTAATTGGGCATGCAATGGTTATGGGGGTCTGGGTACTGCCCTATATCAATAAAAAGTTTGCATAATTTTTAAATGAGCAGTGATGCTTAACCACTTTAAGACCGAGCCTCTTTTTTAGATGTTGTGTTTACAAGTTCAAAACATTTTTTTTTGCTAGAAAATTACTTAGAACCCCCAAACATTTTACATACATTATACATGCTGTGAACAAGGCTTATCGCCGAAACTAGTCTGCTGCTGACTGTACTCACTGTGAAGGCTTGAAAATAAATATGCTTGATGTTTTGGAGCTGCCGGCTGCTTCTTTTATTCGATGACCGTTTGTCTGTTGGTGTGGGAGGACACCTCAGCTTGGACACCCTGAGTGCAAACTTCCAAAGTATGACTTTGTTTCCCACTGTTCTGAGCCATACAATCTTTGATCCAAACAGTAAAGTTAGCCCAGTTTTTTTAAATTGTGAAAGATGGGGGGCGTGGCCTAGCGCATAGAGCTGTAAGACGCACTTTGCGGCTGCTCCCGGTCCTCACGGCCTTCACGGGGATATAACTCCAGACCCAGCACCCACAGCAGCCCTAAATCGCCCTGATGGGTAAGGGGAAGCCCAGGGATCAATCTAAGCACGATATTGGCCGTTTTGTGACCCGCTCGCCCGCGGCCTACATGAACCAACAGCCTACCAAGATGGCGCCGGCGCCTCCATCCCCAGCCCGCTCAGAACCGGCAGACGCTGCACAGGTACGCAGTAGGGGCTGCTCAGCCTCCCTGGCAGATATAGATCCCCCCTCTATAATCCACACAGCCCGCACAGCCTCTCCCAAGCATCGCTGTGTTCTGGGGATGGATGGGACATGGAATCCCAGATGCGATCCATGCACACATACCTGCGCTCCCTACCAACTAAACATGATTTTGAACACTGTGTCTCCCGCATGGAGAAAAGTTACAAGAGGGAGATTTCAGATCTCAAAAGAGACTTGGGGACACGCATGGAAGACATAGAAAGCACCACAGATGGAATTTGCAATACTCTGCAGTCACATAAGAGGGGCCCTTAACTCCCATACAGTACTGCTGCAGCAGCTCATATATCACCAGGATGACATTGAGAACTGTAACAGACGAAACAATGTCAGGATACGTGGCATTCCTGAATCGGTGGAACCCAAGGACTTAGCAGGGGCGGTAACCGCCATCTTTAATCAGCTCCTACAAAAGCCAAAAGATGCCCACATAGAGCTGGACAGAGTTCACAGGACCTCAGGTCCCAGAAACACTGACTCCTCCTTTGTCAGAGACACGCTCTGCAGAGTACACTTCTACAAGGTCAAGGAGGAGATTATGAGGGCTGCCAGTAAACAGGACTCTATCCGTCTGAATGATGTCCCAGTTATGCTCCTGCCTGACCTCTCACGCCAGACCCTGGCCATGCGACGGCACTTAAACCTATCACCTCAGTCCTCCAAGAGAAACAAATAAAATATCAATGGAGATTTCCTTTTCAACTGCGTGTCCACCACGAAGGAAAGACTGCACTGTTCCGAACACTGGGTGACCTCCCCCGATTTCTGAGCATGCTGGAACTGCCACAGATAGCACTGCCTGACTGGCCACTCCAACCCACTACCCCAGGACTTCCATTTCAATCACAGTGGCAGAAGGTCAGCAAAAACAAGCACCAAAGTGGTTCCCCACAAAGACCCCAGATGATTGACACTTACGTAGCGGACGCCATCTTTGCCTGCTAGATCAGTTACCAGGTCTGTTCCCTATGTCCCCGTGCCTGTTGCACACTGACCAACCGAGAACTGTTGGGAGGGACGGCCAGGAACACCTGAATGCCCTATGTTCCTTCAGCACTTGAAAAAAATAGAGAAGGACTGGACTTCCGCATTTTTATTTCTACCCGTATTTTTATTTTTTACTTCTGATTGTTTTTTTTTTTTGTAATCCAACTCTCTCTCCCTCGGGAGGCCCCACTCCAGGCTCTGAGACTGCACCATAACAAGGTTCCAAACCCGCACTGCTCCACTGCTTTGATCACATGACGCAGCTATTGCTGCTGTCATAAGTCTCCCTGCACCATCCCCCCACTAGCTATGTGAGCTACCCTATATGGGCAGCCAGAGGCTCTACTGGATGACACTGTCAAAAGTTGGGATGGCCAGGCCTGCTACCGGCAAAGATTTTTGAGCAGCACAGTCCCTCCCCCTTTTTTATTTTTTTCAATTTTTTCTCTTGCTCATACCTCATGAAACGTTCTTATCCATATATAGTTGTATATGTTATTTGTTGCTGGTTATCTGCTGTTTAACCTTAGTTACTACACCCCGTGGAACCCGGGACCGGGAGGCACTCTATGTGCTTACCACAGTTACCCCCACTAGGACCACTGGTGCCGATTAGTGCACTGTGTTTTCATTAGTCTGATACAGTTTACTGATATTTTACCATATTTTTTGCTTGCTCATTACTGCCACACAGTGGCCTGATGTTTCCCTTTCTTTCTAGCTCAACCCCTGCTCCCCACTCCTCTCTCCTCCTCCAGCCTGTTCCCTTCCCCCTCCCACTCCCCCCTGTCTGTTCTGGGCAGACCTCTGTGCTGACACAGGTAAGGATCATTCTCCCCCCCACCCGTCTTTATTATGATGTCACTTGATAACATAACTTTGGCCTCCTTTAACTGCAGGGGCCTCAATACACCAGAGAAAAGAAGCCAGGTGTTATAACACTTCCACAAGGCCAAGACCAAAATCTTAATTTTGCAGGAAACGCATTTTCGGAGCTCGGCGATCCCGACTCTTAAACATCCCCATTATTACCAGTGGTTTCATAGCACTATCCCAGAGTCGAAGTCCAAGGGTGTATCCATAGCCTTTCACAAATCATTCCACCCAGAAGTTCTGGACTCCCTTATTGACCCGCTAGGACGGTACCTGTTTCTTAAACTAAAATGTAACTCTTCTATCTTCACAGTGGCTAATGTATTTGGACCGAACCAGGACCAGGCGTCCTTCCTTTCCAAGGTTGTAGGCAAGTTGCTCTCATTTGGAGGTCCCTGCTTCATCCTAGGTGGCGACCTTAACGTGACCCTTTCTCCAGTCATGGACTCTTCCTCGGGTAAGTCCACTATGTCCCACACTGCACTCACACAGGTAAAGACACTGTTGCACTCCGCACAATTGGTGGATGTGTGGCGGGTGCAACACCCATTCGAAAGAGATTACAGCTGTTTCTCCGTAGTGCATAATTCATACAGTCGTATTGACTACTTTTTAATCTCCCAATCCCTACTCGACACACCACTTAAGGCATCCCTGGGTAACATATTGTGGTCTGATAATGCCCCAGTACACCTCAGTCTAGCCCCCCCCCCCCCAGACGTCTCTCACAAGGTCATCATGGAGATTGAATGACAACTTACTAAAAGACACTCCGTGTGTTGCAGCAATAGAACAAGCGATTCAGGACTTCATTGAGGTCCATCGCTCTGATGACACTAATCCACTAACTAAGACGCACACTCCCTCATAGCTAGAGATAGAGGCCGCAACCACCATTATGCTTTCGCTAATAAATGTGGACAACACCTTGCCAGGGTCCTACATCCCTGTCCCCCTCATAAACAGATCCCACACATATGTACACCGGACCAACATAAAATAAGCAACCCTCGAGGCATATCGGATGCCTTTAAATCTTATTACTCCAACGTCTATAACCTGCACCCACCGACCGTAGCAAACAGCAAGAAGCATAGAAGCAAGAAGCATATCTCGCTGACATGAGGGATTACATAACAGAGACTGCCCTGCCACAAATAGATCCCGAACAGGCATCCAGCTTAGATGACCCCCTAACAATAGCGGAATTTTCTTGTCGCTATTAAAGGTCTAAAATCAGGTAAATGTCCAGGTCCCGATGGATTCTCCCCCAGGTTTTATAAATCGTTTGCCCAACCTCTCGCCCTGCTACTAGCCTCGGCATTTAACTCAATCTATGACTCCCATTTACCCTCGCACAACCTACTATCCGCTAATATCTTGGTTATCCCAAAACCAGGTAAGGACCCCTCACAATGTGGTAGCTATAGGCCGATATCCCTCCTCAATACCGACATCAAGCTTTACGCAAAGGTCCTAGCAACTCGCCTCTTCCCTCTCTTGCCCCCCATTATACATCTTATCTCATACATACAAAAGCATAATCTAAAGGCCTGCCTGCTATCGTTCGATGCGGAGAAGGCCTTTGATCGAGTTAACTGGGACTTCTTACGCCTCTCTCTTGAACAGATAGGTCTTGGACCTGCTTTCGTGTCCAAAATAATGGCACTGTACTCTAATCCCTCCGCTTCAGTCTTAGTCAATGGCTCTCCCTCCGCACCGTTCCGGATATCGAATGGCACTCGACAAGGGTGCCCCTTATCCCCGTTGCTCTTCGTTGTAGTGATAGAACATCTAGCCCAGGCAATAAGACGCAATACATCCATCATAGGAATACAGACACCCTCCTCAGACTATAAGTTATCTCTATACGCGGATGACCTTCTGGTCTATGTACAACAACCACTCACATCCTTGCCCTCGTTGATGCTAGAATTCAGTAGGTTTGGGAAATTCAGTGACTTTAAACTTAATATATCAAAAACGGAAGCCCTCAACGTTTCCCTTCCTACCATCACTCTAGCCCGGGTGCAAACCAACTTTCCTTTTCAATGGAATACTAGAAGCATATCTTATTTAGGTATAAAGATTCCTTCTGACTTATCGGAGCTTTATGCCCTAAATTACTTACCCCTACTGACACGGCTACGTAAAGATTTAGACGGATGGAACACTACCCCTCTGCCATGGTTTGGGCGCATAAATACCTTGAAAATGGACACCTTACCCCTAACTACTTTATGTATTCCAAACGGTACCCATAGCAGTCCCCAAACGCTTCTTCACCTCATTACGCTCTATGTCCATACGATTCGTATGGCATCAAGGCATGTCCTGCATTAAACATACTTTACTCACGTACCCCAAAACCCAAGGTGGCGTGGGCCTCCCCGACTTTGAGCTTTACCACAGAGCGGCGCTTATGTCCAGGATTACTGAATGGTTCCCCCGTCCCTTTATTAAAGCATCCACCATGGTAGAACAGGATCTATCCCCACATGACCTCCGAGCTCTACTTTGGGGACATGGACAGAACCTACATTTGTTTTAAACTTCCCCGTTAACATCTGCTGCCATGCAATTATGGTATAAAAAGGTATGCAGTCACTCCTGTCCTCTGAACCATCACCTCTTACGTCTTTATTCGACCGCCCAGCTGTGCCCAAGGGTAAAGGATCCCACACAATAGGCCCTTACTCCTGCTCTGCATGGCCTGTGGCAGGCTCGTTTGTAGATTCCGTCTCTGGCAGGCCAGTACTACCGGAGGCTTGGGGCAATTGGCTCACTGCTCTCCGGATCGCCTCCTTCTGCTCTGCCCTCTTCTCCACCTCCCAAAAACATAGGCCCCTCAAGGAATTTGAACAGCTGTGCTCTCTTTCTGAACCACCACAACACCACAACACACACTCTCCACCATGTACACCTTGCAACATACACTGCTACATAAACAACCCCCCTCTTACACCATGAAGTGGTCCATGGATCTG
Source organism: Lithobates sylvaticus (assembly GCA_028564925.1). Taxonomy (NCBI): domain Eukaryota; kingdom Metazoa; phylum Chordata; class Amphibia; order Anura; family Ranidae; genus Lithobates; species Lithobates sylvaticus. The sequence goes on from CM053035.1 coordinate 88,260,265, forward strand.
GGATAGGAACTCACCACTTCTTACTGGCAGAAATCGTAGTATTTCATGCATAAGCCCTCAACGTCCTGTTTTAGGAGAAAAACTTCAAGCTCCTTGCTAGATGGTACAGGGACCCTCAATCTCTGCACAAAATCTTCCCATCCGTGCCCCCTACGTGCTGGAGGTGCAGATCGGCAGACGGCAGTTGCCTACATGTATGGTGGGAGTGTCAATCTATCCAACCTCTTTGGACACAGGTCTTCTCAATTTACAGTAGCCTCTATGATAAACCTCTACAGCCATCTCCTGAAATTGCTCTATTGTCCATACTCCCAGGCTCTATACCTTAACAGAAACGCCCCTTGCTACGTTTCTTCTTGTCAGCCGCAAGACAAATTATCCCTCTATTTTGGAAATCCACTACCAGCCCCCCCTTAACATTATGGGTCTGCACAGTCAACAACATAATGCGTATGGAGGAGATGTTGGCCCTAGAGAATGACACTTTTGAGAAATATAAGCTCCAATGGCTCATATGGATAGAATACTCCTCCTCGGACTCCTTGAAAAACCTACTGTCACCCTTGGGAGCAGGTTAAGTCACGATCCGCACCTATTGATCAGATGTGTTGTGCCGGGGTCTGCCCGGACCTCCCCCTCCTGCCCTCCCTCCCCTACTTACCCCCCCCCTCTGCTTTTTTCCTTTCTTCCCCTCTTTTACTTTTTACTACATTAGGGATGAGCCGAACACCCCCGGGTTCAGTTCGTACCAGAACCTGCGAACGGACCGAAAGTTCGCGCAAACATTCAAACCCTATTAATTACAATGGACGCGAACGTTCGAAATCTAAAGTGCTAATTATAACGGCCAATATGCATTTAAATGTCATAAAACAGGTTTAGGGACCTGGGTCCTGCCCCAGGGGACATGTATCAATGCGAAAAGAAGTTTTAAAAAATGAAATTTTTTCGGGAGCAGTCATTTTAATGATGCATAAAGTGAAAAAAAAAAGTAAAATATTCCTTTAAATATGGTACCTGGGGGGTGTCTAAAGTATGCCTGTGAAGTGGCATGTGTTTCCCGTGTTTAGAACTGTCCCTGCAAAAAATGACATTTGTAAAGGAAAAAAAATAAGCCATTTAAAACTGCTTGCGGCTTTAATGTCATGTCTTGTCCTGGCAATATGGATGAAAATCTTTGAGAAAAATGGCATGGCTACCCCATCACCCCCCCCCCCCCCACCCCAGGTCATTACCAGCCCCTTTGGGTCTTGTATGGATATTAAGGGGAACCCCGCACCCAAAATAAAACCCTATACCTACAACCCTATATACTCTGAACAGCAGTATACAGGCAGTGCAATCAAGACAGGGACTGTAGGTTTGTTCTTAAGTAGAATCTGTTTGTATATTTGAACAGGTACATTTTTAAGTGTAGCTCCATCCAAAAAAAAACTATTTTTAAGCTTTTTGGAGAACATAGGGAAGGGTTATCACCCCCTGTAACATTTGTTTTGCTGTCTGTGCACCTGTTCAGAACATTTCACCTCACTTTTTGTCCCAATGACAAATGTTTTTGGAAAAGTGGGGTTTTCATTGAAACAAGGATTGGTGATAAAGCATCAGTAGAGAGGAGATACCTTTTTCCCAAATAAATCTAACAGGATAGAATTTCACTTCGTAGGGGTAGATTTCCTCTCACTTCCTGTTTTCTCCTTCCGTTTGCAAGTAGGAGTCATTTCTAAGTTGGATGATTGAAAATAGGGGCCTGCGTATATACTCTGCAGAAATATGCCCCATTAGATGTTGGTGTTGCCGCAACACTGTAAGCCCTCACAGTTACTCTTGGTGGGCACAGGAATGGGCCCTGCTGTGAATTATTAGATCAAGATTTGTAATTACATGCACCTGTTGAACAGGGGCAGAAAAATTGGGCCTTTGGTGGTGGTGGTGGTGGTGAACGGTGTTGCCACAACACTGTAAGCCCTCACACTTACTCTTGGTGGGCACAGGAATGGGCCCTGCTGTGAATTATTAGATCAAGATTTGTAATTGCATGCACCTGTTGAACAGGGGCAGAAAAAATGGGCCTTTGGTGGTGGTGGTGGTGGACGGTGTTGCCACAACACTGTAAGCCCTCACAGTTACTCTTGGTGGGCACAGGAATGGGCCCTGCTGTGAATTATTAGATCAAGTTTTGTAATTACACGCCCCTGTTAAACAGGGGCTGAAAAATTGTGCCTTAGGCACTGGTGCTGGTGCCACAACACTGCAACCCCTCACAGATACTGTACTTGGAGCACAGCAATCAGACCTGTTGCAAAGCATTGCATAAAAAATTGTAATTACACGCCCCTGTTAAACAGGGGCTGAAAAATTGGGTCTTAGCCACTGGTGGTGGCACCCAGAAACAAAAATGTTCTTCCAAGCTATCATCAAGATCATTGAGGAGGAAGAGGATAGTCAGTCAACATAACAGGACAGTCCCTCAGCATCAGCATAGGCAGTCTTGAAGGGATGTGACAGTTATATCAGCTTCAGGTGCCTGGTAGCTGGTGGTGATCCAAGACTGATTCATCTTTATGAAGGTCAGTCGATCAACCGAGTCGGTGGACAGGCGCACCCTGTGATCGGTGACAAAGCCTCCAGCAGCACTGAATTTGTGTTTGGAAAGAATGCTGGATGCAGGACAGGCCAGTAGCTCAATTGCATACTGTGCAATCTCTGGCCAGTGATCCATCTTCAAGACCCAGTAAGCCAGAGGATTTTAGGTGGGAAAGGTGTCCAAGTCTGACCTTGCCCCTAGGTATTTCTAGGTATGCAACATGTATTTCAGACGCTGGCGACGGTTGCTGGAACCGATCATACCTTGGGGCTGCGGACTAAAAAATTGTCTGAACGCATCGGTCAGACGTCCACCTTCCCCACCGCTCCTTCTGCTACTGACCGAAGCCTCAGCAACTCGTCATCCAGGACCAGGAGTTTGTAACCTCCCAGTCTCTGGGAACGCGTTGCACAGACCTTTCTGCAAGGCCTCCCGGAGATGTCTCATCCTCTGCTCCCTCTGCGACGGCAAGATAAGGTCCGCAACCTTACCCTTGTACCGTGGATCAAGAAGAGTGGCCAGCCAGTAATGGTCCCTCTCCTTGATCCGAAGAATACGAGGATCCTTCCGCAGGCTTTGCAGGATCAGGGAGGCCATACAACGTAGGTTAGCTGAGGCACTCGGTCCGGAGTCTTCTGGGTCACTGAGGACGACATGATCCGCAGCCACCTCCTCTCAGCCACATACAAGTCCACTGGTTTTTTGGGACTGTAAATCATCCCTAAAAGACTGCTGCTGCTGAGTGCCAGGCTCCACCTCCATGCTGACACAATCCTCCTCCTCCTCCTCATCCTCTTCCTGTATGATGGGTGGGACAGAAGGAACACTGTCGGGATAAAGGTGGCCTTGAGAGGCAAGGCAGTCCTCCTCTTCCTGCCTCTGTTCTGCCTCAAGTGCCCTGTCCATTATTCCACGCAGCGTATGCTCCAACATGTGGACAAGAGGTACAGTGTCACTGATGCATGCACTGTCACTGCTCACCATCCTCGTGGCCTCCTCAAATGGTGACAGGACAGTGCATGCATCCCTGATCATGCTCCACTGGCGTGGGGAAAAAAATCCAAGCTCCCCTGACCCTGTCCTGGTGCCGTAGTCGCACAAGTACTCATTGATGGCCCTCTGCTGCGTGTGCAGTCGCTGCAGCATGGCCAACGTTGAGTTCCACCTGGTGGGCATGTCACATATAAGGCGGTTCTTGGGCAGGTTCAACTCCTTTTGCAGCTCAGCCACCCGAGCACTGGCATTATATGATCGGCGGAAATGCACACAGACTTTCCTGGCCTGCCTTAGGACATCCTGTAAGCCTGGGTACCTGTCCAAGAACCAGGTTAAGGACGTGAGCCATACAGGGCACATGGGTCAGCTGTCCCTGTCGCAGGGCGGAGAGGAGGTTGGTGCCATTGTCACAAACCACCATTCCTGGCTTAAGCTGGCGTGGCATCAACCACCTCTCGGCCTGCCCCTGCAGAGCTGACAGAACCTCTGCCCCAGTGTGGCTTCTGTCCCCCCAAACACACCAGCGCAAGCACGGCATGGCATATTTTTGCCTGCGTACTTGCGTAGCCCCTTGGACGCCTACGGAGCACCGCTGGTTCCGAGGACAGAGCACTCGAAGAGGCCATGGAGGAAGAAGAAGAGGAGGGGGTGGAGGAGAGAAGTGTGTCACAACCAGTAGTAGCATTTTGGAGGCGTGGTGGCGGAACAACCTCCAACACTACTGCACCTTGTCCTGCATCCTTCCCAGCTGCCAAAGAGTGACCCAATGGGCCGTGAAAGACAGGCAACGTCCCTGTCCATGCCTGCTGGACCATGAGTCAGTGGTAATATGCACCTTACCGCTTACTGCCCTGTCCAGCGAGGCATGGACATTGCCTTCCACATGCCGGTAGAGAGCAGGAATCGCCTTCCGTGAGAAAAAGTGGCGTTTGGGAACCTGCCACTGAGAAACCGCACATTGAACAAACTCACCGAAGGGGGGCCGAGTCTACCAACTGAAAAGGCAGCAGTTGAAGTGCTAGCAATTTAGCCAAGCTAGCATTCAACCGCTGGGCATGTGGATGGCTGGGAGTAAACTTCTTTCGACGGTCCAGCAGCTGGGGCAGGGAAATTTGCCTGGTACAATCGGACGTCGGTGTACTGCTAGCAGAGTGCCCGCAAGTACTTGGCTGTGACACACCTAATTCTACACCTTCATTCCTCTCAGTGCAGCTTTCAGAGAGGACTGAAGGTATAGTGGGGTTGGAGATCCCAGCTGTCGAGGAGCAAGGAGAGGTCTGCTTTGTTCTTTGGTGTGGGTCTTTAATGTGCGCTTGCCAACAAGCTGCATGGCAGGTCAACATATGTCTGGTCATGCTTGTGGTGCCCAAGTGGCTGATGTTTTGGCCACGCGAGATACGCTTGAGACATATGTTGCAAATAGCAGTGATGCACTCTTCTCAAAAAAGGCCCACACCAAAGAACTTTTGTGATAACGTGCAGAGGCAGCGACCTGCACAGGCGGAGCTCTGCGGTGTGATTCAGTTGGTGTGCTGGCCTCAAGCTAGCCCCCGGAGGGCATCCTGCCTCGTTGGAGATGTACCACCTCCTCCTCCTCCTCCTCTCTCTGTTTAGGCACCCACGTGAAGTCAGTGACCTCATTACCCCCTCTCTCTTCACCACTGGAGCAAACCTGGCAGCAAGCTGTAGCTGGTGGAACATGACTGCCAGATTGCTGTCCTTGAGCATCCCCTCTCTCTCTGCGCTCACCCTACTGCCTTCCTCTAGCTGGGTATCATCATCTGAACCTTCAAAACGCTGGGCATCCTCCTGGAGCATGTACCCAACACTGTGCTAAAACAGTTCGGGGGACTCCTCAGGAGGACATGGTGAGTCTAGGGAAGGGGTGCCTGATGATGACATTGACTACGCATTGGCATCTGCTTTGCCAGTACCCTGAGCCTGGGTGAGAGACGATGAGGTGGATGAGGAGGGCTTGGTCATCCACTCTACCAAGCCTTCATGATGAGGCTCAACATGTCCAGCTGCCGAAAAGAAGGACAAGCGTGTCCCATGGCCACGTGCTGATGACGATGCACCATGTCTACGACCAGCACTGTTGTCTCTAGACACAGAGCCTGCTTGCCCTGTTTTCTTGGCTCGGGACTGTCTTCCTCTCCTTGTCGGTCTTCCAGACATTGTAATGGGTAGTGTATATTGTGCTGGAGTCACACAGCACACACACTAACTCCTGCAGATGACTGGCTGGCTGCCTTAGATGACAACAGGGCAAAAGGGCAGATACAGGGTAAGGTGGTTTAGTGTGCTGTGCTATACTCACACAGCACACACACTAAGTCCTGCAGATGACTGGCTGGCTGCCTTAGATGACAACAGGGCAGAAGGGCAGATACAGGGTAAGGTGGTTTAGTGTGCTGTGCTATACTCACACAGCACACACACACTAACTCCTGCAGATGGCTGCCTTAGATGACAACAGGGCAGAAGGGCAGATACAGGGTATGGTGGTTTAGTGTGCTGTGCTATAGTCACACAGCACACACACACACTAATTCCTGCAGATGGCTGGCTGGCTGCCTTAGATGACAACAGGGCAGAAGGGCAGATACAGGGTGAGGTGGTTTAGTGTGCTGTGCTATACTCACACAGCACACACACACTAACTCCTGCAGATGGTTGCCTTAGATGAAAACAGGCCAGAAGGGTAAATGTGGTTTAATGTGCTACTGCAGTGCTGTACTACCACAGCACGCACACACACTAACTACTCATGCAGATGGCTGGATTGGTAGAGATTGAGAACAGCACTGAGAAGAATAAACTACCCTGCCTATTTTTCCTCTTTCCCTACACTAATCCCCAGAATCCACAAGCAGATAATGCAGATGAATCACAAGCAGATAATGCAGATGAATCACAAGCAGATAATGCACAAGCAGACACTACAGTACAGTACAATCTGTCACTGTTCCTAACGCCGGAACACACTACATGAGGCCGCCGGCGTGGCGGCCTTATATAGTGTGGGGCGTGTACTAAACCCCCTGAGCTATAATTGGCCATAGGCATCCTGCCTGTGGCCAATTATTGCTCTCCTGGCCGCTGGCTCTACGATTGGCCAAGCATGCGGGGTCACAGTGCATGCTTGGCCAATCATCAGCCAGCAATGCACTGCGACTGGCGCAGTGCATTGTGGACCATCGCATCACACGAATTTGATGCGAGCAGTCCTGAGAGTTCTGGTTTTGATGAGCGGTCGAACGGCCGATGTTCGATTCGAACATGGGTTTGAATCGAACACCGGGCCCATCCCTAGTAAACATCTCTTGTAATAGAAAAAAAGCATGACAGGACCTCTTAAATATGAGATCTGCAGTGTCATGGAGATGGGTGGGGGCCACCTTCCCCTCACTCGTCATGTCAGCCCAGGGGACCGACGGCTCCAGTAAGTGGCGGGTTATGGAAGCTAGCTGCTGCCATAACAATGATATCCATCCCCAAAGTAGAGATGTACATCGGCGTTCGGCAGTCCAGAAGTGGTTAAAGTGAAAGTATAAAAATGTAAAATTCCTTTCAATATAGCGCCTGGGGGGTCCCCTAAGTCCACCAGTAAAGTGGCACATCTGTACTGTGTATAGAAACTGCTGCTGAAATAATTGCATTTGTAAAACCAAAAAATAAAATTTTCCCTGCAAGCTTTCTTTATTTTGTAAGCAAAAGCTTGGGAAGCCAGTCTGTATGATTAGGCCACGATGTAGTGCACGGGGAACAAGAATAGAGATTTTTTGGATACATTCTGGTGTCTCTACCACAGACTTTGGATTTCTACTTCTGTAATGGGTGTCGGTGGCGCCTTCACACTGTAACCCTATAGAGGTACTCTTGATGAAAGCAAGAATTGGCCTTTCAGTCAAATATTGCAATGATATACACCTGTCAAACAGGCCAAAATGTGGTCTTTGGGTGTTAATTGTGCCCATGAAACCTACACCAAAAACATTCTTCCAGATGAAATCAACACCCAGAACACTAGGCAGCCTAGAAGTCCTGCTGGGATTCCACATCCCAAAAACACTTAATCGGCGACATCAGCATCAGGGGCTTCACAGCTGCTGGTAATCCAGGACTGATTCATTTTGATAAAAGTCAGATGCTCCATGGAATCTGTGGACAGACGCATTCTATAATCAGTAACAAAAACTCCAGCAGCACTGAATGCCCGTTCGGAAAGCATGCTGGATGCAGGGCAGCCCAGCAGCTCAATAGCATACTGGGCAAGTTCTGGCCAGTAGTCTATTCTCATGACCCAGTAAGCCAGTGGCTCGTCGACTGGAAAGCTCTCCATCTCTGTTTTCCCCCGTACATAATCGTCCACCACATGATGCAGATGCTGGGATGTGAAAGCTGACAGCCCTGGGCGGCGAGGACTAAAAAAATTCAGAAATGCATCATTTAGGCGGCGGCCTTCTTCACCGCTCCCACTGTTACCTACCATAGTCGGGAAAAGCGTTCAATAAACTTCTCTTTAAGGTGTTCTCAAGAGAGTTCATCTTCTGCACTCTCTGTGGGGACGGGATGAGTTCTGACACTTTCCCCTTATAGCGGTGGTCAAGGAGGGTTGCCAACGAATAGTGATCCTTTTCCTTTATGCCACGTATTCTTGGGTCTTTTTGCAGGCTTTGAAGCATGAGGGAGCCCATGCACCGCAAATTTGCATAGGCATGAGAAGCAGACTCCTCGGAGTCTGTAGTATCTGGAACTGGTTCCTCCCAGCCACGTACTACTCCCAAGGGTTCTGCGGATGGAAAACCATATCTTACTGCTTGATGTATGTCTTCCTCTGCTTTAATGCCTCCTCCTTCTCTCTCTCCTCTTGTGTGTTCTGTGGCATAGGAACAATGGTGTCTCCATAAAGTGGGCCTTGAGAGGAAAGGAAGTCCTCCTCTTCGTCCTGCTGCTCTGCCTCAAGTGGCCGGTCCATAATGCCATGCAGAGTCTGCTCCAGCAGGAATACACTGGGGATCGAGTCTCTGATGCATGCATTGTCAGGGCTCACCATCCTTGTGGCCTCCTCAAATGGGGACAGTACAGTAAATGCATCCTTTATGAGCAGCCATTGGTGTGGGGAAAAAAGCCAAGCCGGCCTGAGCCTGTCGTTGTGCCATACTCACACAGGTACTCATTGGTGGCATGTGCAGCCGCCGCAGCATTTCTAAAGTTGAGTTCCACCTGGTGGGCATCTCCCAAATCAGGTGGTTTACGGGCAGGTGGAATTCCCGCTGAATTTCAGCCAACCGAGCACTGGCTGTGTATGACCACCTAAAATGGCTACACCCTCTTCTGGCCTGCTTTAGTAGATCTTCCAACCCTGGGTACCTATTTAGGAAACGCTGCAACACCAAATTGGGCATGGCACATGTGTCAACTTTCCCTGTCTAAGGTCGGACAGGAGGTTTGTGCCATTATCACACACCACCATTCCTGGCTCCAGCTGGCATGGCATCAACCACCTCTGGGCCTGTCCCTGCAGAGCTGCAATAATCTCTTCTCTGGGGTGGTTCGTGTCCCCTAGACACAACAGCTGAAGCACTGCATGGCACCTTTTAGCCTGACTCACTGTATAGCCCTTTGAACGCTTAGGGCAGGGGTGCCCTCCGATGTGGCCCACCATGTCTTGCTCTGAGATGGCGGGTTCCCGACCCGCCATCTCCGAGCATTAGTGCGAAGAACAGAGCCACTGCTAGAGGAAGCAGAGCCGATGCTTCCTGTATAGCGCAGGGTCCTTCACAGGTGGAGTGATACAAATGTACTCTTGTGACAGGAAGCATCGGCTCTGCTCTCTACTGCAGCTGCACGCTTCTGTCACAATTATGCTCGGGGATGGCGGGTCGGGACACAGGAACCCACGATCTGGGACATCAGCCACCAGTACCAGCCACCAGTATCAGTACCAGTACCAGCCAGCAGTACCAGTACTAACCAACAGTACCAGTACCAACCAGCAGTACCAGTACCAGCCAGCAGTACCAGTACCAGCCAGCAGTACCAGTACCAGCCAGCAGTACCAGTACCAACCAACAGTACCAGTACCAACCAGCAGTACCAGTACCAGCCAGCAGTACCAGTACCAACAGTACCAGCCAGTAGTACCAGTCATCAGTACCAGTACCCACCAGAAGTACCTGCCAGCAGTACCAGTACCCACCAGCCATACCAGTCATCAGTACCAGCCAGCAGTATAAACCAGCAGTACCAGTACCAGCCAGAAGTACCCGCCCGCAGTACCAGTACCCACCATCCGTAGCAGTCATCAGTACAAGCCAGCAGTATAAACCAGCAGTACCAGTCAGAAGTACCCACCAGCTGTACCAGTACTCACCATCTGTACCAGTCATCAGTACCAGCCAGCAGTATAAACCAGCAGTACCAGCCAGAAGTACCCACCAGCAGTACCAGTACCCATCATCCAGGGCCGGACTGGGCATAAAAACCAGCCCTGGAAATAATTTCATAGCAGCCCCAGTGGTGTAGAATGGGTTGTCATTTAGCACTCCGAGTCCCTTCCACTCGTACAGTATATTTAGCATAAGTTACCCCTATGGTACCTCATGGATGTACCATACTTTCTTTGTTCTCCTTTCTTTCCCTTTTATCTCTCTCTATCCTAATGTCTCTTTTTTTCCCCCATATATCGTTCTCTATCCATCTGTCATGTTCCTTCTCACCCGCTTTCTTTGTTCCTCCCCGTTTTTATTCTCCTCATCTTTGTTTTTTTCCCCTCTCTCACTTCTTTATCTACACACACACACACACTGTATGTATTTACACCTATATGTATATTGCACCCAATGAATTATTGTCTTTTGGGGGAGGGTGGATTCCAATGTGAAATGTGCCTTGGCCCTAGCGCCCATCATAAAGCATCCTCCCTCTACTGGTCCTGGGCTGTAATATACTTCTGCTGTGGCAGATGGGGAAGTGTGTACAGTGTGTGTGTCCTCTCCTGCAGGGATTGCAGACACATTACAGGAGATGGTCAGAGGCTGCAGATATAGTACAGTCAGGGATTTTTTCAGCTGGAACGTGGTGGAACTCAGTACCACCACCTCAGGCCCTCTGCTCCCTGCTCACCACTATCGCTCTGTGGGAGCCGGACTTCTGTGTTTACAAGTGACAGCTTGGCTCCCTCAGACCTGATCTCCCAAGTGGCTCCCACTGAATGCAGGATGGGGAGAAGGGGGGTGCAGGTGCCTGGAGTGTCTGAAGGGCATGGCTGAGTCCCTGCACCTATTCTCTGAGAAAAAAAGCCATAGTACAGGAGAGGGTCAGAGACTGCAGCCATATTACAGGAGAGGGTCGGACTGCAGCCATAGTACAGGAGAGGGTCAGAGACTGCAGCCATAGTACAGGAGAGGGTCAGAGACTGCAGCCATAGTACAGGAGAGTGTCGGAGACTGCAGCCATATTACAGGAGAGGGTCAGAGACTGCAGCCATATTACAGGAGAGGGTCAGAGACTGCAGCCATATTACAGGAGAGGGTCAGAGACTGCAGCCATATTACAGGAGAGGGTCAGAGACTGCAGCCATATTACAGGAGAGGGTCAGAGACTGCAGCCATAGCACAGGAGTTGGTCAGAGACTGCAGACATAGCACAGGAGAGGGTCAGAGACTGCAGACATAGCACAGGAGAGGGTCAGAGACTGCAGCCATAGTACAGGAGAGGGTCGGAGACTGCAGCCACAGTACAGGAGAGGGTCAGAGACTGCAGATATAGTACAGGAGAGGGTCAGAGACTGCAGATATAGTACAGAAGAGGGTCAGAGACTGCAGCCATAGTACAGGAGAGGGTCAGAGACTGCATCCATAGTACAGGAGAGGGTCAGAGACTGCAGCCATAGTATTTTTTAGGATTTTTTCAGCTGGAACGTGGTGGAACTCAGTACCACCACCTCAGGCCCTCTGCTCCCTGCTCACCACTATCGCTCTGTGGGAGCCGGACTTCTGTGTTTACAAGTGACAGCTTGGCTCCCTCAGACCTGATCTCCCAAGTGGCTCCCACTGAATGCAGGATGGGGAGAAGGGGGTGCAGGTGCCTGGAGTGTCTGAAGGGCATGGCTGAGTCCCTGCACCTATTCTCTGAGAAAAAAAGCCATGAGTACAGGAGCTGGTCAGAGACTGCAGCCATATTACAGGAGGGGGTCAGAGACTGCAGCCATAGTACAGGAGAGGGTCAGAGACTGCAGCCATAGTACAGGAGAGGGTCAGAGACTGCAGCCATAGTACAGGAGAGGGTCAGAGACTGCAGCCATAGTACAGGAGAGGGTCAGAGACTGCAGCCATAGTACAGGAGAGGGTCAGAGACTGCAGCCATAGTACAGGAGAGGGTCAGAGACTGCAGCCATAGTACAGGAGAGGGTCAGAGACTGCAGCCATAGTACAGGAGAGGGTCAGAGACTGCAGCCATAGTACAGGAGAGGGTCAGAGACTGCAGCCATAGTACAGGAGAGGGTCAGAGACTGCAGCCATAGTACAGGAGAGGGTCAGAGACTGCAGCCATAGTACAGGAGAGGGTCAGAGACTGCAGCCATATTACAGGAGAGGGTCAGAGACTGCAGCCATAGCACAGGAGTTGGTCAGAGACTGCAGACATAGCACAGGAGAGGGTCAGAGACTGCAGACATAGCACAGGAGAGGGTCAGAGACTGCAGCCACAGTACAGGAGAGGGTCAGAGACTGCAGCCATAGTACAGGAGAGGGTCAGAGACTGCAGCCATAGTACAGGAGAGGGTCAGAGACTGCAGCCATAGTACAGGAGAGGGTCAGAGACTGCAGCCATAGTACAGGAGAGGGTCAGAGACTGCAGCCATAGTACAGGAGAGGGTCAGAGACTGCAGCCATAGTACAGGAGAGGGTCAGAGACTGCAGCCATAGTACAGGAGAGGGTCAGAGACTGCAGCCATAGTACAGGAGAGTGTCGGAGACTGCAGCCATATTACAGGAGAGGGTCAGAGACTGCAGATATAGTACAGGAGAGGGTCAGAGACTGCAGATATAGTACAGGAGAGGGTCAGAGACTGCAGATATAGTACAGAAGAGGGTCAGAGACTGCAGCCATAGTACAGGAGAGGGTCAGAGACTGCATCCATAGTACAGGAGAGGGTCAGAGACTGCAGCCATAGTACAGAAGAGGGTCATAGACTGCAGCCATAGTACAGGAGAGGGTCAGAGACTGCAGCCATAGTACAGGAGAGGGTCAGAGACTGCAGCCATAGTACAGGAGAGGGTCAGAGACTGCAGCCATAGTACAGGAGAGGGTCAGAGACTGCAGCCATAGTACAGGAGAGGGTCAGAGACTGCAGTCATAGTACAGGAGAGGGTCAGAGACTGCAGCCATAGTACAGGAGAGGGTCAGAGGCTGCAGTCATAGTACAGGAGAGTGTCAGAGACTGCAGCCATATTACAGGAGAGGGTCAGAGACTGCAGCCATAGTACAGGAGAGGGTCAGAGACTGCATCCATAGTACAGGAGAGGGTCAGAGACTGCAGCCATAGTACAGAAGAGGGTCAGAGACTGCAGCCATAGTACAGGAGAGGGTCAGAGACTGCAGCCATAGTACAGGAGAGGGTCAGAGACTGCAGTCATAGTACAGGAGAGTGTCAGAGACTGCAGCCATAGTACAGGAGAGGGTCAGAGACTGCAGCCATAGTACAGGAGAGGGTCAGAGACTGCAGCCATAGTACAGGAGAGGGTCAGAGACTGCAGTCATAGTACAGGAGAGTGTCAGAGACTGCAGCCATAGTACAGGAGAGGGTCAGAGACTGCAGCCATAGTACAGGAGAGGGTCAGAGACTGCAGCCATAGTACAGGAGAGGGTCAGAGACTGAAGTCATAGTACAGGAGAGGGTCAGAGACTGCAGCCATAGTACAGGAGAGGGTCAGAGACTGAAGTCATAGTACAGGAGAGGGTCAGAGACTGCAGCCATGATACAGGAGACGGTTAGGGATTGCAGACATGATTGATTCAGGAGAGTGCATTTAAAGCTGAACTCTGTAATTTTCCTTTGAAAGTACAACCAAGTGACAGAACACAGCTTCACATCCCATTTCCAAAATACACATTTTCTTGCAAACACTAAACTGCTCAGGATTAGTGGAGGACAGTAACCAGTTAATGGGGCTGTGAAGCTTTTAGCCTGATCCAGCAGTACATCCTCCAAAAAAAAAAAAAAAAAAAAAACAATCTGTGCAGCACAGAGGGAGCTCTGGCTAAATAGCTGAAATGGTTAACAGCCATGTGTCCTGGTCTCATAGAATGCTGCTGCAGCATCTTCCAGAGATCTTATCAGTGTGATCAGACAATGTGCAGGTCAGGTTAGCAAATAAAAAAAAAAGTAATCAGGGAGACACAAGGGAGGGGAGGCTGATCGGTAACCTGCACACTGCCTGATCACATTCGGAAGACACTGCAGCCGGCCAGCAACATATTATTGTGCTCCAGACGATCCTGTTTTCACCATTCAGCCAGACTTGTTCCTGCAGAACTTACATTGTTGTAGTCATATCTCCCTCCTGGCGGCCCCATTCAGCCCCACTCCAGCGCTTACAGTCAAATGTGAGTGGGGGAGGGCTACACTACCTGCTGATTGGCTGTGGATGGATGGGAGGAGGAGCAAGTCCTCCCTTGTACTCCCCTAAGCAGCGCTATTGGCTGTGGGTTCCCTGCTAAAAGAAATGATCAGTCCACTGCCCAGTAAACACAAAGTAAGTGTCCAAGCTCCCTCCCTCCTGCACACCACAGACCTGCCTGCCGCACTGCTAGAATTCGATTCCTCAGCCAGCCCCGCCTCCTGTTCACAGCTCCTAGCTGACAGCGGCCCCAGGGCAGCCAACCTACCGGGAAATCTCCCGCTATCCCGGTAGTCCAGTCCGGCCCTGCCATCATCTGTACCAGTCATCAGTATTAGCCAGAAGTATAAACCAGTACCAGCCAGCAGTACCCACCAGCAGTACCAGTATCAGTACCAGCCAGCAGTACCCGCCAGCAGTACCAGTACTCACCAGCAGTACCAGTCATCAGTACCAGTACCAGCCAGTAGTACCAGTACCCACCAGGAGTACTAGCCAGCAGTACCAGTCAGCAGTACCCACCAGCAGTACCAGTAACAGTCAGCAAGACCAGTACCAGCCAGCAGTACTAGCCAGCAGTACCAGTACCAGCCAGCAGTACCAGCCAACAGTACCCACCAGCAGTACCAGCCAGCTGCAGGAATCCTGAGGAACAATTGAAGATTGAGGTCAGTTGAGAGCAGGTAAACCGCTGTGCATCAGTGTGAAGGCAGACTTAGGCCCCTTTCACATGATCGGGTCCGCCTGTCTGTTTTTCAGGTGGACTCAAACGGACTCTCCATTCACCACTATAGAGCGACAGATGTAAATGGACTTTTTCCGTTTACACCCGCCTATCTGCAATCCGATCTCCTTAAAAAAAAAAACAGAAGGGGATCTGTCCCCTTCTGTCTGGGTGGATCAGAGGGCCCTTAGGGTAGAGTGGGTTGCATCCGTGTCTGCTCTACATATGCAGAGTGGACACAGACCTGTCATCCCCCTTTACACTCATTGTGGCCCGCGACCAGTTACCAAGTCGATAAAGTGGCCCTTGCTCCTCAAAAGGTTGAGCACCCCTGGCTTAGAGGGTAGTTGAGGTTCATAGGACAATTCAGCAGAGGAGAGCATGGAGGAGGGGGGTAGAGCTGACAAATCTGGCATCATCGCCAACTGTATGGAGACATGGGGACACAACAAGCTGCAGCACTGAGCCCTGTCCTGCATCCTTCCCAGTTGCAAGCAGAGTTATCCAGTGTGTAATGAACAAAATATACCGTCCCTGCCCATGCTTGCTGGACCACGTGTCAGCAGTAATGTGGACTTGTGAAATAGCGACTGGGAACATGCCATTGTGCCACAGCACATTCTGCAAATTCGCGGAAGGGGGCAGAAACCACCAGGCAGAAAGGCAGAAGTTGTAGAGCCAGCAGCTTTGACAACAGCTTGATAGCTTGCATTTAGACGCTGGGCATGTGGGAGGCAGAGACTGTATTTTTTTTTCCACTGCAGCAGATGGGGCAGATAAATTTGACGGCTATAGTCTACAGCTGGTGGTGTTCTGCTGGCAGATGTGCTGCATGGTCCTGGGACACCCTGTGCTATACCATCAATCCCGGCAGTGGAGGCTGCTGAGGTATAGCAGGGACAGACTGAGGTGAGTAAGGAGGCTCCTTTTTTTGTGTGGCTTTTAGGTGCTCTTGCCAATGGGCTTAGTGGTGGGAGGTTAAATGCCTTGTCAAGCATGTGGTACCTAAAGGGTTGGTGTTTTTGCTACACTTGAGACAAAGGGGCTGATTTACCAAGCATTTGCGCCTTGAGTTGCGGTG
Organism: Lithobates sylvaticus; assembly: GCA_028564925.1. NCBI lineage: Eukaryota > Metazoa > Chordata > Amphibia > Anura > Ranidae > Lithobates > Lithobates sylvaticus. The sequence goes on from CM053035.1 coordinate 88,276,278, forward strand.
CACGCCGCCGCGCAAAGGTAGTTTTCGTATTTACAAAGCATTTGCGCCTGTAACACAGCGCAATTCCCCATTTACTATAATGTTGCCGGCGCACGGGCGGCAGCGATCTGTGCACCGCTATAGACCTGGCGCACCGCATCTTCATCTCAGAAAATAAAAGAATCTGGAAGTGGCAATATTATGGGGGTGATGTGGGTGATGTGAGGAAGTATAGATATGACTGTCCAACTAACAAATATGCCCAAAATAGAACTGAAAACTAACTTTCTCTGAGCAGGCTTGCTGTGCCTGCAAATACACGTGTAACTACGTGAGGTCAATTTATGTACTGCGCATGTGTGAGTGGCATTTGCGCCCGTTCATGTGCTCTGGTTCACTGCGCCGGCAAAATATTAGTAAATGTCAAGCCACGTAGGTTCATTTGCATAAGTTGAACAGGCGCACCTCTCAACTTGATTTTTTTTTGTGCTGGTTCACTTCTATGGGTTTTTTAAAGGCTATTTGAACACAGGTTATGTTAGCATTAAGAAATTAAAAAAATTAAGAAAAAAAAAATGCGTGGGGGTCCCCCGAAATTCCATACCAGGCCCTTCAGGTCTGGCATGGATATTAAGGGGAACCCAATGCCAAAAAAAAAAAAAGAATGGCGTAGGGGTCCCCCTCAAAATCCATACCAGGCCCTTCAGGTCTGACATGGATATTAAGGGGAACCCGTGCCAAAAAAAAAATTATGTGGGGGTCCCCCTCAAAATCCATACCAGGCCCTTATCCGAGCACGCAACCTGGCAGGCCGCAGGAAAAGAGGGGGGATGAGAGAGCGCCCCCCCTCCTGAACCGTACCAGGCCACATGCCCTCAACATTAGGAGGATGCTTTGGTGTCCCCCCCAAAGCACCTTGTCCCCATGTTGATGAGGACAAGGGCCTCATCCCCACAACCCTGGCCATTGGTTGTGGGGGTCTGCGGGCGGAGGGGTTATCGGAATCTGGAAGCCCCCTTTAACAAGGGGACCCCCAGATCCCGGCCTCCCCCCCTGTGTGAAATGGTAAGAGGGTACAAAAGTACCCCTACCATTTCACCAAAAAAGGTGACAAAAGATTTAAAAATGACAGGAGACGGTCTTTGACAAGTCCTTTATTAAAGTCTTCTTTCTTCTGGACTTCCTTCTTCCTTTCTTCATCCTTCCATTTCTTCTTCTTCTTCCTTCATCTTCTTCTTCCTCCGATCCGCTTCTTCTTGCTCCGGTGTTCTCGTCCGGCATCTTCCTCCACGGCGTCTCTTCTTCTTTGTCGGGCTGCTCTGCTCAATGGGAGGCTCCCACTGTGTGATGCTTCTCTTCTTCTTCATCTTCTTCTTCCTCCGATCCACTTCTTGATCCGGTGTTCTCGTCCGGCATCTTTCTCCACGGCGTCTCTTCTTCTGTAGTGGGCCACTCCGCGCAATGGGAGGCTCCCGCTGTGTGATGCTTTTCTTCTTCATCTTCTTCTTCCTCCGATCCGCTTCTTGATCTGGTGTTCTCGTCTGGCATCTTCCTCCAAGGCGTCTCTTCTTCTGTAGTGGGCCGCTCTGCGCAATGGGAGGCTCCCGCTGTGTGATGAGTCTCTTCTTCTAACAGGTCTTATATAATGGAGGGCGAGGCTACCCGGTGACCCCGCCCCCCTCTGATGCACGGTTCCATGCGTCAGAGGGGGCGGGGTCACCGGATGGCCCCGCCCTCAGTTATATAAGACCTGTCAGAAGAAGAGACGCATCACACAGCGGGAGCCTCCCATTACGCGGAGCGGCCCACTACAGAAGAAGAGACGCCGTGGAAGAAGGATGCCGGACGAGAACACCAGATCAAGAAGCGGATCAGAGGAAGAAGAAGATGAAGAAGAAGAGAAGCATCACACAGCGCGAGACTCCCATTGCGCGGAGTGGCCCACTACAGATAAAGAGACGCCATGGAGAAATTTGCCGGATGAGAACACCGGATCAAGAAGCGGATCGGAGGAAGAAGAAGATGAAGAAGAAGAGAAGCATCACACAGCGGGAGCCTCCCATTGCGCGGCCCGACAAAGAAGAAGAGAAGCCGTGGAGGAAGATGCCGGAAGACAACACCGGAGCAAGAAGAAGCGGATCGGAGGATGAAGAAAGGAAGAAGGAAGACCAGAAGAAAGAAAACTTTAATAAAGGACTTGTCAAAGACCGTCTCCTGTCATGTCTCCTGTCATTTTTAACTCTTTTGTCACCTTTTTTGGTGAAATGGTAGGGGTACTTTTTGTACCCCTAACCATTTCACACAGGGGGGAGGCCGGGATCTTCACACAGGGGGGAGGCCGGGATCTGGGGGTCCCCTTGTTAAAGGGGGCTTCCAGATTCCGATAAGCCCCCCGCCAGCAGATCCCCACAACCAATGGCCAGGGCCTCCCAATGTTGAGGGCATGTGGCCTGGTACGGATTAGGAGGGGGGCGCTCTCTCATCCCCCCTCTTTTCCTGCAGCCTGCCAGGTTGCGTGCTCTGATAAGGTCTGGTATGGATTTTGAGGGGGACCCCCACGCCATTTTTTTTTTGGCCCGGGGTTCCCCTTAATATCCATGCCAGACCTGAAGGGCCTGGTATGGATTTTGAGGGGGCCTCCACGCCATTTTTTTTTTTGGCATTGGGTTCCCCTTAATATCCATATCAGACCTGAAGGGCCTGGTATGCTCTTGGAGGGGAACCCATGCCGTTTTTTTTTTATAAATTAAAGTCGCCTGGCCAAAGTCATGTTGTAAGTTGCCCCAAGTCGTGTTGTAAGTCACGCTGGAAGTCTTGTTGTAAAGTCGCCCCAAGTCGTGTTGTAAGTCGCGTTGGAAGTCATGTTGTAAAGTTGCCCCAAGTTGTGTTGTGAGTCGCGCTGGAAGTCGTGTTGCCCGTGTGTGAATGGACTGGTAATGATAACGGCGTGCGCTATTCGCGGTGCGCTGGTATATTATGTGTTGCGCTTATGTGTGCGCCGGTTTATACGCTCAAGTAATAATTGATCTGGCGCACCAATTGTGGTATGAACTGGCGCAGCGCATTCATCTTGGTAAATCAGCCCCAAAGTTTGTCAATAGCAACAGTGCGATCGGCTGCACATGTACTAAAAAAGAACCAGACAGCTGAGCTGTGGGAAGTTGGCCGGGAGATAGCTCCACAATGTGATGGTATAGGGTGGCTGCGCTCTACTACTTTTCCATGATGGCTGCCTCATTTGGGGTTGTGCCTCACCCTCACTTTCCTCCTCTGCTCTATCCGGCACCCAACTCGAATTTAGTGACCTCATCATCATCATCTCCTCTATCCTCATTACCACTGGAGACAACTTGGCAATAGGGATGGGCCCGGTGCTCGATTCAAACCCACGTTCGAATCGAGCACCGTGCGTTCGCTCGCTCGGCGAGCCCAGAACTATTTGGGCCGTTCGCATCACATTCGTGTGATGCGAGCGGCCCCGCAATGCATTGCGGACGGCGCAGAGCATTGCTGGCTGATAATTGGCCAAGCATGCACTGTGACCCCGCATGCTTGGCCAATCACAGCGCCGGAAACTAGGAGATCAATAATTGGCTACAGGCAGGACGCCTGTAGCCAATTAAAGCTCAGGGGCTTTAGTACACGCCCCACCATTTAAAAGGCCGCCACGCCGCCGGCCCCGGTCACATGTGTTCCGGCTTTAGGAGAGAGCAGTCTGCTGATTCTGTCTTTGCTTGATTGCGATTTCTTTGCTAAACCATTGCTAGTGCTACCTGAGTCATTCATCATTAGTGATCATTCATTGCTGCTGATTGCACAGTTAGTGTGTTATTAGCTGCTGCTGGGGATTAGTCTGGTGCGTGCGTACTGTTAGTACAGTATTGCAGTAGCACCAACCGCAGTGCTGTTAGCACAGCATTGCACCCCAACTTCTGTCCCAACCTTCTGTCCCATCCATATAGTACGTATAGTGTCTTTGTGTGAGCAGCACCCATAGGACTTCTAGTGTGTTAGTGGCAGCACACAGAGCTCCTATATTTTCTTGTCAGCAGCACACAGACAGTATGTATAGTGTCTTTGTGTGAGCAGCACCCATAAGACTTCTAGTGTGTTAGTGGCAGCACACAGAGCTCCTATATTTTCTTGTCAGCAGCACACAGACAGTATGTATAGTGTCTTTGTGTGAGCAGCACCCATAGGACTTCTAGTGTGTTAGTGGCAGCACACAGAGCTCCTATATTTTCTTGTCAGCAGCACACAGACAGTACGTATAGTGTCTTTGTGTGAGCAGCACCCATAGGACTTCTAGTGTGTTAGTGGCAGCACACAGAGCTCCTATATTTTCTTGTCAGCAGCACACAGATAGTACGTATAGTGTCTTTGTGTGAGCAGCACCCATAGGACTTCTAGTGTGTTAGTGGCAGCACACAGAGCTCCTATATTTTCTTGTCAGCAGCACACAGACAGTACGTATAGTGTCTTTGTGTCAGCAACACCCATAGGACTTCTAGTGTGTTAGTGGCAGCACACAGAGCTCCTATATTTTCTTGTCAGCAGCACACAGATAGTATGTATAGTGTCTTTGTGTGAGCAGCACCCATAGGACTTCTAGTGTGTTAGTGGCAGCACACAGAGCTCCTATATTTTCTTGTCAGCAGCACACAGACAGTACGTATAGTGTCTTTTTGTCAGCAGCACCCATAGGACTTCTAGTGTGTTAGTGGCAGCACACAGAGCTCCTATATTTTCTTGTCAGCAGCACACAGATAGTACGTATAGTGTCTTATTGTGAGCAGCACCCATAGGACTTCTAGTGTGTTAGTGGCAGCACACAGAGCTCCTATATTTTCTTGTCAGCAGCACACAGATAGTACGTATAGTGTCTTTGTGTGAGCAGCACCCATAGGACTTCTAGTGTGTTAGTGGCAGCACACAGAGCTCCTATATTTTCTTGTCAGCAGCACACAGATAGTACGTATGGTGTCTTTGTGTGAGCAGCACCCATAGGACTTCTAGTGTGTTAGTGGCAGCACACAGAGCTCCTATATTTTCTTGTCAGCAGCACACAGACAGTACGTATAGTGTCTTTGTGTCAGCAGCACCCATAGGACTTCTAGTGTGTTAGTGGCAGCACACAGAGCTCCTATATTTTCTTGTCAGCAGCACACAGACAGTACGTATAGTGTCTTTGTGTCAGCAGCACCCATAGGACTTCTAGTGTGTTAGTGGCAGCACACAGAGCTCCTATATTTTCTTGTGAGCAGCACACAGACAGTACGTATAGTGTCTTTGTGTCAGCAGCACCCATAGGACTTCTAGTGTGTTAGTGGCAGCACACAGAGCTCCTATATTTTCTTGTCAGCAGCACACAAATAGTACGTATAGTGTCTTTGTGTGAGCAGCACCCATAGGACTTCTAGTGTGTTTGTGGCAGCACACATAGCTCCTATATTTTCTTGTCAGCAGCACACATAGTACCTATAGTGTGTTAGTGTCAGCACCCATAGGACCTACAGTGTGTTGTGAGCACACATAGGAGCTCTATTTTTTATACTATATACACTACCGACTACAATGGCTGGAAGACCGCCAAGGAGAGGCAGACCGTGCCGAGGCAAGAACACAGGGCAAGCAGGCTCTGTTTCTAGAGACAACAGTGCTGGCCGTGGACGTGGTCGTGCATCGTCATCAGCACGTGGCCATGGGACACGCTTGTCTTTGTTTTCGGCAGCTGGACATGTGGAGCCGCATCATGCCGAAGGCTTGGTAGAATGGATGACCAAGCCCTCCTCATCCTCCTCATCCTCTATCACCCAGGCTCAGGGTACTGGCAGAGCAGCTGCCAACGCGTACTCAATGGCATCATCAGCCACCCCTTCCCTAGACCCACCATGTCCTCCTGAGGAGTCCCCCGAACTGTTTGAGCACAGTGTTGGGTACATGCTCCAGGAGGATGCCCAACGATTCGAAGGCTCGGATGATGATACCCAGCTTGAGGAAGGCAGTAGTGTGCGCGCAGAGAGAGGGGATGCTGAAGGACAGCAATCTGGCAGTACTGTTCCACCAGCTGCAGCTTACTGCCAGGTTTGCTCTAGTGGTGAAGAGGGAGGGGATGATGAGGTCACTGACTCCACGTGGGTGCCTGAAGGGAGAGAGGAGGAGGAGGAGGAGGATGCGGCGTCACATGTCCAACAAGGCAGGATGCCCCCTGGAGGCCAGCTAGAGGCCAGCACAGCAACTGTATCACACCGCAGAGCTCCGCCTGTGCAGGGCGCTGTCTCTGCACGTTATCACAAAAGTTCTTTGGTGTGGGCCTTTTTTGAGACGAGTGCATCAGATCGCACCACTGCTATTTGCAATATTTGTCTCAAGTGTATCTCGCGTGGCCAAAACATCAGCCGCTTGGGCACCACAAGCATGAGCAGACATATGTCGACCTGCCATGCAGCTCGTTGGCAAGCACACATAAAAGACCCACACCAAAGAACAAAGCGGACCTCTCCTTGCTCCTCATCGGCTGGGATCTCCATCCCCACTATATCTTCAGTCCTCTCTGAAAGCTGCTCTGAGAGGACTGAAGGTGTAGAATTAGGTGTGTCACAACCAAGTACTTGCAGTACACCGACGTCCGATTGTAGCAGGCAAATTTCCCTGCCCCAGCTGCTGGACCGTCGAAAGAAGTATACTCCCAGCCATCCACATGCCCAGCGGTTGAATGCTAGCTTGGCTAAATTGCTAGCACTTCAACTGCTGCCTTTTCAGTTGGTAGACTTGGCCCCCTTCCATGAGTTTGTTCAATGTGCGGTTCCTCAGTGGCAGGTTCCCAAACGCCACTTTTTCTCACGGAAGGCGATTCCGTCTCTCTACCGGCATGTGGAAGGCAATGTCCATGCCTCGCTGGACAGGGCGGTCAGCGGTAAGGTGCATATTACCGCTGACTCATGGTCCAGCAGGCATGGACAGGGACGTTATCTTTCTTTCACAGCCCATTGGGTCACTCTATTGGCAGCTGGGAGGGATGCAGGACAAGGTGCAGTAGTGTTGGAGGGTTGTTCCGCCACCACGCCTCCAAAATGCTACTACTGGTTGTGACACACCTCTCTCCTCCACCCCCTCCTCTTCTTCTTCCTCCAGTGCTCTCTCCTCGGAACCAGCGGTGCTCCGTAGGCGTACAAGGGGCTACGCGAGTACGCAGGCAAAAAGATGCCATGCCGTGCTTGCGCTGGTGTGTTTGGGGGACAGGAGCCACACTGGGGCAGAGGTTCTGGCAGCTCTGCAGGGGCAGGCCGAGAGGTGGTTGACGCCACGCCAGCTTAAGCCAGGAATGGTCGTTTCTGACAATGGCACCAACCTCCTCTCCGCCCTGCGACAGGGGCAGCTCACCCATGTGCCCTGTATGGCTCACGTCCTCAACCTGGTGGTGCAGCGGTTCTTGGGCAGGTACCCAGGCTTACAGGATGTCCTGAGGCAGGCCAGGAAAGTCTGTGTGCATTTCCGCCTCCTCTTATAATGCCAGTGCTCGGCTGACTGAGCTGCAAAAGGAGCTGAACCTGCCCAAGAACCGCCTAATATGTGACATGCCCACCAGGTGGAACTCAACGTTGGCCATGCTGCAGCGACTGCACACGCAGCAGAGGGCCATCAATGAGTACCTTTGCGACTACGGCACCAGAACAGGGTCAGAGGAGCTTGGCTTTTTTTCCCCACGCCAGTGGAGCATGATCAGGGATGCATGCACTGTCCTCTCACCATTTGAGGAGGCCACGAGGATGGTGAGCAGTGACAGTGCATGCATCAGTGACACTGTACCTCTTGTCCACCTGTTGGAGCATACGCTGCGTGGGATAATGGACAGGGCACTTGAGGCAGAACAGAGGCAGGAAGAGGAGGACTTCCTTGCCTCTCAAGGCCCCCTTTATCCAGACAGTGTTCCTTCTGTCCCACCCATCACACAGGAAGAGGATGAGGAGGAGGAGGAGGAGGAGGATTGTGTGAGCATGGAGGTGGAGCCTGGCACTCAGCATCAGCAGCAGCAGTCTTTTAGGGATGATGTACAGTCCCAACAAACCAGTGGACTTGTACGTGGCTGGGAGGAGGTGGCTGGCGATCATGTCATCCTCAGTGACCCAGAAGACTCCGGACCGAATGCCTCAGCTAACCTACGTAGCATGGCCTCCCTGATCCTGCAAAGCCTGCGGAAGGATCCTCGTGTTCTTCGGATCAAGGAGAGGGACCATTACTGGCTGGCCACTCTCCTTGACCCACGGTACAAGGGTAAGGTTGCGGACCTTATCTTGCCGTCGCAGAGGGAGCAGAGGATGAGACATCTCAGGGAGGCCTTGCAGAAAGGTCTGTGCAACGCGTTCCCAGAAACTGGGAGGTTACAAACTCCTGGTCCTGGACGACGAGTTGCTGAGGCTTCGGTCAGTAGCAGAAGGAGCGGTGGGGAAGGTGGACGTCTGACCGATGCGTTCAGACAATTTTTTAGTCCGCAGCCCCAAGGTATGATCGGTTCCAGCAACCATCGCCAGCGTCTGATATACATGGTGCAGGAATACCTAGGGGCAAGGTCAGACTTGGACACCTTTCCCACCGAAAGTCCTCTGGCTTACTGGGTCCTGAGGATGGATCACTGGCCAGAGCTTGCACAGTATGCAATTGAGCTACTGGCCTGTCCTGCATCCAGCGTTCTTTCCGAACGCACATTCAGTGCTGCTGGAGGATTTGTCACCGATCACAGGGTGCGCCTGTCCACCGACTCGGTTAATCGACTGACCTTCATAAAAATGAATCAGTCTTGGATCACCACCAGCTACCAGGAACCTGAAGTGGATATAACGGAATAATTTATAATGTCACATCCCTTCAAGACTGCCTATGCTGATGCTGAGTGACTGTCCTGTTATGTTCACTGACTATCCTCTTCCTCCTCCTCAATGATCCATGCCACCACACCAGTGCCTAAGGCACAATTTTTCAGCCCCTGTATAACAGGGGCGTGTAATTACAATTTTTTTAAAAAAATGCTTCGCAACAGGTGTGACTGCTGTGCTCCAAGTACAGTATCTGTGAGGGGTTGCAGTGTTGTGGCACCAGCACCAGTGCCTAAGGCACAATTTTTCAGCCCCTGTATAACAGGGGCGTGTAATTACAATTTTTTCAAAAAATGCTTCGCAACAGGTGTGACTGCTGTGCTCCAAGTACAGTATCGGTGAGGGGTTGCAGTGTTGTGGCACCAGCACCAGTGCCTAAGGCACAATTTTTCAGCCCCTGTATAACAGGGGCGTGTAATTACAATTTTTAAAAAAAAAATGCTTCGCAACAGGTGTGACTGCTGTGCTCCAAGTACAGTATCTGTGAGGGGTTGCAGTGTTGTGGCACCAGCGCCAGTGCCTAAGGCACAATTTTTCAGCCCCTGTATAACAGGGGCGTGTAATTACAATTTTTTTTAAAAATGCTTCGCAACAGGTGTGACTGCTGTTTTCAAAGTACAGTATCTGTGAGGGGTTGCAGTGTTGTGGCACCAGCACCAGTGCCTAAGGCACAACAATTTTTAAGCCCCTGTTGGGGCATGTGATTACAATTTTTAGGCAATGCTTTGCAACAGGTCTCATTGCTGTGCTCAGAGTACAGTATCTGTCAGGGGTTGCAGTGTTGTGGCACCAGCACCAATGCCTAAGGCACAATTTTTCAGCCCCTGTATAACAGGGGCATGTAATTACAATTTTTTAAAAAAATGCTTCGCAACAGGTGAGACTGCTGTGCTCCAAGTACAGTATCTGTGAGGGGTTGCAGTGTTGTGGCACCAGCACCAATGCCTAAGGCACAATTTTTCAGCCCCTGTTTAACAGGGGCGTGTAATTACAAATCTTGATCTAATAGTTCACAGCAGGGCCCATTCCTGCGCCCACCAAGAGTAACTATGAGGGCCTACAGTCTTGTGGCAACACCGTCCACCACCACCACCAAAGGCCCAATTTTTCTGCCCTGTTCAACAGGTGCATGCAATTACAAATCTTGATCTAATAACTCACAGCAGGGACCATTCCTGCGCCCACCAAGAGTAACTGTGAGGGCTTACAGTCTTGTGGCAATACCGTCCACCACCACCAAAGGCCCAATTTTTCTGCCCTGTTCAACAGGTGCATGCAATTACAAATCTTGATCTAATAACTCACAGCAGGGCCCATTCCTGCGCCCACCAAGAGTAACTGTGAGGTCTTACAGTCTTGTGGCAACACCGTCCACCACCACCACCACCACCAAAGGCCCAATTTTTCTGCCCTGTTCAACAGGTGCATGCAATTACAAATCTTGATCTAATAACTCACAGCAGGGCCCATTCCTGCGCCCACCAAGAGTAACTGTGAGGGCTTACAGTCTTGTGGCAACACCGTCCACCACCACCACCACCACCAAAGGCCCAATTTTTCTGCCCTGTTCAACAGGTGCATGCAATTACAAATCTTGATCTAATAACTCACAGCAGGGCCCATTCCTGAGCCCACCAAGAGTAACTGTGAGTGCTTACAGTCTTGTGGCAACACCGTCCACCACCACCACCACCACCAAAGGCCCAATTTTTCTGCCCTGTTCAACAGGTGCATGCAATTACAAATCTTTATCTAATAACTCACAGCAGGGCCCATTCCTGTGCCCACCAAGAGTAACTGTGAGGGCTTACAGTGTTGTGGCTACACCAACATCTAATAGGGCAAATTTCTGCAGAGTATATACGGCAGGCCCATGGTTTCAAACATCCAACTTACAAACGACTCCTACTTGTAAAAGGAAAGAGAAAACAGGAAGTCAGAGGAAATCTACCCCTAGGAAGGGAAATTCTATCCTGTTACATTTAATTTGGGGAAAAGGTATCTCCTCTCTACTGATGCTTTATCACCAATCCTTGTTTCAATTAAAACCCCACTTTTCCAAAAACATTTGTCATTGGGACGGAAAGTGAGGTGAAATGTTCTGAACAGATGTGCAAAGACAGCAAATGTTACAGGGGTGATAACCCCTCCCTATGTTCTCCAAAAATCTTAAAAATAGATTTTTTGGGGATGGAGCTACACTTCATAATGTACCTGTTCAGATTCTACTTAAGAACAAACCTACAGTCCATGTCTTGTTTGCACCACCTATATACTGCTGTTCAGAGTATATAGGGTTGTAGGTATAGGGTTTCATTTTGGGTGCGGGTCCCCCTTAATATCCATACAAGACCCAAAGGGGCTGGGGTGGGGGGGGGTGATGGGGTAGCCATGCCATTTTTCTCAAGGATTTTCAGCCATATGGCGGCCAGGACAAGACATGACATTAAAGCCGCAAGTGGTTTTAAATGGCTTCTTTTTTTCCTTTACAAATGTCATTTTGTGCATGGACAGCTCTAAACACGGGAAACACATGCCACTTCACAGGCATACTTTAGACACCCCCCAGGTACCATATTTAAAGGAAAATTTCACTTTTTTTTTTTCACTTTATGCATCATTAAAATGACTGCTCCCGAAAAAACTTTAGTTTTTAAAAGTTCTTTTTGCATTGATATATGTCCCCTGGGGCAGGACCCGGGTCCCCAAACCTGTTTCATGACATTAACATGCATATTGGCCGTTGTAATTAGCAATTTTGATTTCGAACGTTCGCGTCCATTATAATGAATAGGGTTCGAATATTCGCGCAAACTTTCGGTCCGTTCGAAGGTTCTGGTGCGAACCGAACCCGGGGGTGTTTGGCTAGTCCCTACTTGGCAATAGGCTATAAAGAAGGGGGGAAATAATGCGCAAACCACAGGGGAAGGGATGCATATATAAAACCTAACAAAGTAGCTGCCAACATAAGGGTGTTCTCACACTGAATAAAGATAACAATTGAAAAAGCAAATAGTTAAGACGTTTCAATTATTAAAACCATAAAGACTAATTACAATAATACATCTTTGGAAGTTCCAAAGGGATAAATCTAAAAATATGATGCATCCTTAGATTAATCTCTCATCAGAATTGTATAGCCAAAGATTAGTAAACCAATGCTATAACAATTTATGAATAAAGACCCTCCAAGCATTAATGTCCACAAAGATAAAACTAGCTGCTCCCAGACAAAATCCAAATGCAAATATATAGAATCACTTACTAAAAATAAATACACTGAAATCCTGAAAAATAAATAAAAATCCAAGTGCAAATGAGCAATCTGTGCAAAGTAGCAATACTAAAAATTTTAATAAAAATCCAAGTGCAAATAAGCAATCTGTGCAAAATAGCAATACTGAGAAAAATGCAAAAATAAATAATTGTGCAAATGCTAAAATAATGTGCAAATAAACAATCATGTGCAAGTGTAGCAAAAAGAACTGCAACAATAAATAAATTGTCCAAAAATTTTTCAAAAAGCAATAATGTGCAAAAAACCAATAATGCAGAAGTTAACAGTATATATGGTGTCTGAGATATTCCAACGAAGTGCTCTAGAATTATATATGATGATAATCAGATGAAGATTCGTGAAAAAGGAATCAAATACATCCAAACATTTTGAAAAAGAGTCCCATACACAGTGCAATCCAATTGTGTCAATCTCTTTAAATGTGAGATGCTCAAGTGACACTGTCCAGCCAATCTCCAGTGTGCGTGATAATGTTTCCCCCAGCCTCTCACCTCTTATGCCTTATACACACAGTCGGACATTCCGACCACAAAATCCGTCAGATTTTTTCCGACGGATTTTGTCCAAAACTTGTGTTGCACACACACGGTCGCACAAAGTTGTCGGAAAATCCGATCGTTCCGAACGAGGTGACGTACAACACGTACAACGGGACTACATAGAGGCCAGTAGCCAATAGCTTTTGTCTCCAAATTTCTTCTGAGCATGCGTGGCACTTTGTGCGTCGGAATTCCATACACACGATCGGAAAACGTCTGATCAGATTTTGTTGTCGGAAAATTTTAGATCTCTCAAATTTTTTCCGTAGGAAATTTCGACGCAAAAAGTTCTGTATGTTATGCTTTGATACATGCCTGTTTCCACAAAAATGGCAAGTTATATTAATGGGTGTTATTTACTAAAGGCAAATCCACTTTGCACTCCAAGTGCAGTTTCAGGTGCACTTTTGCAGTGTAGTGCATAGTGGATTTGCCTTTAGTAAATAGTAGACCCACAACATAATATTATTATCTGAAGAAGAGACTGTCACCTCATCTCGCACAGAAATTTGTTTTGCACTGTTAAAGAAGTAGTAAATGAAAACAAATATTATTGCAGTTTTAAAGTGAAATTTATTAAAAAAAATGCCTCTCAGACATTGTCTGGCATATCAATGGCCCCCCTACCAGCAAAGTATCTGGTTTCTGACCTTGCAGGCTCTTTGGAGGGGGCAAGCCATGGTGGCCTGCTTCAAGGGCCATCAGGTTGGCATGTTCTGGTAATAAGTCTGCGTCAGGCCCAACTGAGGCCACATAGTTCGGAGAACACTTTTTCAAAAAATTGTGCAGAATGCAGCAGGAAAGCACAATATGATTCAGTTTATATTCCGCCGTGTGGATAGGTGTCAAAAATAGGCGGAGCCGGAAATTAAAAACCCTTTGCTCCGGGGTAAGGGTCCTCATCGGGAATGGCCGCATAAGAGGGTTTCCTAGCGCAAACGCTTCATCCGCAACAAAGAAGAAGGGGAGTCCTTTCACATTCTCCTCTGGAGGTGGCAAGCCCAAACTGCCACTCTGGAGACGCCAGTAGAACTCTGTCTGAACGATCACTCCACTATCCGACATCCGGCCATTTTTCCCCTCGTCCACATACAGGAAGTCGTATGTCGCTGACACCACCGCCAACATCACGATACTATTATACCCCTTGTAATTATAATAGTAAGACCCCAAGTTGGGGGGTGGGATGATGCGGATGTGTTTCCCATCAATTGCACCTCCACAATCGGGAAAGTCCCAACGGGTGGCAAAGTGGGAGGACACAGTCTGCCATTCCAGTGGCGTTGAAGGAAACTGTGGAGTCAAACAAGAAAAATTTTTTAATTTTGCACATGAACATTGCAAGCAGATTAGACACAAACATTTTTGGCCAAGATCAGTATAACATTTTTGGAAATGAGCATTTAAATCCAAAAGTATAAGGTCCCCTTATCAGATTCCTCACCCCATTTGATGGCCCATTGCAAAAAAAATAGGGGGGGGGATGTTTTGGACAGGTAACCCTCTCCACTTCATTGAGAGCTGAATGCATAAATAATGTGTGATACTTTGGCCAGCCCTTCCATACTTACACTATTGGCCGCCCATGGGACAGGTAAGAAGTGTCATAATCCCAAAAAAAAAAACAATGAACAAATGGAAACACATTTTTACATTCTGCTATTACCTATCAAGATAATAATAGGAGAAACAAACTTTAAACAGTAGCATTTGAAAGTATTCAGGCAGGCCCTTGCACTACATGCTTTGGTGAATTCATCCATAAATCTGACCACAAAAGAGATAGGTATAGTGTGTATCGGGCTTAGCAAAGTCAGCAGATAGAGGATTGGTATCAGCTGACTTAGCGGTTGGGGGAGGGGGGTTCCTAATGAGTTTGGCCCACCAAAAAAAAAACCTCTGGCACTCTGCATAAATTTAAGAACACACATAACATTTGTACAGATTTTAGGGGGTGTTTAGGGGAAAGCACTACTATGGAGCTGACAAAATACATTGCTAAGTGCCTAGGCTATAGGTGTTTATGGGCCCAGAAGAGCATGCTAGGGAGGTTAGTGAAGGCACATTCAAGATTGTGAAGATGGCGTAAAAAGATAAAAAAACAGCGTATATCAAGTAATGTTCCCAATCTCAGCCGCGACTGGAAATAAACGTCACCCGACTCTCTTCCTTGACGCGTTGTGCCACTGTTTACGTGACTTTTTCAAAGGATATATCTTATATATTAATTAATGTGGGCTGCTATACTTACGAGAGGGGAGTTTGTATCCCCCTTTTCATTTCAAAATTTTAGATGTATGAGGTTTATCACTGTTTTGTAAAATTGAAAATAATTTAATAAAGATATAAAGTTAAAAAAGAAAATAAATGGGCTGCTGTACCAGAATTAACACGGGATGCACGGCCCACACTAGTGTGAACCGAGCCTAAGCCAAATGCTAGCTAGGGCCTGGAAATTCCCTAGCTTATGCCTTGTTGAAACAAAACATAGGATAACCCAAGCTATGACAAGCTCCCACTAACATTGAAGACACATTGCAAGATAGTGTAGCACACTCCTAGTTGGGCCGCTATGTAAATTTAGTTTTTGTCTCCTTTTGTAACTAGGGAAGCAACAATTGTTTGGTCTGGTCAGGGCTGCACAGGCTGGGAGTTTGATTGCTTCCCCCTGCATCTAGAAGACATTTCTGGAACTTGGGGGGGAATAATCCAAATAACTCAGCCTAAATATTGAGCAAGACCCAGTCAATTCCTGGGGGGGGGGGGTGCCCAGTTGGTGGCTGGGCTGCTGTAAAAAGTCTAGAGATTGTATTTTTCCCTCCTGAGCTGTGAGTTGAGAGGAGGGGAGCCCTATTGACTGGATGTTGGGCTACTCTACAAAAGGCTGCCCCTATGGACTGATCTTGTGCCAGTATCCTGTGTGTAGAGCCTCTTTTCTGCTCTGCACCTCAATTCTGGGTCCTCAGCCGTGAACCTGTAGACTGCTTCAGTCTACCTTTGCTTGATCCTCAACTTACTTCATAGTCCCCTGCCATGAACCTGTAGACTGTTCCAGTCTACCCTTGCCTGTGCTGAAATTACTTCATGGTCACCAGCCATGAACCTGTAGACTGTTCTAAGCTACTTCATGGTCCCCAGCTGTGAACCTATAGACCAATCTATCTGGGCTTGTACTACAGTTACTGTGCAAGAAGTGTCCTCTAATAACAACACCTGACAATTTGAAGAATCCCACATCACCCAAATCTCCTCCTGTTTCAAGTTCTACAAGCAAATAACATTTTAAAACACTTCCCCTAGACTGTTTAATAAGCCACAGTGAAGAGACTACTGATGTGTGCCTGGCTGCCTCTATTTTAAGAAAAAAACTGTTAATTCTCAGTTGCTCCTTCGGGGGTAGCACTGCAATAGGGTTCTTGCCTATACTGCTTCATGGAAGGCGTGGATTAATAACTCTATTTCACTGAACTTTGACTCATCCCTATAGGAACTCTGATTTTGTTTTTCTTTACCTCCTGGATTATCTAGGCTCCACCTTCTGACACCCCGGGACACCTCCTCTCTCCCCCTCTACCCTTCTTTTTTCTAACCCCCTTCTTTTTCCCCCTTCTGCCTCTGTCCTTGTAATGTATGATATAATATGCTGTTGACATACATGGGAACACGTGTTCCTATACATGCTGTTTTTCCCCTATCTTGTTAAGCATTGAAACAGCATGATACTCAGGCTGCCTGTTAATACACCACACCTGGAACCTACATGACATTTTGGATTTGTTCTGCTTATGTATAGCAGCCTTAGAGCTTCATTGCATTATATTTGCTGATTTATCAATAAAAAACCTTTGAACAAGAAAATGTTACCTACATGTTTTTAATATTTAAAGCAAACTCACCTATCCACTCATTTGTCCATGCTTTTGTTGAGAAATCACTTTAAACACCTCTCTAGCATTTCTTCCCATGGTCATCTTAAATAAGGGAAGATGATTCATTTTAACAATTACCTCTTGGTATTCATCTGCCCTTAGCTCAGGCATTCAGGCAGAAGAGTGTGTTTATCTGAAAAGGCCCCTCCTTCAAAAAAAATGTCCATGAAGTCTTTTAGGATGTATGACATAATTCAGCTTAGGCCAGAAACCAGGAAGCAACCTAAAGTGGTGTTTCCCCCCTAAAAAAATGCTTAAAATTCCTAAAATAAATAAATAAAAAATAATTGGATTTTTTTTTTTTTAACTCACCTCTAAATGCCTGTTGCTAGGGGGTCCCACATAGTCTGCCTCCTTCGTTGCCTGGGCTGATGACATCACTTCCACTCGGTGCAGGAATGGCTCCCTCCCTCCTGTCAGTCACCTGGGACACGTGAAAGGTCCCAGATGACTGCGCGGCCAATCATGGCGTGGCACCGCTCGCGCATGCGCAGTGGGTGCCGGCTGTGAAGCCACAGCCGGGTGCCCACAGTTGCAATGCTGGCGCCACTGAGCGAATCGGGGGATGAGCGGAGCTTCGACCCCCCGCATCGCTGGACCCTGGAACAGGTAAGTGTCCGATTATTAAAAGTCAGCAGCTGCAGTATTTGTAGCTGCTGACTTAAATTTTTTTTTTTTATGGATAATCCCCTTAAGAACTGTTAAAAATAAACGTTTAAAACAAGCAAATTGAATTGTTACTGGTTGAACTAGATGGACTTGCGTCTTATTTTAGCCAGACTAACTATGTAACTATGTAATATACCTTCATATTTATTTAGTAATGCTAGCAGTATAAGGATTACAAATAATTAATGTTGATTGAGAGTGTTTAGTTAACCGAACACTCTGAAGATAGAAGCTGATTGGATGCATTGTACAGCTGCTCCAGATTCTTTCCACTCCATTTTTGATAGATTCCCCATACTGTATCCTTTTCTTCCTTTAAGTGGAGATAGAGTACAGTGGTGGGTTGTATAATTACTGATCACTGTGATCAGGGGCGGACTGACAACTCATGGGGCCCCTGGGCAATAGAAGATCATGGGGCCCCCTTGGTCCCCACACTCAAGGGGACCAAGCGCACACACAGGGGGGGGGGGGCACGCACACACAGGGGGACACTGGAGGGAGAGCGCACACACACACAGGGGGGGACACGCACACAGGGGGACACTGGAGGGAGAGCGCACACACAGGGGGACACTGGAGGGAGAGCGCACACACAGGGGGACACTGGAGGGAGAGCGCACACACAGGGGGGCACACACAGGGGGAAACTGGAGGGAGAGCGCACACACGGGGGACACTGGAGGGAGAGCGCACACGCGGGGGGGGGCACACACACACAGGGGGACACTGGAGGGAGAGCACACACACAGGGGGACACTGGAGGGAGAGCGCACACGCAGGGGGGGGGGCACGCACACACAATGGGACACTGGAGGGAGAGCGCACACACACAGGGGGACACTGGAGGGAGAGCGCACACACAGGGGGGCACTGGAGGGAGAGCGCACACAGGGGGGCACACACACACAGGGGGACACTGGAGGGAGAGCGCACACACAGGGGGGGACACGCACACAGGGGGACACTGGAGGGAGAGCGCACACACAGGGAGGCACACAACCAGGGGGACACTGGAGGGAGAGCGCACACACGGGGGCACACACACACAGGGGGACACTGGAGGGAGAGCGCACACACAGGGGGGCACTGGAGGGAGAGAGCACACACAGGGGGGCACTGGAGGGAGAGCGCACACACAGGGAGGCACACACACAGGGGGACACTGGAGGGAGAGCGCACACACAGGGGGGCACACACACACAGGGGGACACTGGAGGGAGAGCGCACACACAGGGGGGGACACTGGAGGGAGAGCGCACACACAAGGGGGCACACACACACAGGGGGACACTGGAGGGAGAGCGCACACACAGGGGGGCACACACACACACAGGGGGACACTGGAGGGAGAGCGCACACACAGGGGGGGACACTGGAGGGAGAGCGCACACACAGGGGTGCACATGCACACAGGGGGACACTGGAGGGAGAGCGCGCACACACAGGGGGATACTGGAGGGAGAGCACACACACAGGGAGGCACACACACAGGGGGGACACTGGAGGGAGAGCGCACACACAGGGGGGGACACGCACACATGGGGACACTGGAGGGAGAGCGCACACACAGGGAGGCACACACACAGGGGGGACACTGGAGGGAGAGCGCACACACAGGGGGGGACACGCACACAGGGGGACACTGGAGGGAGAGCGCACACACAGGGGGGGACACTGGAGGGAGAGCGCACACACAGGGGGGCACATGCACACAGGGGGACACTGGAGGGAGAGCGCGCACACACAGGGGGACACTGGAGGGAGAGCACACACACAGGGAGGCACACACACAGGGGGGACACTGGAGGGAGAGCGCACACACAGGGGGGGACACGCACACAGGGGGACACTGGAGGGAGAGCGCACACACAGGGAGGCACACACACAGGGGGACACTGGAGGGAGAGCGCACACACAGGGGGGGACATACACACAAGGGGACACTGTGGGCTGGGGGTGACACTGTGGGCGGGGGGGGTGACACTGTGGGCTGGGGGGGTGACAGTGTGGGCTGGGGGGTGACACTGGGGGCAGGGGGTGACACTGTGGGCTGGGGGGTGACACTGTGGGCTGGGGTGACGCTGTGGGCTGGGGGGTGACACTGTGGGCTGGGGTGACGCTGTGGGCTGGGGTGACGCTGTGGGTTGGGGTGACGCTGTGGGCTGGGGTGACGCTGGGGGGTGACACTGTGGGCTGGGGGGGTGACACTGTGGGCTGGGGGGGGTGACACTGTGGGCTGGGGGGTGACACTGTGGGCTGGGGTGACGCTGGGGGGGTGACACTGTGGGCTGGGGGGTGACGCTGGGGGGACCCGGGGCCCGTGACTCACCGATGCCGATGCCGATGCTGATGCTGATGCTCCCCGCCGACCCCTCCACTCTTTCCTTCCATTAGGGGCCCGGACTCGGCAGGTTGAAGCGGCTGTATTACATGCCGCGAATACTGCTAACAGCGCGCGGCTCCCCACCGGCCCCTCCTTCCCTCCCGTCCGTCCCAGGTGATGTCACGACGCATACAGTAGAAGCACCTGGGACTGACAGGAGGGAAGAAGGGGCCGGCGGGGAGCCGCGCGCCGCTAGCAGTATTGTTAGCGGCATCGCGGCATGTAATACTGCCGTTTCAAGTGGCCCCTCATGTGGCCGAGTCCGGGCCCCTAATGGCCCCGGGCCCTCGGGCGGCGCCCGAGTCACCGACCTGTCAGTCCGCCCCTGACTGTGATAACCAATCACAGGCTATCACAATTATGATGTGATGAGAGCTGGTCCTCCTGACTTCTGATCATTAGCTGGAGACCCCAGAGCTGTCAGTGACAACTCAGTCTCCATGCTGGAAGTACGTTATGTGGTGTGCTCCCAGGACAAACACATGTGTGCATGTATATGGCCTTGCAGATAAGAAATACACACCTCAGTGAAGCCGCATAAGTGTGTACATTCGTTGTCAAGGGGTTGAAAATGCATGTATTAGAAACAAAGAGATAAAAAGAAAAAACCGTGCTGCAGCTCTGTGTATCCTTTCAGAAACGGAGCTGTGGTTTGGCCCCACCCCCTCTCTCTCCTGATTGGCTAACTGAGTTTGATTGACAGCAGGGTCACAGCCAATCAGGAGGAAGAGTCCCGGATGACCCAGAGACTCGGGAACATCACTAGGTCCAGGAAAAATCTGATTGCCTCTTGGAGGATCAGGAAGGAATTTTTTCCCTTGCTGTGGCAAATTGGATCATGCTTTGCTGGGGTTTTTCGCCTTCCTCTGGATCAACTGTGGGTGAAGAATTGTGTATATGGGATTGTATTTTTTATTTATTTTTTGGTTGAACTAGATGGACTTGTGTCTTTTTTTAACCGCTTCAGCCCTGGAAGATTCTACCCCCTTCCTGACCAGAGGACTTTTTGCGATTCAGCACTGCATCGCTTTAAGGTCCCTTTCACACATGCGGACCGTTCGTCCGTTTTTTCATACGTCCGTTTACGGATGAAAACGGACATTAATGCTTGTCTATGGGATAGCGGACGTTAGCGGATGATCATCCGCTAACGTCCGTTAACATCTGTCTCCGTTAAGGTCCGTTTTTCTGAACGGAAGAAGACGTTAGCGGACGATCCGTTCACATCCGATCCGCTGACATCCGTTTTTCATCAAAAAAATTCCCATAATTAATGAAAAACTGTTTTTTTTTTTTTTTTAAACTGATAAAAAACGGACATAAACGGATAAAAAACGGACATAAACGGATAAAAAAACTGATGAAAAACGGACGTAATCGGATGAAAAACGGACGTAAACGGATGAAAAACGGACGAAAAACAGAAATGAAAATGGATGAAAACTGATGTTTACTGACAACAACTGATGATAAAAAAACGTGACTGAACTGATCTAATGTACGGTCCGCATGTGTGAAAGGGGCCTAACTGACAATTGCACGGTCGTGCGGCATTGCACCCAAACAAAATTGACGTCCTTTTTTTCCCCACAAATAGAGCTTTTGGTGGTATTTGATCACCTCTGTGGTTTTTATTTTTTGCGCTATAAAAAAAAAAAAGAGCAACAATTTTGAAAATAAAGCAATATTTTATACTTTTTGCTATAATAAATATCCCCCAAAAAATATATATATAAAAAAAAATTCCTCAATTTAGGCCGATATTTATTCTTCTACAAATTTTTGTTAAAAAAAAATCGCAATAAGCGTATATTGATTGGTTTGCGCAAAAGTTATAGCGTCTACAAAATAGGGGATAATTTTATGGCATTTGTATTATTATTTTTATTTTTTTACTAGTAATGGCATTGATATGCAATTTTTATCGTGACTGCGACAGTATGGCAGACACATCGAACACTTTTGACACTATTTTGGGACCATTGTCATTTATACAGCGATCAGTGCTATAAAAAATGCACTGATTACTGTGTAAGAGACACTGGCAGGGAAGGGGTTAACCACTAAGGAGTGATTAAGGGGTTAAGTGTGTCCTATGGAGTGATTCTAACTGTGGGGGCTAAGATTCAACTCACATGACAGCGATCACTGCTCCCGATGACAGGGAACAGTGATCTCTGTCAAGTCATAAGGCAGAACGGGGAAATGCCTTGTTACATAGTTAGTTAGGTTGAAAAAAGACACAAGTCCATCCAGTTCAACCACAAATAAAAAAAATAAAAAATAAAAATATATATATACATATATATACATATATATATCATACAATTCCATATACCCCATTCTATACCCACAGTTGATCCAGAGGAAGGCAAAAAAAAACCAGCAGAGCATTCTCCAATTTGCTAAAGCAGGGGAAAAAATTCCTTCCTGATCCCCTGAGAGGCAATCGGATTTTCCCCGGATCAACTTGTTGACATAGGCACTTCCCTGTTCTGCGGCTCCGTGACACGATGGCTGGGAGACCCGCAGACTTGAGTCCGCCAGTCCCGTGGGCACGGGTGGGCGCTGGCCCCGCCAATTAAAGGGGACGTACAGGTACTCCCATTTGCCCAGCGCTGACATTGTGCCTATGTATATCGTCGTGCAGCGGTCGGCAAGTGGTTAACCTGACTAACTATGTAACTATGGATACAGACAGGGCTCAGGTAAGTAGTAGGGGGGCTAGGCCGCTGCACACAGAAGGCTTTTTATCTTAATGCATAGAATGCATTTGCCTTTACAATCACTTTAAGTGTTGTTGACATACAGTGCCATTGATTTCAATGAGTGGGACTTCAGTATGTAGGCTGAACCATTGAATAAAATATTCATGTTTCATGTGGTGCACTTTTGTACTGTAATGGCCCTAATGTGAATGAGCCCTTTCCTGGCTTGTCGGGCGTCATTTTACTTTCCTGGCCTCGTACAATGCTATGTTCCTTTGTGTCTTGGGCTGACTTTATTTCCATCTCTTGTTCTGTTGCATTCCTTGAACTTTTGACTCCCTCTCCACATGAGTATTTGCTGTTTGTTTGTGTAACATGCTGTTTATTGTGCACTAAACCCCATCGCTGATCCAGCCATCTACGCAACCCACCTAGGGAGCTCCGCATCCTGCAGACAAACACATCGATTTCTCTACTCAGCAGCTTTTTGCATCAGACGATGTGGATCCCTTCAATTACTCTCAAAGCATCTTGAAAGGAAATTGGCATAACTAACTCAGAGCACATCCAGTCTTCTCCACTGAAGCACGAATCCTCAGCCACTGGGGAGGCCTGAGGGTGTTCACATTCGAGGATCCCAAATCACTGCAGGTGCGAATTGTCTGCATGAGTTCAGAGGAAGGGGGGCTCTTATCGAGAATGAGGGAACCTCTACAACCCAAACAATAAAGGAGACAAATAGCCTGGAATATACGTTCTTTACGCTACAGCATGTTCAAAGACAAAATGTAAAGAAAAAATCAATGTATAAAACCTTGAAGGGAGGCCTTTTAAAGAATAATCAATCCAGCAAACAGATCATGATTTATGTATGGTAAAACCCAAGCCTTTTTATAATAAGTGTTGTTTTACGGCAGTGATGACTAGACACTTTTCAAGCTTCTGTGGTTTCAGACAGATGTTCTCTTACAAGGGCTTAGTCAGACGGGCATTTTCTGTACGACTTTACATGTTTTTATACTTTACTTTCTGATCACAGACGCATTAAATCCTGCTCAGAAAATACTAAGGGAGCAGGTAATCGCCCATCCCTGTGGCATCTACTGTTTACATAAGCAGCAGCGTGTCAAAGGGCTGCTAACTTTATGTTGCCAGCAAACACTTCACGTTCTGTTAAAGGAAAATTACAGGAAAATAAAACATATCTATTGTCAAAAGTCATGTATTCTTTTCCACGTTGCATTTCAATTTTTTCTAGTCTACTCCTGTTAAAGCTGTTAGTCATTTTGTCAACCTTCCATCTATTAAATCTTCTGCCCTTGTTGTTTTACCTTTGGGATAGTAAAACATTTTTTTCTGCCAGTAAATACCTTATACAGCCCACTTCCTGTTTCTTGTCTGGTAAAAAGCCCAGGCTTATGACATCATGCACAGCTCTCGCTCTCACTCTTGTGAAAGGTTGTCAGGAACAGTGATGTAAGTAACTGAGTTAAAATAAACTGTGTTACCTAACGCAGTTACTTTAGAGGGTAACGAGTAATCTAACTGATTACTTTTCCCCTCATGGTAACTCAGTTCCCATTACTTTGGCTTAGTTACCCCAATTACATCTACCGCCACTAGATGGCAGTAATGTAATTCCGGTGTCCTGCTGAAAAAGTTCCCCCGCTGGATAAGGACCCCCTGTACTGTGCAGGCGCAGGGCTTGCGCAGTACGAAGGACTACGGAGCTTCCGAAAATTGCCGAACCTAAACAGCTCTGAGTGAACTCTACACCGCGCAGGTGCAGTTAACATGTAATTGTATGAGGCGATGCCGCACGCTCCCGATGCTAATACTACTCTGCAAGGGGCGTCTATCGTGTAAGTAAGGGGTGGGTCTAGTATTACTGTAACCAAGGGGCGCATTTATTATTATTGTTATATATCGAGCTCTGCCCATTAATTTAACATTCGCCCTCTTCTGTAGCCATCCGCCCCTTACACGATATAATAATAATAGACCCACCCCTTGCTTACACGCTATAACAGATCTGCCCCTTGGTTACAGTAATACTAGACCCGCCCCTTAGTTACAAGTATAGAATATTTTTTAAAAAAGTCAGTTACTTTGCTGCGTAACTAATTACTTTTCCAATGTAGTAACTGAGTTACTAACGCAATTACTTTTTGGGAGAAGTAATTTGTAACTTAACTAATTACTTTTTTAAAGTAAGATGACCAACACTGGTCAGGAAGCAAGGGGGGGGGTGAGTTATAAGAGGGCCAATGAGAGCTGCAGAGCTGGAGGTGTGCCTCTGTGTGTCTGTGTAAATCCAAGAAGTGAACAGGCAGCAGCTTCAGCTGCCCACAATTGAAATGATTGCAGCCAGACTCAGTGTAGGGAGATTTCTGCAGCATATTTGTCAAGTACAGAATCACAGTATATATAAAATAATATGCAAAGTGGTTGGAGGGAAGCTTCAGAATGGCAAAGATGTTTTTATTACAAATTATGTGAGCAGACTGCAGTTCCTCTTTTAGCTGAATGATCTTGAAATTTGTAAACTTACATTGTGAAGATTCCCACACATTTACTCCCCTGATTTCCTGTGACAATATTCACTATGCTCTGTTGATAGGCACTGCTGTGACACATATTTCATAGAGCCTGCTTAACCACCTCTCGCACATTTATTGTAGCAAGGTGGCCCGGATGCGTGAAACGATGTACCTGTACGTCGATTTGTGCAGTAGCCTCTTGGGGGTGTGATGGGGAGCCAATCAGTGGGTCCAGTGGACACAATGTCCGCCGGCCACTCCCAATCATTCCCCAGTAAGGCAGAATGGTGAACTGCCTATGTAAACAAGGCAGAACGCCATTCTGACAGGGAAGAACATAGAGATCTTGTGTTCTTGCTAAACAGGAACACAGATCTCTGTGTTCTCCCAGTCAGAGCAATCCCCCACACTGTTAGCAACCTCCCCCTCCCCCAGGGACACACTTAACCCTTTGATCGCCCCTGGTGTTAACTCCTTCCCTGCCAGTGTCATTAGTAAAGTAACGGTGCATATTTTTAGCACTGATCACTGTATTAGTTTCACTGGTCCCCAAAAAAAGTGTTAAAAGTGTAATTTAGGTGTCCGACTTGTCTGCCGCAATGTCACAGTCCCACTAAAAATCGTTGCTCACTGCCATTACTAGTAAAAAAATAAATAAATAAGAATTCCATTTAAATATCCCATCATTTGTAAATGCTATAACTTTTGCACAAACCAATCAATATACACTTATTGGGATTTTTTTGTTACCAGAAATATGTAGCAGAATACATATTGGCCTAAATTGATGAAGAAATTATATTTAAACATTTTTTTTATTGGATATCTATTATAGCAGAGGGTAAAAACTATTGTTTTTTTTTTTTAAAATTATCTCTCTTTTTTTGTTTATAGCACAAAAAAATAAAAACTGCAGAGGTGATAAAATACCACCAAAAGTAAGCTCCATCTGTGGGGAAAAAAATAAATAAAGTAATGCAGTGCAGTATTAAAAAAAATGGCCTGTCGTTAAGAGGGTATTACCTTTCCGGGGCTTAATGAACTATAGAGGTGCTGAGAGGAGGGGTTTCAGAAGGTGGAGTCAGTACAACTACATGAAGCAAGGTATCATGGGATATGAAATTCAAAGTAAACAGCAGAGGAGAAGCTGCAAAGCAAGCAGAGAATCCGAGAAGTTGTGGTAAAAGATATCCAGCACAAGGGCAGAACTTACAACATTAGGGCTCATTTACACCAGAAAGCGGTGCTGGAAGCCCGTATTCTGTGCTGTCCACATCACGTTTAAAATGCACTGGGTATACGGTCTGCTGTGGGTGTCAATGTATTCCTAACAACCACACTACCATATGATCTGGTGCAGTGCCCTTTTGAAAAGTAGTGCCCGCATTACTTTTGATGCGATTCAGTGCAAACATTGCACCACTTGAAATGGCACAGGAATCACACAGGAATACACAACACATTCCCGTGTGATTCAGGCGTGAACTGGCTCTTAAAGTGGAACTTTATCCATAACAGTTTGATAGTAAATAATGCTCTAACAAAATATCATACATTCCACATTCATAATTATGCTACCAAAATTAGTGTGTGCTGTAATTTGCCTCCAGCATCGCTCCTGTTTTTTTTTGCTGCAGGCTGTTATTTTGTTGAAGCCCAAAGCAGTATCATGGTCAGGGGTCAGGTTTAAAGACCAGTAGCTTAAGCAGTAGAGAGGTTCCCACTGTCCAGCAGGATAAGTGCACAAGCAGTTCACCCTCGCAGATGACACAGGCTCACCTGAGGCATGGGGATCTAAGCACTAACCGGTATTCACCAGAGCTCCTGATGGTGGAGATGGATTTTGTTGCATGCTAGTACCAGGTTGTAGTTCTCAGGATTGCCCCACCAGGAGGAGAGCAACCCAGGGTCCAGTAGCAGATTTGGCAGGTAGGATCAAGCAGAAGGGTGGTTAGTAAACAAGCCAAAGGCCAGTAACAAGTGGTTGCAGGTTGGTATCAAGTGGAAGTGTACTTGAGAAACAAGTCAAATGTTGATAACGAATGGTTGCAAGTTGGGATCAATCGGAAGCATAGTCGAGGAGTAAGCCAAAGGTTAGTGACAAGTGGTAGTGAAGATAAAGACAGCTGCAGGTATGAAAGGGAGCAAGATATCAGCTGGAGAGGACACAATAATCTGGCAAAGAGAAAGTACAGAGACATGGCTTAAATCAGGAAGTTCATAGGAGAAGCAAAGAGTTCAAGGTTCACTAGAAACAAGAGACAAGGCAAGATTGTCCAAGGGATCAGACAGGGAGCTACCCAGTATCTCAGGTGGCATGTCGAGCAGAGCTCCAGCCAGACACTGCAGAGGTTGCATGTTCAGATCCAAACCCTGATACGCAGTCACTTCCTTATTGAAATTGTCCCCCTGTATTTGGTCTTAAAAACGATATGTTACTTTCTTATATATAAAAAAAATAATAAAATATGTGCATTTCCAGCCTTGATTGTATGTCTTGGCTCAGTTAAGCCTGGTACACACTAGTAGTTTTATTTTTTTGTTAACTGGTCTTGTTTTTTTTTCTCTCAGTAATGGAACAGGTTTTCTTGAAGGATTGAGAAAGAATGTGTAATAGTATTATGGCATCCATATATATTGATGCTTCCATGAGGTCTTTGTTAAAAGGTGGCAAGCAAGGCAGAGACAGGTACCTACACAATGGCTCTTCAGGAATAGGTAGCCATTTTGAAATAGGTCAACCATCCACTGGAATCTAAAAGGAAATTTCTAATATGGGTGCTCTGGTTAGGATGAGACCCACTTCTTTTGCACCAGGAAGTCCACTTCCTTTTTAGCACAGTTTTTCAACTGATGGTAATACATGCAGACACTCTGACACATATAGGCAACACTCCTCATTACAATTCATCTTTACACAAGTGTATAGCAGAAGTTACCATGGGTTCATCATCCAACATCCTTTGGCATCTATTGCAACTTCGATGCCGCAAATTACAGGAAGGGAAGTCTGACAAGAGATATGTGAAGCTTACATTATAGCACATTAAGTGGGGAAGAGGGTCAGCTTGGAGCTATGCTGAGTAGGGCCAAACATAGTCTTGAACCTTGTTATAAGTCTGTGGAGAGGTGCAGCATGGTGTGGTGGCAGTAATTACACAGACACAGTTTGTAGAGAACAGAACTTGTATTAATGCAATGTATTAATGGATCTATTTATTCATGACAAACAGGAAGGCACCCAACCAGGAACACGCACGGCAATATCAATGTGTAGCAGAGCAGGTCTCAGATGTGCTGACAGTGTCTGCCCTGAGGGGCGGGATGTGGCCTCACCTGTCTGTTTCCAAATGGGGAGGTCTCCAGGAAAAATGGCATGTCACAAATCACTGTCCCTGTCAGAAGGGTAACCTGTCCCTACACTACCCACATGTGAAATGTGCTCCAAGCCTGATGCCTTAAATAGGGCCTTAAATAGGCTCTTCCTGATCCAAGATGTCTGCCAGAATCACATGGGGTGGCACCATCCAATCAGATAGCTTCCCCAGTGACCCAGGAAACCATACAAGTTTGGTGAAGTGGATTTGCGCTAGTTCTGGCGGTGAGTAATTTACCGTCTAATTGCTTATGGGAGAAACAAATGGGTGAGGAAAATTAAAAGCTGGGGGAAGGTGAAGAGGGAAGGATGAACCAATCAAAATTGCATGTAGATCGTCACAACATGAAAAAAGCAATAGCTTAAAACATAGTTCAGTGACAGTCCATGTAATGAGGTGGGAAAATAATAGCACTGTTTTTAGAAGGCAGCCCAGTTTGAAGACTTAAGAAGCAGCAAGTGATCCTCTGGAGACACTGGAAATGGAAACAAAAGGCACCACTCTAAGTGCAATAAAAGGTGGAAATTTTGAGGAAGGAGCACATGCTCCACAAACGCGGCGCCTATTGGTTGAGAGAGGTTCCAGCCCCGGGAAGTGAAGTGATCCACCCGGTTGTCGGCGTGCGCTCCACTGACCGGAAGTGTCAGCAGTGGATGCCCCAGCACTATCAAGCAGACAATACAGCCTCCCAGGATACGAAAATCACTCTCAGCACTCCCTGTATGGACATCCGGCCCAACATCTGTTCTACATGCCTTTGGACATTGTACCTTTGTGAGTACAACTACTTTTAACCTTTTATATTAAAAATGTCCACCTATTTATTGCACTTAGAGTGGCGCCTTTTGTTTCCATTTCCAGTGACCCAGGAAACCATAGAGGAACCATGTTCCTCTTGTCTTTCTCTGCCCTGCAATGCCGCTGCTGTTGAGTGCCACCTGCAGTGGAAAAAGTAAACTGAACCTGCCTACAAGTCTTCCACCTACACCCATCATCTCCAGCAGCATCCTTGACCATGTAAATGTCTCTTCCCTGGCTGATGGAGCAGAGAAACAAATCGTCCCCAAATCACCCTTGTGCTCATGGTTCTAATGCCAGCTTGGCTAAAATTCTGGCTGTCCAACTACTTTCTTTTTAGCTAGTGGAGTTGACTTCCTTCTGTAACTTTGTGGCCCATGCTGTGCCACAGCGGCAGATACCCCATTGCTATTTTTATGCCCAGAAGGCTATCCCTACACTGTTCTGGAAGCTTTTCAGGGACAGACTGGCAGGTGGCTGACCCCACTCCATCTTGTGCCAGGCAAGGTCATGTGTGACAGTGGCACCAAGTTGCTGTCAATCCTTCATTAGGGTAAGCTCACACAGATGCCTTGTCTGACACATTTCCAGAATCTGGTAATACAGAAGTTCCTAGTTAGTAACTCTGCCTTCCATGCATGGGCGTCCACAGAACTTTTTTCAGGGGGGGGCATGATTTTAAGGTCACCCATGCTCTGACCCATTTCGGCAATGTCATTATCACATTATCACAGTCAGAGACTGCAGACGTAGTACAGAAGATGGTCAGATACTGCAGACATGGCACAAGAAACTGTCAGAGAGTGCAGACATGGCCCAAGAGACCGTCAGAGACTGCGGACATGGCTCAAGAGACTATAGGAGACTGTGGGCATGGCACAAGAGACTCCAAGAGACTGCATACATGTGGGGGTAACAGAGAGAGACAGGGAGGGTGACAGAGAGAGGGGTGACAGAAAGAGGGGGTGACAGAAAGAGATAGAGGGGGTGACAGAAAGAGACAGAGGGGGTGACAGAGAGAGACAGAGGGTGGTGACAGAGAGAGGGGGTGACAGAAAGAGACAGAGGGGAGTGACAGAGAGAGAGGAGTGTGATAGCGAGAGACAGAAGGGGGTGGTTGACAGAGAGAGAGGGGGTGACAGAGAGGGGTGATGGGGGGTCAGAGAGAGGGACCCCCTAGCCCTGTCTGTAGTCCCTCAAGTGCCCCTATGTCCCAGTGTAATGCTCAGTACAGTACCTGGATAAAAACAGAGTGGGGAACTCCTGATCTGATCCCTAAATCCAGGAGGGGCACTTGCACCCCCCCTTGCTCCTACCTGCGGACGCCCATGCTTCCAGGATATCCTGCAGCAGGCAAGAAAAATGTGTGGCCACTTAAGGGTGTCAAGCTGCCCACACAGATTGTATGGAGTGATAGGGCATATGGCACAATAAGTGTCGTGTGCACATAAATGTCTACGCAGAACAGAAAAAAGTTCATAGAGTTCAATTAGAGCATTTAGGATAACTTTACGTTGATATCAATGCACCAGATGCATTCTCTGAAGAGACGGATGTATCTCTAGGCGAAAACATAAGAACAGAAGTACGCAATGTGAGTGTAGTGTATTAACACATTTATTGTGGTGAAAAGACAAATGGCAACTCACACTGTGACAGTTAGAATCCGGCTCATTACTATGTGATGAGCCTGATTTAAACTGTCGTAATGTGAGTTGCCATTTGTCTTTTCACTATAATAAATATGTTAATATACTACATACACTCAGATTGCGCCCTGCTGTTCTTCTTATCTACCCACACAGATTGTCCTTGATTTGCTGCTTATTAGACTATAGTAAACGGTGAATGACAGCTCTGAACCCGAAAGTGGCATAATGCATATCACTAGGCCTGAAACAACTAATTGACATAATCGATTATAATCAATTATGAAAATAGTTGTCAACTATTTTCATAATCGATTAGTTGGTCAGCTGATTAGTTGGCCTGCATACAGATGCATTATTTGTTTACATATCAGAAAATACAGTGCAACACATATACAGCTTAGTACACCGTGCATAAATGTCAGTATACACAGTGCAGGACGCATACAGCTCAGTACAATGTGCATACATAAATCAGAGCTGTTTTGTGCAAAACCATTACACAGAGCAGGTATGTATGACAAGTTTGTTGTTAAAATTAAAAAAAATAAAAAAGATAAAAAAATCCAACGTTCACAATCACTGTAGGGGTTGTGTAAAGGAAGATCATCATCTGAACCCAGAGAAGCTGGAAGCTGATAGACTGGGGGTAATATATGGCATTGCAATTACATTTAAAGTGATTGTAAAGGTAAAAATGTTTTAAAAAAAATAATAACAAACATATCATACTTACCTCCACTGTGCAGCTCGTTTTGCACAGAGTGGCCCCGATCCTGGTCTTCCGGGGTCCCTCAGCGGCTCTCGCGGCTCCTCCCCACATCTGATAACCTCCTCAGAGAAGCACTTCCCAGAGGGGGTTACCTTGCGGGTGTGCTCCCGAGTCCAGCATTTGGCATCCATAGAGGCCGAATGCAGGACTCGGCCCTGCCCCCCGACGCTCGCGTCATTGGATTTGATTGACAGCAGTGGGAGCCAATGGCTACGCTGCTATCAATCTATCCAATCAACAGCCGAGAACCCTGGGCAGAGAGACAGCGTGTCCCCGTGGGTCAAGTTCAAGGGGTCAGGTAAGTAAAATGGGGGGGGGGGGGCTGGTCACTGACAGGTGTTTTTTCACCTTAATGCGTAGGATTAGGACAAACCTTTACAACCCCTTTAAAGTAAAAGTTTACCGGTATTGTGCATTATATTTAAAATGATCATATCCATGAAAAAAGTCTCAGCCTTTTGTACTACTTTAATATAAAGGATTTATATTCCCCCTCCATCCTTCATGTAGCTCAATGTCTGATTCCCAGTTAAAATACCCATATATTCCATTTCTGTGTATATGTTTTATATATTTATTTAATTTGTTTATTATTATTATAATTATTGCCAAGGGAGCCTTTCATGCAAAAATTAGCAAAAAAAATATAGCAAAATAGCGTTTTAGGTCTTCCCATTTTTTTTTCTTTCTTGATATAAAAATTTTGATCTTTGAGTCTGATGATATGTACCAGATTCAACCTCTAATAGTATATAAATCTCTTCTGTCTGTTATTTTCAGAGTGGTGTAGATATTTTGTTCTCTAACCATATAGCTGGGTATTTATATTTTCTACTGCATATAGATATTCAAGAATACATTTTCTTTTTTGTTTTTTTTACTTTACATGTAGCGCTGACATCCTTGTCTATTGATGTGGTTATGCGTGCTTTAATATAAGGTTAATGGACATTACTATGGTTCCGTATATAGAGCCATCTAGTGACCAAATATGGGTAATGCACTTGTGTATTATTTACCTCTGAACAACCCAAAGAGCCTTATACAGGAAGTGACTGTTGTTTTGATTCAGAAGGTTGACCTTGTTACCCAGGAGTCTGTGTGACCTACCCATGAACACTCTCTTATGCAGTGCATGCTGGGTAGGAGATAAAAGGAACCTGAGTGGCCATTTTAGGTCTTTTCGGATCGCGTTGCCTGCCTGTGCGGATTTGTGAGGAGGCTTCCCAGAGACTGCGGCCTACAGCCATCACGGAGTGCAAACCTGCTTGTTTGTGAAGTGACCTGACGGAGCCAGAGAGACGGTGACCGGATTGAGAATCTCCAGAGATACTCATCAAAGCATCGGAGGTCCGAATCCACCCAGTGGATCAGTACAGAACGTCTGGCCCAGCTGACACTGAAGCAAGCTGCAGTCAACCGACCAAGTCTATCACGCGGAAGTCCGATCCAGTTGGTGAGCAGGTTACGGCCCACTGTTTGTTAACTTGTTACACGCAGTTAGACTCACATACAGGCCTCACTGGAATCTGTAGTTCCACAGAGGAGTAACAGAGCAACTGACACTGAGCAGGCTTGAGGCCTATTTACTCTGGCACCCCAATCGTTGTAAATAAGTTATTGGAGTTACACCAGGAGCACCTTAACTCAACCTTCCATATACTTTGGATTACAAATTTCAAAGGAGTTACTTTAGCTAGCAAAGAAAGAAGATCCGGACAAAGTACTTTAAGTGAGATCTCACGCATAGCCTTTAAAGTAGGGGGAGCTCCCAGTTATATAAATATATATGTATATACTATTTTAAATTGTTCATATTGAAATTCATTGTGCTGTCGTCCTATGTTGGAATGACAGCATAATTTCTGAAATCACCTTTTGAATATTCTGCAGTAAAAATATTTCTGGTTAAGTATCCAGTTGCGTGGTGTACTGTTTTTCCCCACCAGGTGGAGCCAGTGGATCCTGAGGGTACAATACAAGTACTTTGCATTGTCTTATATTGTACTGTTTACATTGCACCACGGCTGTGCCAAGGGGATTGAGTCAAGTTGGTGGGGTGTCTTGGTAGAGTGCAGGCCCAATTCAAACCAGAAGCTCCTTTGGGGGTCAGTGCTACATACATATTAACTAAGTTCTACATCAAACTTTTTTTTAGGTTTTTATCTGATTATTTGATTAAGCAAAACAATAATCGACCAACTAATTGATTATGAAAATAATCGCTAGTTGCAGCCCTACATATCGCTTCTGGGCTTATGAATTACAAGGGGATTGGGAAATGGATGTTCCCTAAGCTCTGCATGTTCTCAGTGTTAAAATAGCTTTACCTGTGATTCCAGAGCCCTGGAGGGACAAGAGAGCTCAGGAACCACCATGGATATCAGAGGCAGGGAGCTATGCCCCTTCAGAGCCCTGTAAAAGTTATTTGGCGGCTCTAGATCCACTTGGATTACTTCTATCTGAAAGCCCATTACCAGCTCATAAAATCCATATCAAACATCCATACCATTGGCTGTTTGCTGTTATTTTGCACTGTAACCAAAAGTGACAAATGTGTAGGTAGATTGTTGCTAGTGATTTAACCAGTTGTAGCTTCAATATCCCCCTCTTTATTTTACCATAGTTCAGTAGACGTTCCAATTCTATTTTATTTTATTAATTAAAAAATGCATTCATATGGAAACCAGAGATTAATGATTTATGAAAATGAATATTGTTATGAGGTCTGTATTTCAATTTTAGTAACGCTAAATTAACCGGTCATTGATGTCTATTATCAAACATAAGATGATCTGTAACAGAGCTCTGTCCAGATGACTGCAAAAATGAATCATGTCAGGTCTACATATTATACTTGCAAATTAACATTTGCATACCTTTTGTGTGTAGATGTTGAAGTATAGTAGTATATCCAAGTGGCCTAAAGAAAAAAGTGAAAAGGAAAGGTCACTGGAAAACATTCATTTGTAAAAAAAATTGTTACAATATGACCTTGTTATCTGATCTTGTAAAATGTATGAATACAGGTGTTACCTTTTCTCCTTGACTTGTTTACTACGGGCGAATGGATCTTACCTACTTGTACACATTTAGAGGTAGAATGGAGGGCAGTGAAGGTAAGATCAAGTTTAACATCTGTTCTTATCAGTTTTGGGGGACAGAACACCAGTCCTCTTCTTCAATTTGGGGAAACGGTTAGTAATTCCTGATGTAGTATGGTGGGTACAGTGGGAGGTGAATCTAGCCTGGTTTACCAGGTTATCCCCAGTTGAAGGCAGAGCTCTCCCTAAATATTACTGCCATTCTGCTAGGGATGGGGCTATAGTTGTCTGACCAGGTGCTGGATTGAAAATACAGTGGTGTGAAAAAGTGTTTGCCCCCTTCCTCATTTCCTGTTCCTTTGCATGTTTGTCACACTTAAGTGTTTCGGAACATCAAACCAATTTAAACAATAGTCAAGGACAACACAAGTAAACACAAAATGCAATTTGTAAATGAAGGTGTTTTTTTTTAAAGGTGAAAAAAAATCCAAACCATCATGGCCCTGTGTGAAAAAGTGATTGCCCCCTAAACCTAATAACTGGTTGGGCCACCCTTAGCAGCAACAACTGCAACCAAGCGTTTGCGATAACGTGCAATGAGGCTTTTACAGCGTCCTGGAGGAATATTGGCCCACTCATCTTTGCAGAATTGTCCTAATTCAGTTACATTAGAGGGTTTTCGAGCATGAACGGCCTTTTTAAGGTCATACCACAACATCTCAATAGGATTCAGGTCAGGACTTTGGCTAGGCCACTCCAAAGTCTTCATTTTGTTTTTCTTCAGCCATTCGGTGGTGGACTTGCTGGTGTGTTTAGGATCATTGTCCTGCTGCAGAACCCAAGTTCGTTTCAGCTCTAGTACACGAACAGATGGTCGGACATTCTCCTTCAGGATCTCTTGGTAGACAGCAGAATTCATAGTTCCTTTTATCACAGCAAGTCTTCCAGGTCCTGAAGCAGCAAAACAGCCCCAGACCATCACACTACCACCACCATATTGTACTGTTGGTATAATGTTCTTTTTCTGAAATGCAGTGTTCCTTCTACGCCAGATATACTTGGACACACACCTTCCAAAGAGTTCCACTTTTGTCTCATCGGTCCACAGAATGTTGTCCCAAAAGTCTTGGCGATCATCAAGATGTGTTGTGGAGAAATTGAGACGAGCTTTGATGTTCTTTTTGCTCAGCAGTGGTTTTCTCCTTGGAACTCTGCCATGCAGGCCATTTTTGCCCAGTCTTTTCCTGATGGTGGAGGCATGAACGCTGACCTTAACTGAGGCAAGTGAGGCCTGCAGTTCCTTGGACGTTGTTGTGGAGTCTTTTGTAACCTCTTGGATGAGTCGTCGCTGCGCTCTTGGGGTAATTTTGGGCGGCCGGCCACTCCTGGGAAGGTTCACCACTGTTCCATGTCTTCGCCATTTGTGGATAATGGCTCTCACTGTGGTTCGCTGGATTCCCAAAGCTTTGGAAATGGCTTTATAACCCTTTCCAGACTGATAGATCTCAATTACTTTCTTTCTCAATTGTTCCTGAATTTCTTTGGGTCTCGGCATGATGTGTAGCTTTTAAGGATCTTCTGGTGGACCTTACTGTGTCAAGCAGCTCCTATTTAAGTGATGCCTTGATTGTGAACAGGTGTGGCAATAATCAGGCCTGGGTGTGGCTAGAGAAATTGAACACAGGTGTGGACAACCACAGTTATAGTATGTTTTAACAAGGGGGGCACTTTTGAATCACTTTTTCACACAGGGCCATGATGGTTTGGATTTTTTTTTCACCTTTAATAATAAACACCTTCATTTACAAATTGCATTTTGTGTTTACTTGTGTTGTCCTTGATTATTGTTTAAATTGGTTTGATGTTCCGAAACACTTAAGTGTGACAAACATGCAAAGGAACAGGAAATGAGGAAGGGGGCAAACACTTTTTCACACCACTGTACACTATGGTGCTTGTGCCCCTGGATTGGCAGCCCAAGGGTGCCAGAAAAACCCATCTTTTTAGTATAGCACCTTCGTCACAGCACCCCTTCCATGCTTTTTTTTACACCTGTCTCCTTAGCTGGGCCTGGAATAACTGTTATACTGGCTGGGAGACCAGCTATTTGTAATGTACAATGGCAATTTGCACCTACCCTTATCCCTTTTCATTTTTGCACAGCATTATGCACTTTTACACACTTCCAATTACAGTAAGTCCCCTAAATACAAACATTCAACTTACAAACTTTCAAAGATGCAAGCATGTCCAATCCTGTAAAGTTGCATTTTTTTTTGTTCAACCCAGTGGGCGAAGCAAAACAAACCTGACAGAATACCGTACTGTCATAGTGATCGCTACATGCACCCAGGGTGCTACACTTAGGGGGGTGGTAAACACATGTTTACCAAGCCCCTTCCCCCCGAAGCCCAAACATCGCCCTAACCCACTCCACTCCCCTCTCCCCCTGCCGCGATCCCCAGTCTGTTTACTGGAGCAGAAGCTGCAGGCTTATCTTTTGGGTGTGGGGGTCGGTATTGGGGGGCTTTCTGAGTAATGGGGGTGACACGTCTGGACGACTCCCCTCCCAAGCCCCCAGCAGCACCTGAATCCGGCGGGAGCGGCAGAGGAGGGATGCTGGCTTATGATGGTGGCTGCAGGGGTATCAAATTTGGGGGGTCGGATCGGGTGTGGGGGGGGTCAGTGCTGGGGGGGTTGAAGGGGATAGGAAAGGAGAGTGGGGGGAGAAGTTTTAGGTGGAAGGGAGCTGCGGGAGGTAGAGAGGCTGGGGGCAAGGAAGCGGCGGCATGGAGAGGGGGGTGGTGTCATAGTAGGGGATAATAACTCTGATCAGCGGGTTGCAATCCACTGATCAGAATTATAGAATCGTTGAAGTGACCATATGCTTGTAGGAGAGGGAGAAAAGAGGTCCGTACGCCATACTGACCTGGCCACCTGCAGGCCCTTTTGTAGCTCCGTATGGTGTACAGACTTGGCAGTGAAAGGGTTAATACAAAAAATTTAGAGAACCTCACACAACCACTTAGCCAACATGAATTCATAGAAAATCTCCCTTATTCGAAAAACTCAACATATGTACAGTATGCTGGAACTGGTGTCCATGTGATTTGCTGTTGCACCATAAATATTGCGAGGTTACTGTTTACCTGTCTGAGCATAATCAACGAATCAGTACAGGTGTATAAACTTTGGAAAATCAGGCCTACTCTACTCTAGAATTGTTCTTGCAAGGAATATCTCACAGGAAAAAAAGTACTTGGAGAGTTAACTAATTAGATGAAGTAATATGTTTCCGCTGTGTCTGTCTCTGGATGAACGTGAAGATGGCCACAATAAGGTTTTCTACTTATGATTACTCAGCATATACAGAATGAAAAAAAAAATCAATTTCTACTTTGTACATGATGTACAGTATTGTAATCTTGCCTCTCATGTGGCATATTTGCTTTTAGAATTAGGCATTTACCAGTATGGACTATGTTTTGGGGAAAACAGCCTAATGTACAAGACTTAACAGTTTTTGCTTTGCTTTCTCCCTCTATTATAATGACCTCTTATATCACAGTTTTTCTTGTGTTATCGAGCATTCTTGCAGAGAATACTGATGTTGATTTTAAAGGGCTTGTTTACACCAATGTGTTGCTGTAATGTGTGGCAACACAAAAGAAATGCATCACCAAAATTCATCTGCATTGCAGCACACCACACCACAGCACAGGACAATACATGATGTGT
The DNA here is from genome assembly GCA_028564925.1 of Lithobates sylvaticus. Classification (NCBI taxonomy): domain Eukaryota; kingdom Metazoa; phylum Chordata; class Amphibia; order Anura; family Ranidae; genus Lithobates; species Lithobates sylvaticus. The sequence continues at coordinate 88,314,577 of CM053035.1, forward strand.
GTTGATGAATGGCATCCTTGTATGCAATAATTATCTACCTATACCATACCTCTGAGGTATAAACCTTTTCTATACCTCAGTTAGAGGGTTGAGATTAGTGTTGGGTGAACAGTTTGGCCTGAGCATGAGTTTGGACCGAACATTCAGCAAACATTCAAATTGTCTGAGTGTTCAACCGTTTGTTCTGCCCGCCGAATGACTATAATGCACTGAGATGCCACACATTCCATTGGAAGCTCTGATTGGCTGAAGCAATGAAAGCTTTGCCCAATCAGGGCACATAGCACTGTCAGAGCCATGATTGGACACTGTCATGATGACTCTATCCAATTATGGCTCATTGCTCTTAGTCCCACCCACACTATAAAAATAGTCCCATAGCAGCTATTTGCAGTGTGATATTGGCATGGAGAGAGATAGAACAGGGCTCTGTTTAGTGCTACTAGACAGCTAGTGTGCTATAGTGCGTTAATGTGATTCTAATCTATTGTGAGTGTAAAGTATCAGTTTATTGTGAATCTATTGATAGTGTAGTGTGACCATTCATTTTTACTTTAGTGTCAATCTAGTGAAAGTGCAGTGTGAGTTTAGTGCGACAGTTCATTTTTACTTTAGTGTAATTTTATTTTGTCAGGGCAGGTTTCCTGCAGTATATTTCAGTGCGTTACTGCACATTTAACACAGTATATTTCAGCTCGTTGGTGCACGTTTATCGCAGTATATTGAAGTACATTAGTGCACGTTTACCGCAGGATATTTCAGTGCGTTATTGCGCGTTTATTGCAGTATAAGTGCGTTTGCGCACGTTTACCCCATTATATTGCAGTGCGTCAGTGCACGTTTTACACAGTATATTGTAGTGTGTCAGTGGAGTGTGTCTGTTTAGTGAGTACTCAAGTTGAAGTGCACCAAACGCCACTTTTCATTGATTAAAGTGCATCCACGTACACATTTCCCCATGTTACATTTTGTTAATAAGCCACCATGCACAAAAGGTGGTGGACTGGCTTACTAAACCATCCTCATCCTCCATCACCCAAGCAGAGACTAGTGCGCAGCCCACCACAGCTGCCAGAGTGCATTATTCTGCCTCCTTGTTCACAGCTACACCTGCCATAGACCCAGCATCAGGCATGGAGGTGTCAGCTAAGTTATTTGAACACAGTGTCAGCCACTTGCACCTTGTTGATGCACAGCCATTACTTGATTCAGATCTTGATTCTGAGGTTGAGGAAGGTGGGAACATATATAGTAGGTGAGGTTGAAAAAAGACACAAGTCCATCAAGTCCAACCTATGTGTGTGATTATATGTCAGTATTACCTTGTGTATTCCTGCATGTTGTGGTCATTCAGGTGCTTATCTAATAGTTTTTTGAAACTACCAATGCCCCCCACGGAGACCACCGCCTCTGGAAGGGAATTCCACATCCTTGACGCTCTTACAGTAAAGAACCTATCTACATAGTTTAAGGTTAAACCTCTTTTCTTCTAATTTTAATAAACATGAACCTACAGAGAGGAGAGAACACTGGTAAACAACAAATTAGCAGTCATGTTCCTCCAGTCGGAGCGTATTGCCAACTTGGTGCCAGTGATGATGAGGATGGAGGGGATGATGATGATGATGAGGTCACTAACACAACTTGGGTGCCGGATAGAGCAGAGGAGGAAAGTGAAGGTGAGGCACAACCCCAACGAGGCAGCCATCATGGAAGAGTAGAGAGCAGCCATCCTATTCCACCAGATTGTGAAGCTGTTGTCTCCCAGCCCACATCCCACAGCTTAGCTGCCTAGCACATGTGCAGCCAATCTCACTGCTGCAATTTGCAAACTTTGCCTCAAGATTGTGAAGCGTGGCAAAAACACCAGCCATTTGGGTACCACATGCTTGCACCCACAACACAAAAGGGACGCAATTCTTCCTCACTCCTTGCGTTTCCGGTCTACCCCCGCTGTACCTCATGACCTCTCAGCAGTCTCCACTGACATGAATGGTGGTATAGCGAAGGGTGTCACAGGTCCTTGCAGCATGTCTGCCAGTAGCACACCACCAGCTGTAGACTATAGCAGGCAAACTTCTCTGCCCTATCTGCTGCAGCGAAAAAAAAATACAGTAACTGGCACCCACATGCCTAGCGTCTAAATTCACGCTTGCCAAAGCTGCTGGCTTTACAACTTCTGCCTTTCCATCTTATGGATTCTGCCCCTTCTGTGAAATTGCAGAATGTGCTGTACCACAATGGCAGGTTCGCAGTCGCTATTTCTTTGCACGTAAGGTCATGTTAGCTCTGTATCATCACATGGATGGCAATGTTGTGGCATCATTGGGCAAGGCAGTCAGCTGCATGTCCTCCTCTGCTGAATTGTCCTATGAACTACCAGTATCCCATAAACGTTCAAGGGGATATTCAATGAGTCAGGCTAAAAGATGGCATGCAGTGCTTCAGCTGATCTGTCTAGGGGACAGGATACACACCGGAGCAGAGATTCTTTCAGCTTTGCAGGGGCAGGCCCAGAGGTGGTTTACACCATGCCAGCTGGAGCCAGGAATGGTGGTGTGTGATAAAGGCACAAACCTTCTGTCTGCCCTTAGACAGGGAAAGTTGCACGTGTCATGCCTGGCACATGTCCTCAATTTGGTGGTGCAGCATTTCTTAAAAGGGTACCTAGGTTTGGAAGATCTGCTAAAGCAGGCCAGAAGAGTCTAGCCATTTCAGGCAGTCATACACAGCCAGTGCTTGGTTGGCTGAAATTCAGCAGGAAATCAACTTGCCTGTAAACTGCCTGATTTGTGACATGCCCAAAAAGTGGAACTTGACTTTTGCAATGCTGCAGCAGCTGCACATGCAGCAGAGGGTCATCAACGAGTACCTGTGTGAGTATGGCACAACAACAGGCTGCTCATTTTTCACCATGCCAATGGCTGCTGATAAAGAAGGCATGCACTGTACTGTCACCATTTGAGGAGGCGACAAGGATGGTGAGCAGTGACAATGCATGCTTCAGTAACACAATCCCTGTTGTGTTCCTGCTGGAGCAGACTCTGCATGGCATTATGGACAGGGCACCCGAGGCAGAGCAGCGGGAGGAAGAGGAGGACTTCTTTTCCTCTCAAGGCCCACTTTATGTAGACACCAGTCTTGCCACGCCACACAACACACAAGAGGAGAGGGAGGAGAAGGAGGAGAATTCTGGTAGTTTTGGTGGCATTGAAGCAAAGGATGGTTTCCATCCCCAGAACCCTTGGGAGTAGTACGTGGCTGAGAGGAGGCAGTTCCAGATACTGTAACCCTCATTAACCCTGAGGAACTTCTCAAGCCTCCGCAAACTTGCGGTGCATGGGCTGACCTCATTCTTCAAGGCCTGTGAAATGACCCGAGATTACGTGGCATCAAGGAGAAGGACCACTATTGGTTAGCAACCCTCCTTTACAAGGGGAAAGTCTTGGAACTCATCCCTTCCCCAACAGAGGGAGTAGAAGATGAAATTTCTTGAGGACACCTTAAAGAGGAGTTTATGTAACACCCTTCCAGACACTGGTAGGTTACAGTCTTATGGAAAACTTAGTTTTGAGGCTTTCATCTGGAAGAAAGTTTTAGGTGTAGGTTTCAAGTGTACAAAAAACACCCAAAGACCAATTTTTCCACACCTGTTTGACATGTGCATATCATTTCAAATTTTTTTTCATCAAGAGTACCTCTATAGGGTTAAGGTGTGAAGGCTCCACCAACAACCAAAGCCCACATTTTCTGCACCTACAGTATTACTTCTATCCAAAGTCTGCGAAGGAGACACCATATCTAAAAATCTTGAATCTTGTTCCGAGTGCACTAAATTGTGACCTCATCATGCCTCAAATGTAATTTTTTGGCTTATAAATGTCATTATTTCTGCAGCAGGTTCTATACACTGTACAGATTTGCCACTTTACAGACAGACTAATGCCGCGTACACACGTGCAGACTTTTGCCGGCGGACTTAGTCCAGCGGACAATCCGCCGGACTTTCCAGCTGGCTTCGCCGGACTTTCCGAGAGTGTGGACTTGCCCACACACTTGCGGACTTGCCCACACACGCGCGGACTTCTCCGGCGGACAATCCGCCGGCCAAAGTCCGCGGGACTTTTGAAAATGAACGGACTTGTCCACACACGGAGCAGTCAGTTCATTTAGAACGTAACTTCAGGTTACGTAGCTAGCGTAGGCAGTAAATGCCGCCGCACTAGCTCCGTAACCTGGCATGGATTTAAAGGGACTCCCCCCAAATCCATGTCAGACCCTTATCCGAGCACGCAGCCTGGCCGGCCAGGAAAGGGGTGGGGACGAACGAGCGCCCCCCCCCCTCCTGAGCCGTACCAGGCTGCGTGCCCTCAACATGGGGGGTGCCCTGCCGTGCGGCCCCCCCACCCCAAAGCACCTTGTCCCCATGTTGATGAGGACAGGGGCCTCTTCCCGACAACCCTGGCCATTGGTTGTCGGGGTCTGAGGGCAGGGGGCTTATCGGAATCTGGGAGCCCCCTTTTATAACGGGGCCCTCAAATCCCCGCCCCCCACCCTATGTGAATGAGTATGGGGTACGATGTACCCCTACCCATTCACCTAAAGTGTAAAATGTAAAGTACAAAAACACACACACTTTTGAAAAAATATTTTATTGCACTGCTCCGGGGGTCTTCTTCCGTCTTGGGGGTCTTCTCGCCGGACTCCACCGCCATTTACCAAGCTCTTTTACCAAGCGGAGAAGTCCGGCTACCTTCTTTGTCGTCGTCGCCGCCGTCGTCTGGGGGTCTCGATCCGCCTTCGGGGGTCTTCCGGGGTCTTCCGGGGGTCTCTTCTGTTCTTGCAGCGGTCATCGTCTTCCGCGCCGCCGGCGCCTTCTTCTTCTTGTTGTTCTTCTTGTTCCGATGTTGACCCGTCGCTGTCTCTGCCCGGAATGGCAGAGCTGCGCTGCGCTGGGACTTATATAGGGACATGGGGACAGGGTCACATGCTCATGTCACATGGTGACCCCGCCCCCTTGTGATGTCACAGTCCCAGCATCCTCCGGGACTGTACATCGTACCCCATACTCATTCACATAGGGTGGGGGGCCGGGATCTGAGGGCCCCCTTATAAAAGGGGGCTCCCAGATTCCGATAAGCCCCCCGCCCGCAGACCCCGACAACCAACGGCCAGGGTTGTCGGGAATAGGCCCTTGTCCTCATCAACATGGGGACAAGGTGCTTTGGGGTGGGGGAGGCGCACGGACCCCCTTTCCCCAGGGCACCCCCCATGTTGAGGGCACGCGGCCTGGTACGGCTCAGGAGGGGGGGGGGCGCTCGTTCGTCCCCACCCCTTTCCTGGCCGGCCAGGCTGCGGATAAGGGTCTGAGATGGATTTGGGGGGAACCCCCACGCCGTTTTTCGGCGTGGGGATTCCCTTTAAATCCATGCCAGGTCACGGAGTTAGCGCGGCAGCATTTACTGCCTGCGCTAGCTACGTAACCTGAAGTCACGTGCTAAATGAACGGACTTGCCGATGAGCGGCAAGTCCGTTCATTTTCAAAAGTCCCGCGGACTAGCCTACTAACGGCGGGATTGTCCGCCGGACTGCCAAGTCCAGCGGATAATTTTAAAACCAAACTTAAAACTTTGGTCCGCCGGACTTTCGTGCCAAAAAGTCCGCCGGCACCCACACACGAGGGGATTGTCCGCTGGACTTGAGTCCAGAGGATAATCCCGCGGGATTGTCCCTTCGTGTGTACGCGGCATAAGGGGATCCCACAGGCACTATATTTAAATGAATTTTAGATTTTTACTGTTTATTCTAAATTTTTGGGGTTTAATTTTAACCACTTGCCGACCGCTGTCAGCAAATATAAGTCAGAAGAATGACACGGCTGGGCAAAGTAACGTACCCGTAATTCTCGCCATGCACGTGCCTGCCGCAAGCTCCGTGACCATGCCTGCAGACTCGATCGCCGCTGGGATACCCGCGATCGTGTCATGGAGCTGAAGAACGGGGAGATGCCGATGTAAACAGCATCTCCCCGTTCTGCCTAGTGACAGGAAACTGATCGTCTGCTCCCTGTCATCGGGATCAGCGATCAGTGTCATGTCACTGCTAGCCCATCCCCCAAACAGTTAGAAACTCTCCCCCAGGAGACACTTAACCCCTCCCCTGCCCCTAGTGGTTAACCCCTTCACTGCCAGTGACAGTTTTACAGTAATCAATGCAATTTTATAGCATTGATCGCTGTATTAATGCCAATGGTCCCAAAAATGTGTCAAACTTGTCCGATGTGTCCGCAATAATGTCATAGTCATGATAAAAATCGCTTATCGCCGCCCTTACTAGTAAAAAAAATTATTAATAAAAATGCCATAAAACTATCCCCTATTTTGTAGACACTATAACTTTTGTGCAAACCAATCAATAAACGCTTATTGCTATTTTTTTTTTACCAAAAATATGTAGAAGAATACGTATCGGCCTAAACTTTATATATTTTTGGGGGATGTTTATTATAGCAAAAAGTAAAAAAGAATGCGTTTTTTTCGAAATTGTCGCTCTTTTTTTGTTTTGACGGATCCGGACGTAGGGTCATCCGCCTGCTTTTGGCGGATCGGACCGGGTCAGATGTCAGCGGACATGTCATCGCTGACATCCATCGATCCATAGACCAGCATGGAGCGCCCGTTCAGGTCCGCCATCAAAACTGAAAGGCGGACCCGAACGGTCCGACTGTGTGAAAGGGCCCTGACAGTGCTGCTGTCCAAAGGTGCCCCCGTGCTACTTCAATTAAAGTGGGGGCACTCTAATAAAGGAGATGTGTTACTGGCCAGATCACCAGGTGAAAATAGAGGGGGGAAATGCCTTAAAATAGAAAATGAATACAGCCTCCTGAAAAGGGGCCAGACACATGGATAGGGGGAGGTGGCGATGGATTGGGGAGTGGTGCTTGTGCGCCCTTAATGGACAGGCCACCCCTGCCCAACAGTTCAACATCCAGGAAGTCCATCGCTGATGGCTGCATCTTCTTCCTGGTTTCTTCTGGTTGCCGGTATTTGAACATCTTGATTGGCCCTCTAAAGAGTGATCCACCACAGAACATTCTTCAGAGGGCTACCACTAGAGTTAATGGGCCCTTAGGATAGATTCAAACCTTTGCATTTTTGTCTGATGTATTTTACATTGAAATCAATAGAAGCACATGATATATGTAAATATATCATGAGACACGTCAATGCGCATCAATGGCGTTCACCTGGCAACACACATTATTGATCGTGATACATGCTAAAATGCATTTTGATGTATTTCCATCATAAAATGCATGACCAGTGTAGCCTAGATAATACCCCCAGGCTGATATAACCATATACTCCCCCTTACTTAACAACCTTAAAATAAGAGGCCACACCATCTTGTGGAGTAAATGGCCGCAACGGCCTTTTATTAAATGTAAACTCCAATTAACTCAGATATAAATACCAATAACGATAAACACATATAAACACATAAACCATCAGTTACACCCTGTTTGTTGGTCAGTGACGGAGCTAAGTACTACAAACGTATATATATATAATTCTCGGTGTATATGTATATATATATGAAACCACCAGGGGGCACTGCGGGATTTTACCGTAACCAACTGGCCTCCACCTGTACCGCCCGGAGACAAACACCTTTCCCGCAGTGCACAACGAGTAATCGTCAAATAAATTTGATGTACTACACCGGAGGGGCCATCTAATGATGAGCCCCCCACAGGAGGGGCCATCTAATGATGAGCCCCCCACACACCGGAAGGGCCATCTAATGATGAGCCCCCCACACACCGGAGGGGCCATCTAATGATGAGCCCCCCACACACACCGGAGGGGCCATCTAATGATGAGCCCCCCACACACTTACCACCTCCATAACTGCTACCGTCACTGACCAAACAAACAAACAAACACCGCCAACTCCTTGCTGTCATGACTCCAACGCTGTTCCTGCTCCTGAAATGACAACAAAAAACATTAACACCTCCAAAAACTCCCCTTACATTAGGGAGGGTGGGTGGGAAAACTGCCTCCTCGTGTGCTGCCACCTTCCCGACTGAGGCCTTTAGTCCCGCCCCCTCCTTTTATACGGCCGCTCCCCCTGCTGCTTACAGAGCCAGCCCTGCCTGGCCACACCCCTTTATCCTCCCTGTGTGTCACTAGACACACTGTCATGTACGGCCCTACACTACCATTACCCTGCAGTCCATTCTCGTTCCGGCCCTCTCTTGACCAGTGTAGCCTAGATAATACCCCCAGGCTGATATAACCATATACTCCCCCTTACTTAACAACCTTAAAATAAGAGGCCACACCATCTTGTGGAGTAAATGGCCGCAACGGCCTTTTATTAAATGTAAACTCCAATTAACTCAGATATAAATACCAATAACGATAAACACATATAAACACATAAACCATCAGTTACACCCTGTTTGTTGGTCAGTGACGGAGCTAAGTACTACAAACGTATATATATATAATTCTCGGTGTATATGTATATATATATGAAACCACCAGGGGGCACTGCGGGATTTTACCGTAACCAACTGGCCTCCACCTGTACCGCCCGGAGACAAACACCTTTCCCGCAGTGCACAACGAGTAATCATCAAATAAATTTGATGTACTACACCGGAGGGGCCATCTAATGATGAGCCCCCCACAGGAGGGGCCATCTAATGATGAGCCCCCCACACACCGGAAGGGCCATCTAATGATGAGCCCCCCACACACCGGAGGGGCCATCTAATGATGAGCCCCCCACACACCGGAGGGGCCATCTAATGATGAGCCCCCCACACACTTACCACCTCCATAACTGCTACCGTCACTGACCAAACAAACAAACACCGCCATAGCCAGAAAGGTTGACACCTCATCCTTGAAGGCACCTCCACACCCGCAGGGCCGACTGAACCCCCTCCTGCAAACCCAAAGACCAAAGGACAATGCCCACGTCTGTTAAGTGGACCTTTTCTCCCGTACAAAGCCCACGTTCGTCTTCCAGTTCCCTGTGACGACCACCACCCCCCTTTGCCAAGACTGACCATACCAGCAACGTGTCTGGGAGTGTCACCCACAGGTCGGTCATATCAGCTTTTATGTCTGCCATCAGGACCCTGACTGTCCGCACTACCAGGTCACCACCACCACCTTAGTTGCCCATTACCTCAAGTGACCTATCCACCCTGCAACTCGCTCACCCTCTGGGACCACCCTGCCCCACCTCATTCCTGGTCTACCCAAAACACTGTATGGTCATTCCTTCCCAGAAATACCCAACTGCCTCCCACCTGATCCCGCGTCCCCCTTCCGTGCCTCCCAACGCACACCTGAGTGTCAGAACTTCCAGATGAGGCGTGGTAGCCATCCCTCTGAATAGACAAACATAGTGTGATTGACATGCACCAACCCTAACTCCCTTTAGCAGGTACCAGGTACTAAAACAGGCAGATATCCGTAACAACAAATGCACTCCTCCTCCTCCTATATATATATCCAAATGTATTATATCCCCCTTTTTTTTTTTTTTTTTTTTTTTATATAGCCCAACTGAAGCCCCCTCTAGGCCCGGAATCGCTTAGATTCCCCTTTGTCCATCCGTCGCACATCCACCTCATCCGACCCGAACCTGGCGGCCTCCGTAAGCCGCCCCCATCCGGAAGGAGTGTGAGGCGTAGGCGGAACTCCCCATCCCCAACTTCCCCAAACATCTCTGACGAACCGTGTCCCTTTTAGCCATCATCACAAAACACCACAACCTGCCATCGTATACTACAACATCTTCTACCCATCAGCATCCTGCCCCCGCTTTTTCCAGACTACACGACTACCCAAAGCGAAGTGCCCCAAACTGCCAGTGGGAAAAACCATTGCCAACGACCATCTCTCAAACCGGTTGGTACAACCGAACCCACCTGTCCCACTAAAACTACTCAATTCTCCACGTAATTGTCCGCCTCCTGTCCAACGTCCTATGATCCTTACGGTATCCTTTAATGGCCTGTTTTACCCCATCACACCTTTTTCCAAAACCCACCGGAAAAAACAGTCCCAGTAGCACCCAATACCGAAAAACCCTGCACCACCCACGGCTCACATTACCTCGTCCCTGGAAGTACGCCCCGTATCCAATAGATCCTGCGGCGTCTGTAACCAACTCCACATTGAAGTTGCTCACCTGGTCTGACCTCCAAACCACCTATCGTGAAACTCAGCCTGAAATTGATACCATACCTGGGGTAATCCCTGTGTTCCTCTTCCAACCAGATGAAATGCGCGGGAGCCTTCCCCCCGCCGTGGCAGGCGACATCCACCAACAAAATTCTCCCCCATAGTAATGATCCCGCCCGCGAATTTCAATTTCCCTAACCGTGATTGTAACGGCTGAAACGTGGCCTACAGTATCGCACCCCCTTGGAACCAAGCTGTCCCGCGCAGAGAAAATCATCCCACGAATGGATGACGGATTCGTGCCTGTCATATCCCTAACCACCCCTTCTAAAATAAACTAGCTGCTTCAACCAGACAACAGGGATAGCACAACCCCTGGGCAACCACCGCCCAACCTAAGATTGCTCTTGACACCAACCCCCCCCGCCCTAACCCTGTATGGACGAACCGACGGTCGCCAAAATAGGCTCCACATCTGATTTACCCATTAGTGCCCCTTGACCGTATCGCTCAACAGCGGCTTCAAAGGACGTGTAATATCCCGTCCCAGCCTCAGGCTCAATGCAAACGTTGACCTACCCCTTTTGGGGAAAGTTAAATGGCGTAGCAATCTGAACTTATCCGAATCTTTTTGTGAAACCCCCACCCCTAGCGGGGACACCCCTAAAGCAAACAATGGTACGACCCTTACAAGGCCCTGCCCTGGGACCCAGCGCACCTTGATGGCCAATTTTTCAGACCCCACCTCCGGGTGCTGTCACGCCAACTGCAAGTTGTTGGCCAAAAGGGGAAACAACTATTAGCGGGTAATTGAATTCCCACAAACCCCCTCGGAAAACTGCATTAAACAGTACCGCCACCAGTACTGGACCAACACTGTCCGGGGTACATCCGGCCCCCTGACTCGTCCCTCTGGTTACCGGGCTCCCTGGTACGTTTTCCTCTTCTGACTCACCCAGCGATTGTATGCGTTCCTCCACCTTGGGCCTTCGTGCTAACTTACCGGTCCCTCCAAACTTGTAGGATCCCACGTTGCACTGCCAGCACACTCCCCATTGCCTGCCGGCCGGTGATCCAGAGGAATGGCCACCTACAACCCCCCCTGAAAATGGCTGCGCTGGCGTCTTTGCAAACACCCTCCGCCTACATCAAAGACTAATGTCCTCGTGCTCCCACCGCGGGACGAACTGCCCTGCGTCAGCCCCTGTACCCGATTAGTTTTCCCCCGGCGTCCATGTAAAAGACCCATACCGAACCTTGCTCGGGGTTCTTTTTTCCACTTACCTCTGCCACCATGGCGAACACTGGTACCCCATTCGCAACAGTCCCTGGAATCAAACGGAACCTCCTCTTCTCCTCGTCGTCTTAATTAGTCACATCTGGCTTTTCCTCTGTCCATGAATGAACTTCTCTGAGGGCCATGAGGAGAAATTCTCCCCCCATTCCCCTTTCCGCTTTTCTCCTTCCCTACTGTTTCATGTGGGCACCCCGTGGTCCCCCAACTCAGACACACCTCGCCATCCGCTGCACCCACCAACCGCCCGACAACGGCTCTAACAGACGGATCCGCGGACCCCGTTTTCCCGTGGTACTCACCTTCTCCCCCACTCCTTCCTGGAGGGCAATTGTCCACACCCGAGACGGACCACAAAATGCCCGCCGGCCCCTTAACAACTCCACTCATAAACCCCCCGGACCTCCTGTGTTCCCGCTCCCGCCTACCACATTCCCAGCCCATGAATTGGACTGTCAATGTCCTGGTGGGGTTCTGAACCAGTGACCCACATTATTTCTAGACCAAAGTGCTAACCACTACACCACCCTGATTACTGGTCGGCCAGTAGCCGCCTTTGGCGTCGCTGGAGGCGCAGCCCTGCCCTCCCCACCACACACAACCCCCCAGTAAGCTTCGTAAAAGGTAACAGTAAACGCATTAATATGACTAGACTTACCGGCCTGTCTGGGAGTCCCCCCCACCACAGCCGATGTACTGATCTCCATCGATGCGAGCTGGCGACTGGGCTCCTCCTCATCCTCCGACAGTGCACCTTCTGACCTGCTCACTTCCTCCTGCTGAAATAAAACGGCAGACCCCCCTGTGGAGGGACCCCTGGATGTCATGCGCCCCACTACGTCCCAGGCAGATGGGCCGGTCCCAGCACCGCTCCTGCCCCGTGACCCGTCTGTTACCGCCAGGTGGTGTCTGCTCACCCGCTGCGGTGCTTGCCACGCTGCCGGTCAGTCTCGCTGCAGCCGTCGACCCGTTCCCCTGTCCGTCCTCCCCCTCGGCTCGTGCAGAGCTGCTGGGGGGGGGGGGGTTGTAGCTGAAAAATTCCTTGGTGTAGAAAACCCCCCCCTTCGGCTGTACCTGTATTTCTGTCGACTTTCCACCCCTCGTACCTTGCTGTTGTGGGGGGGGGGGGGGGTTGCACCAGCCTGCTGCTCCATCCATCCCTGCTGAGTGCATCTATCCATGTCCATCCCTCTGCCTGATTTCACCCCCGCTTGCTTCCATGTCCTGGGAGACTCCCCTACTAGAGCCTGGGGATGCGGCGCCGTGTAGGCCCGTGGCCCCCCCTCTCGCATGGAGCCCACGGCGTGCGTTCCGCCTGGGCCCCCCGGAAGGCTCTGTCCGGGCTCTTTAGCTGAGGGGGCGATTGTTCCCCCTGTGGGCTCCCGGTTACCCTGCCGGGGGGGGGGGGGGGATTGACTGACCTTGTAGCATCCTGCGCGCCGGCCTAGCGATCCGGCCGCGTGTGTCCCTCCTGCCGACATCCGGTCCCCACACGGTCCTCCTGCTGTCCCCCTGCAAGTTGTAGGCCCGCACGGCCGCGGCCCGGTCCGGTAATCCGTCCGCCCCTCTTGCGGTGGACGCCGCCATCATCAGCCTCTCCACGAGGTCCCGGCCGCCATCCTGCTTTCCCCCTGCATCAGCCGTAGGCCCGCACGGCCGCGGCCCGGTCCGGTAAACTGTCTGCCCCTCTTGCTGTGGATGCCGCCATCATCAGCCTCCCACGAGGTCCCGGGTCCCGGCCGCCATCTTGGAAATAAGGAAACGAGGAGCAGTGTATAAAACTGCCTCCTCGTGTGCTGCCACCTTCCCGACTGAGGCCTTTAGTCCCGCCCCCTCCTTTTATACGGCCGCTCCCCCTGCTGCTTACAGAGCCAGCCCTGCCTGGCCACACCCCTTTATCCTCCCTGTGTGTCACTAGACACACTGTCATGTACGGCCCTACACTACCATTACCCTGCAGTCCATTCTCGTTCCGGCCCTCTCTTCAGAGAAAGAAACACATAGATGTGAATCCAGCTTAGACTCACTTGGTATCGGATATTGAGTCAGACTGACTTGCAACTCCTCTCACCATCATGCTTATTTATACACACAGCTTTATTTTTCCAATTTTAGTCACGTTTGTCATATTTTTACTTACAATAATTATACATTTATCTATGAGTATATTCCATTCTTTAATACAATTGGTCAATATGCAAATACAAGTACAATACATTTTTTTTACACCCGTACATAAGTTTTCTTTAAATGTACAATATAAATTGTGATATTTGTGGGGTTTCATCCAAGTGTAGTGCTTACCAATAAGTTCAGTCCAGTCAGGAAGTACTATTTTAGGGCTTGTTAGCCCATTTTTATTTATAAATAATGTAAAAGTTACCCTCTCAGGGGTTTCTACCCTCCATTCAGAACACAAAAGAAAAATGTTCCTAATCCTCCTGACTTCATTTTGCAGCACCGCTACTCAAGCTTGAGAAGTAGAAGTGATTGTAAAGCTTTGTTTTTTTTAAATAACAAACATATCATACTTACCTCCACTGTGCAGCTCGCTTTGCACAGAGTGGTCCCGATCCTCGATTTCTGGGGTCCCCCCGCGGCTCTGGCGGCTCCTCCCCACATCAGATAACCCCCTAGGAAAAGTGATCTCCTGAGGGGGTTACCTTGCGGGCGCGCTCCCGAGTCCAGCATTTGTGTCCATAGACACGAATGCCGGACTCTGCCCCGCCCCCCAGCGCCTGCATCATGTGATTTGATTGACAGCGGGAGAGAATGGCTGTGCTGCTATCAATCTATCCAAGTGCCGAGAACCCCGGGCAGAAACACAACGCATCCTCGTCACTGGGAATTCCAGGGCTCAGGTAAGTAAAACGGGGGGGCCGCCTCCATACCCGTCATTTAATGCATAGGATGCATTAAGGTGAAAAAACACAAAGGTTTACAAACCCTTTAAAGCCCCATACACACGGTCGGATTTTTGCATGGATTCTGTCCGATCGGACAATGTTGTTGAAAAATCAGACCGTGTGTATGCACCATCGGACAGTGTACGTCGGATTGTCCGACGGACAAAGTCCTATCTCCTGCTGGATAGATTTTCCGACAACACGGTCCAATCACACCAAATCCGATCGTGTGTACGGTTGTCCGACGGACAAAGTGCTACGCATGCTCAGAAGAAATTCTGTGACGGAAGCGCTCGGTCAGGTAAAACTACCTTTCCTAATCGACACAGCACATTCGTCACGCTGGAATGTTAAAATGTCTTTAATGCAGCGCATTCTCTTTTTCTTTACAATGCAACAAGAATGACATGTTTTAGCTGCTCCTATTCACCCGCACTTCTCACAAACTTAGTTCTTTATTACTTTTCAGGATTTATACACTACATGTTTATTTTTACTCAGATCGTAAAAGAATCTTTGTTATATTTTTAGCATGATTTGTCTTTTTTTTTTGTGAATACATATTTGAAGGAGATTTATTTTTTATTTTTTGGAGGGGGGTTGTGTGTCTCAACTTAGCAAAACCACATTATTAACATTTGTATTTGTTGCTTAAATTTACTAGGAGTTTGTTGGTTGTTGGTGCCCCTTGTTAATTCTACTTTAGGATTAGTGAAATGTACCTGCCTACTCAAAGAAAAACTGTCATTGTAGAAAAGTAAAACACAATAGTCAATGATTATTTCAAATCCAAAAAACATTTATTTAGGTCTCAGCAACAAACCAAAGAGGAACGCAGCCATGGTGAAACTTGGGGAATTTGCAAAGCCTTGGACACCCACGGCAACCATCATTTTTCAAGCTTAGAAAATTGGGGGCCTGAGGAGTACCTATCTAAATAATAAGGGAGTGCAATCTGGTCCTGAAGTCCAAAACATCCGGAACTGCAGCAGATGCCATCTAGGTCCCCAGGCTCTGGTCCTATGAGAGGCTCCATCTTCTCTCAGACCAGACTGAATCAAGGTCATCACTCTCTTGTCTTCCTTGTACTCTTCCTTCCACGCCGTGGTGCTGGTGCTGGTGGGGTGGCAGAAGGAGGAGGAGGAGGCGGAGCAAGGTCACTCTCGCAAACATGTGTGAGAGGAGTCATCTCCCCAGCCATCCCCTCATTTAGGATTTTGAGGATGACATCCTCACACATGCTGCGTTGCCCCGCCTCCATACCCGTCATTTTATTGGCAACCAAGGAGGCAAAGGCCTCCTCGTAGGTGGGTGTGGCATATAGGGAGGCTGAAGCATCTCGTATCAGCTGGAGCGCTGACTCTCCCACCTCCCCCATGCTTTTCGCCCTTCTGTAGGGAAGGCGGAGGGGAGGGACTTGGGAGACAGTCAGGCTCCTACGCCTACCCCCCTGTTGGCTGCCACTAACCCCTGCCTCCTCCTGACTGCCACATTCCACAGCCACCTCCTGGCTGAGGTCTTCCTGTGTATGAAAAAGGGACATAGTTTCAGTTATTTGTTCATCAAACACACACAATTCTCATCTAGTGACTGTTGCAAAATGTTTACAAATAGAAAACCATACAATTCTCAGCCCTGCAGTTTAGATTCTTCCCAAAAATGTCTCCAACACCACTGTCTGTTGATATGTCAATCACGTTAGGAACTAAGCAATTGGGGATCCTGAATTAACTGAACATCATTCATTATTCCCAAAAATGGTTACAAAACTACTATACCTGGAACAAGCTGGGCTCCTGCACATCTTCCATACTGGAAGGCCCAGGTTGGTCCTCGGAAGCCTCATCAGGGGTGGCGTGCGTGGAAGGACGCGTGCAAGGAAGAGTCGAGAGGGACTTCCTGACATTAGCCTGGTCTTTGAGAAAGTGGAGCCTCTCATAGTATCAGAGCGTGGGGACATAGACATCAGCTGCTGCAGCTCCAGATGCTAGGGACTTCCGGACCTTATTGCGCTCCCGGAAATAGGTACTCCTCATGTTATTAATTTTGACTTTTAAGTTCGCCACGGTTGCCATGGGCAGGTTTGGCTTTACAAATGCCACAAGTTTCAGCAGGGCTGCGTACCTCTTTGGTCTGTTGCTGTAGTCGCGGTGCTTTGCTTGCCATAATAGGGGAAATTCCCTGTATTTATCAATGAAGAGGGGGAGAAAACTCACGTCGTAGAAGCCCTCCATCACCTCTGCAAGACACAACACCACACAAAACAATATAAATAATGTCAGCCTAAACTCTCCTAATCTTCTCCATAAAGAAGCCTCAAGTTCGAATCAGTCTAGGCTAGTTATGTACCAACGTCAAATTGTACCTTCGTTTCTAGCGATCGTCTCGTGCGTGAGCTTTCTCTCCCCTCGTCTCCCAGATCGTGGCTACGACACAGGCGTGTGACGTTTTATATACAGTGCGCATGCGTCAAACTCCGCCCGCCCCTGACGATCTTTCTCGTCTATTCCCCACCCCTTCTCTTTATGGCGCAGTGGGGAGAGCACATGGCGGGGACACAGCAGGTGCGCCCCAAATATCCCACCAACGAGGAGGAGGACGAGGAAAGTCCGGAGGCAGAAACGTCCCGATCCCGGAGCCTGAAATTCAAGGCCTCCAATATGTCATTTGGAGAAATGTTGGAGATGGTGGACATATTAAAGAGGAGCGACTATGATGGGAAGTATGGGCCTTACCTCAACCCCAATGTCCGCAAGGCCAAGATCATGTCTAAAGTTGTGAGAAGGCTGTACAATCATTTTGGGGTACAACGATCCAAGGAGCAACTCAGGAAACGCTGGTCAGACCTGAAACTGAGGGAGGCCGATCAGTACAGAAAGATCAAGCGAGTTCTTCAAAAAAGTAAGTAGTTGTGTTTTGTGTTTGATTTCTTGCTTGCATACTGCTCCATGTGGTTTGATTTTTACAAAGTTGTACATTCCAAAATGGCCACTTTCAGGTTCGTCTGTGCATTCGATCGTACTCAGCCTCGATCTTTCTGCCACTGTCATGATCGTGTGTGTCCATTCGATCGTACGCAACCTCGATCGTTCGGCCACTTATAATACGAGGTTTGGTGAAGTTTTTATTGAAAGGAAGTTTGTTCTCACTAGAGATGTCAGCAAGAGCGTAAACCAAATTTATTCAATGTAAAGGAGAGGTCACTCAGTAGCTGTTTACCCATCTGGACTCTAGAGCACTAGTGCTGGGACACCCAAACCCCCTTTTTATTATGCTTTTCCACACATGTGCTCCAGTGGATACTAGAGGGGGGTCTCCATCAGACAAACTTCTACCAAAAAGCTAGTAAGTTTAGCACCTTTACAAAGTGACTACATTCATGTAGTTGGCGTTTGTAACTGGCCAAACAAAAATAGTGTCCGTCACTTTCAAGCAATGTTTGTCATTTCCTATTTCTGCCCTCAATAGATTGTGTTGCTAAATCTTCCTTTTGTACATTCTCATAGGGGAGCGAAAACTTGGGCCGTCTGAGGAAACCCCAAAACCAACACCTCCCAAAAAAGGGGAAAGAGCAGAAGCAGAGGAGGAGGAAGGAGAGATCATCGAACTTGGAGAACTTGTCACCACAACAGGTGAGTGTGGGAGAACACAGCTACTGGTAAGCTAATCAATGTATGGCTGCCTCATTTCCAACACCCGATTTTTGTTTGTTTGTGGTTTTTAGGTGACGTGGATGTTGTGGAAGACAAATCGCACTTTACCACAGAGAGTGCCCACGTACTCATCGGGGAGATAATGGTCTGCAATAGAGATCTAGATTACATAAAGCAAAACATCAATGATGTTCAACAAAAATTGAAGAACATCATTGATGTTTTAGGAAAAATATGAAAACGCACCAAGTAATTAACACACATTTGTGCCTGCTTCTGAACACATTTGCAACTTAAGAACTGTGTGAAATTTGGAACATGCACACATTGTGTCCACATGTGCTAGCTCCCATCATGGTGGATGAATGACAATGTTTTTTTGGGGGTGCAACCACTTTACGAACTACGAAAGTGGTTGTGGTGAAGGGGTTGCACCCCCAAAAAACGTCCATTCATCCCCATGATGGAAAATGGCACTTTTGAACCTTCTAGGCATGTGTTTTACCATCTAATGACCATTTTCAGACCCAAATTGTGTGCATGTTCTAAATTTCCAGTTTCCAGGGGTGACCCCCCATGTGATGAAGGCAAGATCAAACACACTTTGAACATATAGTCATGTCTGATCTTGTCTTCACTTTACAAAGTTGAACTTTCCTAGTTCATAGGTTCTGTTTTGCTCCATGCCTGGTTTTACCAATTGCGGAATGTTTGTAAACAATGTTGTAAATAACCAACATGTTGTCAGTTTGGGCAAGAAGATTGTAAACGCACTTGTGAATGTTTTCCAAGTAAACTTTTTTTACTTTTCTAAATTTAAAAAACACAATGCATTATGTATGTCAAATGTAAAGGATATGGGGGGCAATGGCTGTTATTTACTAAAGGCAAGTCCACTTTGCACTGCAAGTTTCTTTTCCAGGGCACTTTTTCACTGCACTTGTAGAGCATAGTCGATTTGACTTATGTAAATGACACCCACAGTGCTTTGTACGAAAACACGGAGCACAGTATTTTTGAGAATACACACATGTCTGACCTGGTGCTGAAAAGGAGTATTTTGGGTGTCAGTTATGCACTACAAACCTTCTCTAGACCAAAGATTAGGTATCAAACACACAACATGAGAATAATCTTTTTGGGAAGAAGAGACTGTTACCTCCTTTTGCCCAGAAAGTGCATTCCCACTGTCGAAGGCAAAGGGAAAAAATTTCAAGGTAAAATAAGCAAAAAAGAATACTGAAATGACAAGAAATCATAGGTTGGTTGAAATATCAGATTTATTAAAAAATGCCTCTCACACATCGTCAGGCAGAGCAATGGCCCCCCTACCCACAAAGTAGTCCATATATTGCTCGCGGACCGCGCGGGCATTTAGAGGGGGCAAGCCTGGACGTGCCACTTGAAGGGCTGTGAGGTCAGCATTTGGAGGGCCCTCCACATCTGGGCCAACGGGCACCACATAGTTCCTGTTATGTCTTTTGAGGAAGTTGTGCAATATGCAACAGGCAAGAACTATGTGGTTGAGTTTGTATTCCGCCAAGTTAATAACCGTCAAGAACAGGCGGAAGCGGCTGGCCAGGATGCCAAAAGTGTTCTCAACAACTCTTCGGGCTCTGGACAGCCTGTAGTTGAAGACCCTCTGGTCTGGGGTGAGGGTCCTCATCGGGAACGGCCTCATCAGATGGGGAGTCAACGCAAACGCTTCATCTGCGACAAAGACGAAGGGGAGTCCTTCTGCATTCTCCTCTGGAGGTGGCAAGCACAGACTGCCACTTTGGAGACACCAGTAGAACTCCGTGTGCGCAATGGCACCACCATCGGAGATTCGGCCGTTCATCCCCACGTCCACATACATAAATTCATATGTCACCGACACCACCGCCAACATCACTACACTATTAAACCCTTTATAATTATAATAGTAGGACCCCGAGTTGGGCGGTGGGACGATGAGGACGTGTTTCCCATCAATTGCCCCTCCGCAGTTAGGAAAGTCCCAATGGCTGGCAAAGTGGGAGGCCACAGTCTGCCATTCCTGTGGCGTGGAAGGGAACTGTGGAGTAAAACCAGAAAAAAAAATTAGTCACTTTGCACATAAACATTGCAAGCAGATTAGACAATCAACATCTTGGAACAAGAGCATTGTTTAAAATTTGAGGCTGGAAAGTATTTGCACAGAAAAGTAGAGGCTCCCCTTCACAGATTAATCACCCCCCATCAATCCCCACACTTCTGATGGGCCATTGGCAATAACTAGGGTTTGGGGGGGGGGGGGTTGGACAGGTAACCCTCTGAACTTCATTGATTGGCAAATGGCTCAATAATGTGTGCTAGTTTGGCCAGACCCTCACTTAACACTATTGGCAGCCCCCAGGAAAGCTAAAATAACATTTCAAACACCCCCCCCCACCAAAAAAAGGAAAGCACATTGGGACATTCTGAAATTACCAAGCAAGCTAATAGGAGGGAAAGAACACAAAAAAATAGGAAATGGAAAGTAGGGAGACAGCCCCTTGCACTACATGCTTTGATGAATTCATCCGTAAAGATGCCCACTATACTAGAGTACCTAGAGGTAGGTATATAGTGTGTATTGACCTTGGGAAAGCCAGCAGATAGAGGATTGGTACCATCTGACAGAGCAGTTGGGGGAGGGGGTTCCTAATGAGTTTGCCCCCCCCCCCCCCCAAAAAAAGGGGCTCTACATGAAGTAAACCACACAGCAAACATTAGTGCGTATTTTAGGGGGTGTTTGGGGGCAAACAATACTATGCAGCAGACAAAAGACATTGCTTAAGTGACTAGGCCATAGGTGTCTATTGGGGCAGAAGAGCATGCTGGGGAGGTAAGTGAAGGGAAAAATGCATGAAGGAGAAAAGGGGCACAGCATATTAGAACATATTGCAATCATGGTAATTAGGGAAGGAGGTCAAAAATACAAGACATTAGCAAACAGAGCATACATAGAAGGGAAGAGTAAAGGAGAAATGTTACCTTAATATAGTCCTCCTGCAGGACCTCGATGATGGCAGAACAGGTCTCTGGAATAATGATTCCCAGGGCCTAGGGAGAGATACCTGAAGAGAACTTCAAATCCTGAAGACTTCTCCCTGTCGCCAAGTACCTCAACGTGGCAACAAGCCTCTGCTCCGGAGTAATGGCTTGTCTCATGCAGGTATCCTGCCGGCTGATAAAGGGGGTCAGCAAAGCCAAAAGACGTTGAAAATCGGGGTCCGTCATCCGGAGAAAGTTCCTGAAATCATCAGGATTATTCTCCCGGATCTCACGAAGCAAAGGCATGTGCGAGAACTGATCACGCTGAAGCAACCAATTCTTGGTCCACATACTCCTCGTCACTCTGTTCATGGACGGGTCTTGGGTCAAAGGTAAAAGCCCGACACCAATTCCGCGTACAGCACGAACTCGGCGACGAGTACGCACGGGAAACATCGCTCACAAGGTCACAAAAGGTCGGCTGGTCAGAACGGACAAACCGAAAGCACTGATAAACAGCAAGGCCTGAAAGAACGAAATGAATACCAGAAACGAGCAGACAATAAGCAGTGCAAATCAAAGCGTCCTATATCAAGATATAGGCCGCAATGACCAACAAATGCGAACTGACTACACGCACTAATAAACAGATACGCACGACAAGCACAAACTGAAGAGCAGTAACGATCTGAGTCAGAAAACTGAGAAGCGCGAATCTTAAGTCACCAAACTTCGACTAACTCGCGATAAACACGGGATCAGCAGAAGGAGCCCAACGGGTGCCTGACGTGGTGCTGAACTTCCCTTTTCTAGTCTCCTGGAAGACGACTTACGTCACGACGTTCTTGCAGACCGGATATTCCGACAACGTAGTCCGACCGTGTGTACGCAACACCAACATCGGACAAAGTACGACGGACAGGATCCGACCGACCTGGTCCGCGGATAATCCGACCGTGTGTATGGGGCTTTAGTGTTGCTAAACCCACAACAGTAAAATCAGTCTGTACAGTATATGCAGTAAAGCATGCTTGTTATACTCACTGTGGAACCTAGTGGGTTAATCCACTGAATAGTGCAAAAGGGCTTTGAAGAGCTCTAACACAGTTTAGGGCTCTACTCAGGAGACAGGAGATCCCTGCTCAGAGGCCAGCACATGGACCAGAGCAGCAGGGAGCAGTGCTGTGTAATAGTCTGAAGGACCAGCCAAAGGTTTAAAGTGTTACTAAACCCAGGACCCTGCATTTAGTACTGTATCTGGTCTCCCACAGTACACAGAGCATGGAAATGTAATTATTTTAGTAAATATAAACTGCTAAATATCTTTTCTCATCAGCAGCATATAGCCGTCTTGTGACTTCTGTCAGTTCCTAGTAAAGCTTGTAGGAGGAGTTTTCATACTGCACTGAGCTGTCCTATCAGGATCCAGGACCCCTGACCCTGTGTCTGTACAGTGCTGATTTGCCCTGTGCTGATCACATGCACTCTCCGAGGAAAAAAAAAACTCTCTAGCAATACACTCCAAACTGAGCATGTGCAGCCTGACTCCAAAGACTGTCTTATCCAGACCTGTTCCGGAGTCAGTGGAAGAAGAGGAGGATCTGTGCATACAAGATCAAACAGCCTTTTTACACAATGCAGAGGATTTCAATAGACATCTGTGCATGAACCCGCACAGATGTCTCTCAAATCGCCCCCAAAGTCGGACTAAAATGCCGGTGTGAAATCAGCTGAACTCGCGCGATTTCAAACCCGCATACAGTGTGAACCTAGGCTAATAGTTGTCCTGGGTTACCATGGGCCTCGTGGCTGCTTCTCTAATTAATTCTCTCCTTGTCCTTGGCCTGTCAGTTTAGGTGGTTGCCATTTCTTGGTAGATTTGCAGTTGTGCCATACTCTTTCCATTTTAAGATGATGGATTGAACAGTGCTCTGTGAGATGTTCAAAGATTGGAATACCTGACTAGGCATGACTAGGCATGACTAGGCATGACTCGAACATTGCCTGTTCGCCTGTTCACCGAACAGCGAACAATTTAGGATGTTCCCGGCACATTCGAAAAGCCGCGGAACACCCTGTAAAAGTCTATGGGAGAAATCTAAAGTGCTAATTTTAAAAGCCTATATGCAAGTTATTGTCATAAAAAGTGTTTGGGGACCTGGGTCCTGCCCCAGGGGTCATGTATCAATGCAAACAAAAAGTTTTAAAAACTGAAGTTTTTTCAGGAGCAGTGATTTTAATAATGCTTAAAGTGAAACAATAAAAGTGTAATTTTCATTTAAATTTTGTACCTGGGGGTGTGTATAGTATGACTGTGAAGGGGCGCATGTTTCTTGTGCTTAGAACTGTCCCTGCACAAAGTGTAATTTTTGCAGGAAAAAAGCATTTAAAATCACTAATACAGAGAACAGTCATTGAAAGTCATTGATAAAAAAAAAAATATGCGTGGGGTTGTCCCCAAATTCAATTACCAGGCCCTTTAGGTCTGGTATGGATATTAAGGGGAACCCCGGGTCATATTTAAAAAAAAATGATGTGGGGTTCCCCCTAAATATCCATACCAGATCCTTCAGGTCTGGTATGGATTTTAAGGGGAACCCTGCGCCAAAAAAAAAATGGCATGGGGTCCCCCTCAAAATCCATACCAGGCCTGAAGGGTCACAGGAAAAGAGGGGGGGGACGAGAGAGCGCCCCCCCTCCTGAACCGTACCAGGCCACATGCCCTCAACATTGGGAGGATGCTTTGGGGGTCTGTGACCCCTCAAAGCACCATGTCCCCATGTTGATGAGGAAAAGGGCCTCATCCCCACAACCCTGGCCATTGGTTGTGGGGGTCTGCGGGTGGGGGGCTTATCAGAATCTGGAAGCCCCCTTTAAAAAGGGGACCCCCAGATATCACCCCCCCTATCAGAGACGTACTTACCGAGACCGAGATGCTGAGAGCGGTTCACCCTTGCGACCCGGCGCAATCTGCCCCCTGGTGATGAGACAGGGAACAAACGGCACCAGGAGGCACAGGTCACCTCCGACAGGTGGGCGGAACTGGTGAGGCGCCTGGAGGAGATGTGGACCTGGCCCGGGCAGACCGGCAGATGGCAGGGAGGAGAGGCAGGAGCCCAAACACCCGGCTGAGAGACTAACACCGGTCACTGAGCAGCCAGTTGCTACGTAAGTCCAGAATGCAGGCCGAGGGTCAAACACAGGATCAATAGCAAAGTCCGTGGAAGCAAGCCGGGGGTCAAACACAGGATCAATAGCAAAGTCCGTGGAGGCAAGCTGAGGGTCAAACACAGGGTTAAGTAGCAAAGTCCGTGGAGGCAAGCCGAGGGTCAAACACAGGATCAAGCAGCAAAGTCTGTGGAGGCAAGCCGAGGGTCAAACACAGGATCAAGCAGCGAAGTCCTTTGAGCAGGCAGGGGTCAAACACAGGAGGAAGCAGCGGAGTCCGTTAACAAGCCAGGGGGTCAAACACAGGAGGAAGCAGCAGTCCGTTTAACAAGGCAGGGGGTCAAGACACAGGATCAGATCTGTTTTTTTACACAGGGACGCACAGGCACTAAGCTGGAAAGACAGACCAGCAAAGTGCCTGTGCGTCAGGCAGCTTTTATAGGCGCCCAGAGGACACTAATTGTGCGCCATAGCGCACAAGCGTGCGCTAGTGCGCATGCGCGAGCGCCGGACTGCCGAGCCGCGAGTGCGCATGTGCCGGAGCGCCGGGCCCCCGCGCATGCGCACTGGAGAGCGGGCCGCCTGTCTGGCGCCGGAGCCCTGACAGTGCCCCCCCACCCCCGAGGGGTGGCCTCTGGACACCCAAACTGGCCATTAGTTCAGGGTGAGCCTGGTGGAATGCCTGGATCAAACGTGGGGCGTGTAGGTTCCTTGAGGGCTCCCATGAATTGTCTTCGGGAGGGTAACCCTTCCACCTAATCAGGTATTGGAGCTGCCTGCCCTTTTTCCTGCAACTCAGAATTTCCTCCACCTCAAACTCCTTCTCGCCCTCGACTAAAACAGGAGGAGGAGGTGGTTTTTCCCTGCCAGGGAAAGGGCTGGGGGTGGTGGGTTTCAAAAGGGAAGCATGAAAAACAGGATGAATCCTATAACTTGGTGGTAGATCAAGTTCGAAGGCCACAGGGTTTACTATCCTTTTGACCTTGAATGGGCAGATGAACCTTGGCCCCAATTTTCGGGAGGGGACAGGTAATTTCAGGTTGGTGGAGGACAGCCAGACCTCTTCGTTGACCCCAAACGCCGGATTCTCTTTCCTCCCTTTGTTAAAGTGCTTGCTGTACCCTTCTTGGGCCTCTTGCATACATTTTTGCAATTTTTGGAAATTGATTTGTAGGGACTCCACACGATCTTGAGCTGCAGGGACAGAGTTTTCCGGGGGAGATTCGGGAAGAAATGAGGGGTGGAAGCCAAAGTTGGCCCAGAAGGGTGTTTGCTTGGTGGCGGAGTGGATAGAGTTGTTATACGCAAACTCGGCGTATGGTAAGAGGGTAGACCAGTCATTTTGGGAATCAGAGCAGAACCAACGGAGGTACTGTTCCAGTGTCTGGTTGGTCCTTTCCGTTTGACCGTTGCTCTGGGGGTGGTAGGCGGAAGACAAGCAGATTTTTATTTCAAGAGACTTGCATAATTCTTTCCAAAATTTTGAAGTAAACTGGGTACCCCTGTCCGAAGTGATGCTTTTGGGTACCCCGTGAAGTCTTATGATTTCCTTGAAGAATACGTCAGCCGTGGTGGAGGCGGACGGGGTACCCACCAGGGGTAAAAAATGTGCCATCTTAGAGAGCAGGTCCACAATGACGAGAATAGTGGTGTATTTCTTAGAAGGGGGTAACTCTACGATAAAGTCCATGGAGACTTCTGCCCAAGGGCGATCAGGGATGGGTAGTGGTCTTAGTAGCCCCCAGGATTTGGTCTTAGGTCCCTTGCTGCGCTGGCATGGAACGCAGGAGGCGACATAGTCCCTACAGTCCTGCCTCCAGCCTGGCCACCAAAAGGAACGAGAGATAAGCTCAGTGGTTTTCCTGGAACCAAAATGGCCTGCTAACTTGTGGTCATGAAAGGTTTCAAGTAAGAGAGGTCTTACTCCAAGGGGGACGAAGATCTTTTCCCCAGACCACAGGAGATCGTCGTGCTTGGCCAGAGAGAGGTTGGTAGGGGCCTGGTCATGTTCAGTAGCAGTTTTGATCGTAGTCATGAGATCCACCTGAGTAAGCAGGCCGAAGTTTTGTGGGGACAAGACAGTGCTAGGTTCGGTTTCTTGGGTAGACTCTAGGAACATGCGGGAGAGCGCATCGGCCTTTCCGTTCTTGGAGCCTGGTCTATAGGCGATGAGAAAATTGAATCTCGAAAAGAAGAGGGCCCATCTAGCCTGCCTGGGTCTCAGTCGTTTGGCTGTCCTGAGATATTCGAGATTTTTATGGTCGGTCCAAACCATAACAGGGTGAGATGCCCCCTCCAAGAGGTACCGCCACTCTTCAAGGGCAAATTTAATGGCTAGCAGTTCCCTGTCCCCCACGTCATAATTCCTCTCTGGCAGGCTCAGCTTTCGGGAGGCAAAGGCCACCGGGTGAAGGAGGGCCTTGGCGCCCTGGCGCTGGGAGAGGATGGCACCGAGAGCAGTTTCGGAAGCATCCAGCTCCAGTACAAAGGGCAATGCAGGGTTTGGGTGCCGTAGGATCGGGGCGGAGGCGAACAGGGACTTCAACTGCGCGAAGGCCGCCTGGGCTTCTGAGGACCAACGGAACTGACTGTGTTGGTGGGTGAGTAGGGTGATTGGTGCCACAGTGGAGGAGAAGCCAATGATAAATCTCCGATAAAAGTTGGCAAACCCGATAAACCTCTGAACTCCCTTTTTATCTTTGGGGGCCGGCCAATCTTGGATGGCTTGAACTTTTTGTGGGTCCATGGCGACCCCATTGGTAGAGATAATAAACCCCAGGAATTGCACAGTGGACTTTTCAAATTCGCATTTTTCTGCCTTGAGATAGTGTTTGTGTTGCCTGAGGATGGTGAGGACTATTTTAACGTGCGTTCGGTGGAGTTCAGGAGTGGCAGAGAAAATGAGGATATCATCCAGATAGACCACTAGGAAGTCATCCAGGTATCTCCGGAAAATATCATTCACCAAGTGTTGGAATGTCGCCGGGGCGTTACAGAGCCCGAACGGCATTACAAGGTACTCGTAGTGCCCGAACCTTGATCTGAAAGCGGTCTTCCACTCATCACCCGCCCTGATCCGTATGAGATTGTAGGCCCCGCGGAGATCAAGTTTGGAGAAGATCTGTACAGACCGAAATCGCTGGAATAATTCGGGGATGAGGGGAAGAGGGTACCTGTTTTTAATGGTAATTTCATTGATTTCTCTGTAGTCAATACAGGGCCTCAGTGAGCCGTCCTTCTTCGCAACGAAGAAGATGCCGACTCCGGCTGGCGAAGAAGAAGGACGGATGAATCCTTTGGCCAGGTTCTCGTCAATGTAAGTTTTGAGAGTTGCTAACTCGGTTTCGGACAGGGGAAAAATACGGCCGAAAGGGACCGAAGCACCGGGCAAGAGGTCTATGGGACAGTCGTAGGGTCGGTGAGGCGGTAGGCAGTCGGCCTGTTGTTTGTCGAAGACGTCCCTAAATTCCAGGTAGACAGGTGGGACGTGTTTCAAGCTGTCGGGCACTGGTACTAGAGTCGAGCAGGAAGCAAGGGTTGAGGAGGAGCAGTTTTGGGAACAGTATTGGGAGGGGAAGGAGACCTCCTTCGTCCGCCAGTTAATCAGGGGTTCATTTGCCTGCAGCCAGGGGAGCCCCAAGATGATGGGGAACATGGGAGACGGAATGATATCCAAGCGGAGGAGCTCCTTATGGCCAGAATCGGTGGTGACAAGGATGGGGCTGGTTTCAAAAGTGATCAAGCCGGAGCGCGGAAGGGATCCATCGGCTAGATGAACTTGGAGGCACTGCTTCTTGGGGACAAGGGGAAGCTGGAGCCGGGCAGCGAGCGAGGAATCCAAGAAGCAGCTGCAGGCCCCGGAATCAATTATGGCTGGGAGGCGGACCTCCTTTCCCGTTAACTGTAAAGAGATAAAGAGGATAATGTAAGTTTGGGAAAGACCGGAAACCTGGTAGTTAAAGTTAAGTTTGGAAGGGGACTTACTAGGCCTAATGGGGCAGGTGGGCTCCGCAATAAAGGCACAGATTGGCCTGTCGCATGCGTAAGCGCTCTTCTGGGGTTAAAGAGGCACGGACCAGGCCCAACTGCATGGGTTCAATTCCGGGAGGGGCCACAGGTGGCGCATGGAACGAAGGCTGGGCAGGACTCGGCTTGGGCTTGGGCAACATCCAACTGGGACGAGGCGTCTGAAAACGTTCAGCGCGGCGTTCGCGCAAGCGCCTGTCAATCTTGGTGACTGCTTGTATGAGGTCCTCCAGAGATTCCGGGACGTCGATCCGGGCAAGTTCATCCTTGAGGGTGTCGGAAAGTCCTTGGCGAAACTGATATTTGAGGGCCGGCCCGTTCCAGCCGGTGTCGGCTGACCATTTCCTGAATTCAGCAGTGTAGTCTTCGACCAGTCTCCGGCCTTGGGAGAGGTTGTGCAGGGTGGTTTTGGCGGTGGCCCCCTTCTGGGGATCGTCATAAAGCTGACCCATGCTCTCAAAGAAGGTATCTACGGAGTTCAACACAGGGTCCCTGTCAGGGTCCTGGCCGCCCGGTGCGGCCCAGATTGCCTCCATGTAGGCAAACGGTTACCCCCATGCCTTCCAGGCATCAGCGCGGGCGTTGGCGCGCGCCGCGGGCGCGTGCACACGCGCGACCGGCCCGCGGGCGCGCTCCCATGCGCTAATAGCGGGGGCGCGCGCCCGTGCGCGTGCACGTGCGCGTTTAGCGCTGTTTGGCGCCAGTGCGCCTATTTAAGGATCAGGGCTGCAGCCCTGCGGTGCTGTTCGTCTGCAGCTCTGACCTGAATCTCCTGTTTGAACCTGCCTGAGCCTATCTGTGATCCTTGGAACCCGACCCGGCCTG
Organism: Lithobates sylvaticus; assembly: GCA_028564925.1. Taxonomy (NCBI): domain Eukaryota; kingdom Metazoa; phylum Chordata; class Amphibia; order Anura; family Ranidae; genus Lithobates; species Lithobates sylvaticus. Next base: position 88,343,654 of record CM053035.1, read on the forward strand.
TCTGACCCCGCTGACCTCTCTACTCCTTGACCCCGGCTTGCCTGACTCTGCTAAAGGACTTACCACCTGTTGCCGAACCTCTGCCTGTCACTTGACCATCCGTCTGCCTGCCGTCTATGCCTATCTGCCTTCCCTGTGACCCGGCCTGTCTGACTACCTCTGCCGTCCGAGTGTGCCTCTCTCCCGCACAGGATCTGCCTCCGCTGCTGCTGCTCCAGAGACTACCTCTCTCTTCGGTCATCCGACCCCGAGCCTGCCGTGCCATCACCTGCAGTTCCTGCCACCTAAAGACCAGCACCAGCATCCTGCTTCATCCTGCACCAGCTGACTCACCGGACGGACACTCCTACTCCGCTGTGCTCACGGGTCCCCTGTTCCCATTCCAGTGGACCCTGAACCAGAGTCGTAAGAGAGGTCCCCTTCCGTCAAGCCAGGCTCGCCACCAGGTACCTTACAGTACGAACAGCCCAGATGACCGAGCCTGCGGAAGGAACCTCGTCCATGCAGGACTTCTGCTCCCACCTTGCAGCCCTCACCCAAGCAGTGAAGTCTCTACAAGAAGGCTATACCAGGCTAGAGGGACAGGTACAGCAGCTTTCCGGTCCTATGGCCGCTGCACCTCCTGCACCACCGGTTCAACCCACGGTTCAGCCTGCAGTTGTGATGCTTCCTCCAGAGCCAAGGGTACCCGTTCCGGAAAGATTCTCAGGAGATCGGTCCAAGTTCCCTGCCTTCCGAGATGCCTGTCAGCTTTATTTTGCACTTCAGCCCAGGACTTTTTCTTTGGAAGCCACCAAGGTGGGGTTCGTAGTATCTCTCCTGCAAGGAGAACCTCAATCTTGGGCCCACCGTCTTCTGAGAGTCGATAGTCCACAGATCCAGAATCTTGCTACCTTCTTCCAGGCAATGGAACAACTCTATGATGACCCCCAAAGAACCACTACAGCCGAGACCGCCTTATCCACGCTCCAACAAGGCCGTAGAATGGCCGAGGACTACATCTCCGATTTCAGGCGCTGGAGCGCGGACACTCGGTGGAACGATGCAGCCCTTAGGCATCAATTCCGCACAGGCCTATCTGAGAGTCTGAAGGATGAACTGGCTCGAGTGGGGGTTCCCGAGTCTCTGGAAGACCTGATTACCTTGACCATCCAACTGGACCGCCGGCTCCGGGAACGCCGAGCTGAACGTTCCTCTCAACCGACCCGCCCGGCCTGGATGGTGGCAAGGGCACCAACTCCAGCTACCCGCTATTTTCCTGCACCTGCTTCAGTTCCAGCCAGCCCTGCCTTCGACGGCCCTGAACCAATGCAGATCGGACTTATGCGCTCCACCCTGACTCCTGAGGAGCGTGCCAGGCGCCGGCAGCTGAACCTTTGCCTCTATTGTGGTGGCCCAGGACATTACGTAAACAACTGCCCAGTCAAGATCCGTAAGTGTCTTTCTTCTGTCTCTTCTAAACCTGCACCTTGTCCCAGCAACACCACTCACCTGGCTCTTCCCCTCTCGTTGCAGCTTCAAGGAAAGACAATCCACACCAACGCTATCCTTGACTCCGGAGCATGCAGTTGTTTTATCGATGCCACCTTTGCCAACTTACACGGCCTACCCCTCCGAGAGAAGACCCAGGGACTTTCTGTTTTCTTGGCCGATGGGTCACGCATTAAATCAGGTCAAGTGACACAAGAGACCTTGCCCCTGCCTGCCACCATCTTGTCCCAGCACCAAGAACTATTGATACTGGATGTAATTTCCTCTCCTCTCTTCCCGGTGATTTTGGGCATGCCATGGTTCCAAGCCCACAACCCTTGCATTAACTGGTCAACAGGACAAGTAAAATTCCAGTCCCCTTACTGCCGTCAGCACTGCCTATCTGAGCCCGCTAGGGCACCCTCTGCTCTGTGTTGCCTGAACTCCGATCAGGACTTGTGCCGGGCCGTGCCCAAAACTTACCACGACTTTCTCGACGTGTTCAGTAAACGAGGGGCAGACTCCCTGCCGCCCCATCGTCCATATGACTGTCCTATCGAGATCCTTCCAGGCGCCGAAATCCCATTCGGTCGCATCTTCCCTTTATCCGAAAAGGAGCAGGAGGCCCTGAAGACTTACATCGCGGAGAACCTCGAAAAAGGGTTTATCCGTCACTCCACTTCCCCAGCAGGCGCAGGGATATTCTTTGTTACCAAAAAGGACCAAACACTCAGGCCTTGTGTGGACTATCGTGAATTAAATAAGGTGACAGTCAAGAACCGATACCCCTTGCCGTTGATACCGGAACTCTTTCAGAAACTACGAACGGCAACTATCTTCTCCAAGCTGGATCTAAGGGGTGCCTACAACCTGGTCCGTATCAGGTCCGGGGATGAATGGAAAACGGCCTTCCGGACCCGCTATGGTCACTATGAATATCTGGTCATGCCGTTCGGCCTCTGCAATGCCCCTGCTACCTTTCAGCACCTGATCAATGATGTCTTTAGAGACTTTCTGGACATTTTCGTAATAGTATACCTCGATGACATTTTAATTTTTTCCAATTCTCTTGAACAGCACCAGGGGCATGTGGGCAGAGTACTACTTCGTCTCCGGCAGCACGGCCTATATGCTAAGGCAGAGAAGTGTCTGTTTGAACAACAAGAGATTCAGTTTCTGGGACTTGAGATTTCCCCAGCAGGGATCAGGATGGATCCCCAGAAGGTGACTGCTGTATTGGACTGGCCGGCACCATCGGACAAGAAGGGCATTCAGCGCTTTATAGGATTTGCAAATTTCTATAGAAAATTTATTAAGGGATTCTCTACCATCGTCAACCCTATTATTCAACTGACAAAGCAGGGTACACGATTCCAGTGGGGCCCCGAGGCCCAGGAAGCTTTTGAAAGACTTAAGAGACTATTCACCTCTGCCCCCATCCTTAGCCACCCCGACCCTGCCCTCCCATACATTCTGGAAGTCGACGCCTCCGAAGTGGCGCTGGGAGCGGTGGTATCTCAGCGTCAAGGCAGCAAGGATTTGATGCACCCGGTGGGGTTCTTCTCTCGAAAACTAACTCCTGCAGAGAGGAATTACGACGTTGGAGATCGGGAACTCCTGGCCATCAAGGCGGCCCTGGAAGAATGGAGGTACTTGTTGGAGGGCGCAAGTCATCCGGTTTTGGTGTATACCGACCACAAAAACCTCGAGTATCTACGGACAGCCAAACGACTGAAGCCTCGACAAGCCCGTTGGGCCTTGTTTTTTTCTAGATTTTGTTTTCATATCACCTACCGCCCAGGATCCAAAAACGTGAAACCAGACGCGCTCTCGCGCATGTTCGACAGTCCAAAAGACACAGCAGCTCCGGATACCATCCTATCACCCGGCAACTTCCTACTCATACAACCAGATTTGCTCTCGCAGATTAAGGAGGCATCTGCAAATGACCCAGCGACCCCAGGGGCTCCCCTGACTCCCAGAGACGGCCTCTTTTGGAAGGGAAGCCAAGTTTTTGTCCCGGAACCTGTCCGGACCAAGGTCCTGAATCTTTGCCACGACCACCCTCTGGCAGGACATTTTGGAGTCCGCAAGACTATCGATCTGGTGCAACGCACCTTCTGGTGGCCAAGTCTGAGAAAGGACTGTAAGGAGTACGTCAACGCCTGCCCTGTCTGTACCCGGAGCAAGACCTCAAGAAGCCGAGCTTGGGGCCTTCTTAAACCTCTTCCCGTACCCGATCGTCCATGGAGGATGATCACCATGGACTTTATAGTTGAACTTCCATGCTCAGAGGGATGCACAGCTATTTTCGTAGTCGTAGACCGGCTGTCTAAAATGGCCCACTTTCTGCCCCTTAAGGGAACCCCGTCCGCTTCCGAAACGGCCCGTGTCTTTATCAGGGAGATAATTAGGTTGCATGGGGTCCCTGCCAGCATAGTCTCCGATAGGGGGGTTCAGTTTACGTCCCGTTTTTGGAGGGCCTTGTGTAAATCCCTGAAAATTGAGTTGGCGCTGTCCTCGGCCTATCATCCCCAAACGAATGGACAGACAGAACGCACAAATCAGACCCTGGAACAGTACCTTAGGTGCTTCACGTCCTTTGTGCAGGACGATTGGGTGTCCCTACTACCCTTAGCCGAGTTTTCATACAACAACGCCAACCACTCAGCCACAGGTCAATCCCCTTTTTTCTCCAACTATGGCTTCCACTTATCCTTTCTCCCTGACTTTCTTCCAGAATCCCCGGTTCCAGCGGTGCAGGATACAGTGACCTTCCTCAACCACAACAATCAGATCCTCCAGGAGACGATAACCAAGGCCCAGGCGGACTGCAAAAGGTTCTTTGACCGGAAAAGAAGGGGAGAACTGGACCTCCAGATTGGAGATCAGGTATGGCTTTCCACTATTAACTTGAAGTTACCTTGCCCCTCCAAGAAACTCGCTCCCAAATTTCTAGGACCCTTCTCTGTGAAAAGGAGGATCAACCAGGTGTCCTACGAACTGTCGTTGCCCACCTCAATGAAAATACATCCGGTGTTTCATGTGGCCCTGTTGAAACCCGCTGTACCCGACCCCTTTCCTGATAGGGGAGCTGGACCTCCTGGTCCTGTTCTTGTTGAGGGCGGTGAAGAATACGAGGTGGAGGCCATTATTGATTGTAGGAGGCGGCAGGGGCAGACACAGTTCTTGGTTAAATGGAAGGGGTACGGGGCTGAGGACAATTCCTGGGAACCCGATAGTAACCTTCATGCCAGAAGACTGATCCGTGCCTTCTTTTCTGCCCACCCAGAGAAGAGAAGTCTTTTGGGCACCCGGAGGTTGCCCCTTGTGGGGGGGCAATGTCAGGGTCCTGGCCGCCCGGTGCGGCCCAGATTGCCTCCATGTAGGCAAACGGTTACCCCCATGCCCTCCAGGCATCAGCGCGGGCGTTGGCGCGCGCCGCGGGCGCGTGCACGCGCGCGACCGGCCCGCGGGCGCGCTTCCGTGCGCTAATAGCGGGGGCGCGCGCCCGTGCGCGTGCACGTGCGCGTTTAGCGCTGTTTGGCGCCAGTGCGCCTATTTAAGGATCAGGGCTGCAGCCCTGCGGTGCTGTTCGTCTGCAGCTCTGACCTGAATCTCCTGTTTGAACCTGCCTGAGCCTATCTGTGATCCTTGGAACCCGACCCGGCCTGTCTGACCCCGCTGACCTCTCTACTCCTTGACCCCGGCTTGCCTGACTCTGCTAAAGGACTTACCACCTGTTGCCGAACCTCTGCCTGTCACTTGACCATCCGTCTGCCTGCCGTCTATGCCTATCTGCCTTCCCTGTGACCCGGCCTGTCTGACTACCTCTGCCGTCCGAGTGTGCCTCTCTCCCGCACAGGATCTGCCTCCGCTGCTGCTGCTCCAGAGACTACCTCTCTCTTCGGTCATCCGACCCCGAGCCTGCCGTGCCATCACCTGCAGTTCCTGCCACCTAAAGACCAGCACCAGCATCCTGCTTCATCCTGCACCAGCTGACTCACCGGACGGACACTCCTACTCCGCTGTGCTCACGGGTCCCCTGTTCCCATTCCAGTGGACCCTGAACCAGAGTCGTAAGAGAGGTCCCCTTCCGTCAAGCCAGGCTCGCCACCAGGTACCTTACAGTCCCTCTGTTCCATTAGGCTATGGGTCCATGCCTGGGGTTCTTCGGCCAGGAGAGAGATGATGAACCCTACTTTTACTACCTCAGAGGAGAAGGTTCTGGGTTGCAGGGCCAAGTACAGGGAGCAGGCATTCTTGAATGCCCTGAATCTCTTGCGGTCGCCAGAGAATCGTTCGGGTATAGGCACCCTAGGTTCAGGGGAGGCCACGACCACTGTGGGATTGATAGGAGCTGCAGACGGGGGAACCCCGCCGATGGTGGCAGAGTTGCCAGCTGCGGGGGCAGATAGCCCGGTCAATTGTTGTAGGCGGCTGTCAATTTGGGTGTAGCCCATTTGTAGTTTTTGGACAGCCTCAGTAAGTGCTGCCATCTGCTGACACAGGATCTCAAGGGGAGAACCCGCTCTGTCGGTCTCGGACATGGCTGGTCTGTACTATCAGAGACGTACTTACCGAGACCGAGATGCTGAGAGCGGTTCACTCTTGCGACCCGGCGCAATCTGCCCCCTGGTGATGAGACAGGGAACAAACGGCACCAGGAGGCACAGGTCACCTCCGACAGGTGGGCGGAACTGGTGAGGCGCCTGGAGGAGATGTGGACCTGGCCCGGGCAGACCGGCAGATGGCAGGGAGGAGAGGCAGGAGCCCAAACACCCGGCTGAGAGACTAACATCGGTCACTGAGCAGCCAGCTGCTACGTAAGTCCAGAATGCAGGCCGAGGGTCAAACACAGGATCAATAGCAAAGTTCGTGGAAGCAAGCCGGGGGTCAAACACAGGATCAATAGCAAAGTCCGTGGAGGCAAGCTGAGGGTCAAACACAGGGTTAAGTAGCAAAGTCCATGGAGGCAAGCCGAGGGTCAAACACAGGATCAAGCAGCAAAGTCTGTGGAGGCAAGCCGAGGGTCAAACACAGGATCAAGCAGCGAAGTCCTTTGAGCAGGCAGGGGTCAAACACAGGAGGAAGCAGCGGAGTTCGTTAACAAGCCAGGGGGTCAAACACAGGAGGAAGCAACAGTCCGTTTAACAAGCCAGGGGGTCAAGACACATGATCAGATCTGGTTTTTACACAGGGGACGCACAGGCACTAAGCTGGAAAGACAGACCAGCAAAGTGCCTGTGCGTCAGGCAGCTTTTATAGGCGCCCAGAGGACGCTAATTGTGCGCCATAGCGCACAAGTGTGCGCTAGTGCGCATGCGCGAGCACCGGACCGCCGAGCCGTGAGTGCGCATGCACCAGAGCTCCGGGCCCCCGCGCATGCGCACTGGAGAGCGGGCCGCCCGTCCGGCGCCGGAGCCCTGACACCCCCCCCGTTTGAAATGGTAAGGGGGTACAAACGTACCCCTACCATTTCACAAAGAAAGTGTAAAAAATAGTTAAAAAACATACAGACACCGTTGGGAAAAGTCATTTATTAAAAAAAAAAAAAAAAAGATTCCAGCGGTGGTAATCCACTCTTGCTATCCAGCGATGGGTGGTCTCTTCTCCAGGGTCCAGCGATGGCTGATCTCTTCCGACGACGTCCAGCGCAGCGCATCCTGTCTCCATCGAGACACTGCGGGAATCCCGTCTTAGCTGAGGAGGACCGGGCCACCCGTCACCTGACCCGCCCCCCTCTGATGCAACGCAAGGGGGAAGCTGGGCTTTCCCAGTGACGTAAGGGTGACCTCGCCCCCCTCTGATGTAACTGAAACCTGTGTTACATCAGAGGGGGGCGGGGGCACCCATACATCACTGGGGAAGCCCAGCTTTTCCCTTGCGTCAGAGGGGGGCGGGTCACCCTTACATCACTGGGGAAGCCTGGGTTTCCACCGGGTTTCTCCATGGAGACACAGTTGAGGAGGACCGGGCCACTCGTCACCTGACCCCGCCCCCCTCTGACGCAAGGGAAAAGCTAGATTTTAGTTAGGAGTATTAGAGTAATGGGGGCTGAATACAAATGCAGGCCACACGTTTCAGATATTTATTTGTAAAAAAAATGTAAAACCATTTATCATTTTCCTTCCACTTCACAATTATGTGCCACTTTGTGTTGGTCTATCACATAAAATCCCAATAAAATACATTTACATTTCTGTAGCATGACAAAATGTGGAAAACTTCAAGGGGTATGAATACTTTTCCAAGGCGCTGTATATATATATATATATATATATATATATACACAGTATATATATATATATATATATACACAGTATATATATATATATATATATATACACACAGTATATATATATATATATATATATATATATATTATGTCTATATAGCAGTGGCGGCTGGCGGGTTCTTCTTTTGGGGGGCGGTAAACAAACAACACCCCCCGACAGCGCGGCTGTAATGAAGCAGAACCCCCACCGGACAGGGGCAGTCGGCACTTACTCGCTCATGTGGCGGGGCTGTGGTGTCCTCTCCTTCTAGAGTGTGGGCAGCAGCTGCCATGGCTCCGGTGTCTGCTCCTCCAGCTTCTCCCTGCAGCCATGTGTCTCCTCTTCAGCCAAAGCGCTAGCCATCCTATAGGATCGCCTGACACTTTGGCCATTCGGGAAACAGGTCTCACATACCTGCCTCCTGATTGGCGGGGAGGAAATTTAGTGTGATAATATCGAAAATCCATTCATTTGCTTATCGTCACACAACTGGGTGGGCTCAGAGCGCAATGCTCTGCGCTCCGAGACAAACTTTTTTTGAAGCCTGTTAGAGTCTCGGGCTCTTATCAGGTGCTTCAAGAAAACACCCCACGGCATTGGAATCAATGGTCTGGCGCCACTGATTTGTGGATCAGGGGGCTGGATGCATGGCTAGGGGAGACGACTCCCGTGCGCCCTCTATGGACGGGCCTCCACTGCTATATATAGTAGATTATAGATATATATCTATATATAGATATAGATATCTATATATATATATATATATACACATTTGTGTCTTTTTTATATTTCTGTAGCCAACTAATGAGCAAAATGTTGTTAGATTTAATGCATACTACACTGAGTTCATGTTAGTCCCTTAAGGTATATTTTGACTCCAAAAGGCAGAAGTATAAATGTAAATGACATAGTGTTGATTAATATAATAAAGTTGAATGAAATAAGATAAGAAAAATGTCTGGGTGAATTTTGACTGGATAACGCTGACTTTTTAAGCCTTTGTGTGGATATAATGGATATACAGTTCAAACACTGCAAAAGCTTTGGATGCTGATAAAACACAACAAAAATAAAACATTGTAGCCTTCATGTCCTTGTCTGAAATCAGAGTCACTGCTGGAAAACATTGTTTTGCAAGCTGTCTGTCTTTTTCCTCTTCAATGTATTACAAATAAAATATTTTTGATATTGAGTTTGAAAAGAGGTGAATGAATTTTAACCTGAAACGTAACAGATAAAAGTACACTTTCAAAACTGTTGCATTTTTGTTATATTTGATTTTGAATAAGATTTCACATTATAGTTTATTTATTTTTTATTTTTTGTAGTGCATTGTTTTAGCCTTATTTAATAAGCTGATGAAAAAGGGTGAAAAATGTAAAATGTGAGGTTGCCTTGTGGCTAATGTAGCAGTTAATGGATGTGCACTACAGGTCACATCATATCTTAAGCAAATCAATTGACCATAGATAATGATAAACTTGAGGTTCAGCCTGGATTTCGCAAGTTCACTGGAGGTCAATATATTCTGAAATGTTTGTTAAAGCATGTTAAGCATTCTGTCTTGCAGCCTATTTAGCTTTACCTGGACATTTACATAAATATTGCATAGGTCCATACAGAAATTAGGGCATCTCAGTGATAGAGTGTTTCAATAATTTTTGGTCACATCTCACATGCAATTACTTGGGGTGGTGACAAAACAACTTTTCTGCCACAAACACAGCCAGCTGCAGGGTTAAAGTGACCCTAAAAAAAATATCCTTATCTCCCAAAAAAATCCATACTTGTCAACTACTTAACCACTTTCAGACCGGACCAATTTGCAGCCAAAGGACCAGGCCCCTTTTTGCGATTCGGCACTGCGTCGCTTTAACTGACAATTGCGCGGTCGTGCGACGTGGCTCCCAAACAAAATTGATGTCCTTTTTTTCCCACAAATAGAGCTTTCTTTTGGTGGTATTTGATCGCCCCTGCGGTTTTTATTTTTTGCGCTATAAACAAAAATAGAGTGACAATTTTGAAAAAAATGCATTATTTTTTATTTTTTGCTATAATAAATATCCCCAAAAAAATATATAAAAATTCACCCCCTGTACTTACTGCCCTGCCCTCTCTACACACTGCACTCCCCCCCCCCATATACACTGACCCCCTGTATACACTGAGTCTCTTTTTACCTGTAAAAACAGTTTCCACTCCAGTATAGGGTACCATTGTGGCAGGTTAGGGTAGAAAACACATAAAGCAATCATCAAACCACAGCCAAGTGAGGTGTGGGTAGGGCATTATGCACACCTCACCCCCCCCCCAAAAAAAAAATATATATATATATATATATATATATATATATATATATATTTGTAATATAAGCACTGCAAACAAAGATTCTGGCCTCTTCTCTGGCCAAACATTTGCCACAACTTCAGGCCTTTATATAACCTAGCTAGGATTGCTAGCACACCTAGACGCACCCAGTAAAGGACACTCCCACCAGTGTAATTGATTCTGTCTCTTCATGTATGCCTCAAGTGCTCACACCTGTTCATCAGGAACACTCTCTTTACAAATGAAAGAATGCATCAGCATATATATCTGTGCAGGGTAAACCTAAAAATAACAAATGTCCAAGGCTCTGGCCATGATCAATGATACCAAAATCTACAAATCTCCAAATTAAACTTGTACGTTGTTGGGCATGTGGAAGGTACAAAACAGGAAATTACCAAACAAAGTTAGAAAAGTGCATTTGTCATTCACCATCAGCAAAGAACATTAAAAGATGTGTGCAGGATCACACCAAACTTATACATCCATATCTGTCCGAAAACACACAGTTATAGATTTGATCCAAACCCACGCTCGCTTGATTTATAATTAATTTCATAGTCATTTCTTGGGGTTCCATTATGTGAAACTCATCAAAAATTTAATCACTGGTAAAAAAAAAAAAAACCTTTAACACCACAACAGAGGAAGAATATACAAACCAGGTAGCGGTATATTTGGGATTGGAACAAACAACCTCAGTGCTGCTAGGCAGAAGTGCTAACCAGTTAGCCACTGTGCTGCAAAATGGATGGAGTCTGCATCTCTGTGGTGTCAAACAATCCTAAGTCCCAGGGGTGCAATAAGTTATTCAATGCAGATGTACTGTGGTAGGCAGAAAAACCATTGAACAACCTGTTTCTGTCATATGCCATTTGTTTTGAAGGCTGGGTATGGCTGATTACTGTCAGCATGTTGCTAGACAACCATCTCTAATTTTGGAGCTTTTTGCTTGCTAAGAGGATGCAATTGGTGCTGGTGGAAAATTCTTAAGGCTGATTATTGTCCTTGCAATGGTGGTGGAACCCTCCTACACATACATACACAAATACTGCATTTCTTTGGACATATAGGTGGTGGAATGACATTAGTCAGGGGTTATGCTTCTTGATTTATTCTGTGATATTTGGACGCATTAGGGCTCACATCATGTATTGATTTTTATCTGTATATGTGATTTTTATTATTTATTTCATGTCTCTGGTCTTTATACTATATGTATTATTCAATAAATGTTAAAAAAAATTGTACTCCCAGTGTTTGTTGTGTCTTTAAAGTCTGACCACAGGTTTTCTTTGAATTACTTTTTTTCTTTTTGTTCCCAATATTCGCAGGTGAGGCAACGTGAGTGCTTTTTCTCTGATTATTCGTGATATTTGGTGGTTCTTGGTGTGTGAGTATAGAATAGTGATGTTACCCTTTGAATTTTGGGAATGACATTTTAATTTCTGATGTTGGTACACATGTCACATTTTTTTGGGTCAAATTATGATCATTTGGAAATACTGAACATTCATTTAAAATTTTCCTCAGTAATGGTATTGTTTGTTGTTTGTGAAGACACCTGTGGGAGTTTTGGACTATATTTTTGTGAGATGGAGAGAAACAACTGAGACAAAGAAAAATATATTTTACCAAAACATGAAAACATTACACATTACTAGCATTCTTAAAAAAATATATATGAAGAAGAAGCAACATAAAAACCCAGCAAGGACAATTTTTTTTAGAGAAAAAACTGTTCATCTCAAAATGAAAATGTATTTTTTTGTGGAAGTAACAACTGTACAATTTTAAGCAATGGTTGAAACTTGCATTTGGCTATAAAACGCACGTTTTCACGTTCGCAAATGATTTTTAGCTACGCGAGAATTTGCAAATTTACTATAGCGCTCGGTAAAAAATGTATGGAGTTTAAATTGTGACTAATTTGCATGTCTGAGCATGCGCACTTGTGCTGGTACATAGTTGTAGAAAGAGGGGGACTTTATCCCTTCTCAGACTTAGTTTTAATGATGTTTCAGTTTATACATATTTTTTTTCAGCAGTTTAAAAGCCGATTATCTTTAAACAATATACCACATATTTAAGAACCATTTAGGCTATCATATCATTCTCTAAACATTATTTCCATGTGCAATTCCTGTGTTTTGATCATGGCTACTGATTTAGACAGTCTCTGTTGTCTATGACCCATAGTAAATTCAATTTTGTGACTATTCTTTCCTAAACACTATAGTGATTCCATTTTGCTCTAATTTACGCGGTTTTGGCTATTTTGCGACCATTAATCTGTGCATTTGCAAATTTTGCGCTATAGTAAATAAACCCCTATATGTGAAAATAGAAGTAACCTCATGTACCTAACATGGTTGTGCAGAAAAAAAAAAAAAAAACTCTTAGCAGCAAAACCTATATCAATAGGTCATTTATCTTTATAATTATTATTTATTTATTGATTTTTTTTCTACACTAGTAAGAGGAGAAAGAAAGTACAGGGGCAGGTTTTAGACTGATCACTTTGATAGCTAATCGCAGGCTATTTCAGTGATCATGTGATTGGGAACTGGTCTTCCTATTTTTCGATCATTAGTACAAGACCAAGAGCTGTTGGTGACAGCTGGGTTTCTATTCTGGGAGTGCTTTCAGCACAAATGCACAAGTGACATCCTGGCCTGTAAACATTCCACAACAGTGATAAAAACAGAAATAAAAAAATGACAGAGGCACTAGACCTTTCACACTGTCAAAAGCAAGCTGGAGTTTTAAAGTGGATGTAAACCTAAAAAAAAAAAAATTATGTCATAATGTAGATTATAAGATTTCCTTTTATTTGAGCCCAGTCTTGCCACACAGATTTACTCCAGCCCTGAGAAATCCTCTTTTATTGTTCAGTTAGAAAAATGTTGCCAAAGTGCTGACAACTTTGTCAAAAACGCCCCCTTGCTGTGAGTAACAGGTGATTTACATATCTCATGCACTAGCCTGAGACAGGCACATCCTGTGTAATTATAAAAAGGTGAGAAATCCACCCCTCCCCCACATAACAATTTCTGGTGATGGAAAGGAATGTTATCTGTGATCAGGTGACCTCAGACACACACACTGCACTATAACATTTATCAGATCACTGGATGTTCTACTCTGCCCAACTCTGACTACATACATCTCCCCTATATTCTTCTTGCTGTTCACTCGAGAATACATTATCTTTCACTCTGGTCTGTGCCTGTGTCAGGCTAGTGCATGAGATATGTAAATCACCTGTCACTCACAGCAAGGGGGCATTTTTGACAAAGTTTTCAGCGCTTTGTCAACATTTTTCTAACTGAACAATAAAAGAGGATTTCTCAGGCCGCGAGTAAATCTGTGTGGCAAGACTGGGCTCAAATGAAAGGAAATCTTATTCTCTACATTATGACATCCACTTTAATTTATGATCCAAAATAAATGATTGTTTACAGTATGTACTTTTAGAGTGAGCAGAGTACAATATGGAAAAATTACAGTATGTGCAATGGTTCATGATGAATTAGGTAGATGGCACATGTTCTTATTGGCCACATGCAACATATGTGTTATTATAACATTTACTATAAATACATGCTTGAATTGTTAAATGCATCACTCACTAATCATATATGTTTTACAACTCTGGATACTAGAATGTACAGATTTGATTGCCACTGTGTTAGCATATTCATATGGTATGCCTAAATTCTTAATTTATATTCTATGTCGCTATGATCTGTAAAGCTGCTAACATGAAAAACTCTGAAAACTAAGATACCAATGTCCTAGTATATGGAGGTGATTGAAGTTTCTGAAACTAAGAACCATCTAAGAGTCACTCTATGGCTATATGCTAATTATGCATTCCTAAATTAAAATCATAATTTTGAATTTGCTTTTGTGATGTTGAGTTTGATATTTACTTTGTGTGTAGCCCACGCAGATTGGCAAATAACAATACTAATTTGTTTAAAGTTGTGCATATTTCTCACCACGCATTAATCATGTTACACTGTATTTCTCACTAATCATTAACTGAATGCAGCACTAGGTCATTGCGTATTTAGCATATATATATATATATATATATATATATATATATATATATACTATATTGCCCAATTAGAGGCTATCACAGCGATCAGTTGACCTGATCATCACTCTACCTGAGTAATAACAAATGGCCAGAATCCATCACTTTCTAGTGTAAGGAAGGGATCTGTGTTCATAGCATTATGCAAAATCCTCCAGTTTATACTAGAGGCGTCTGACAAAAGGAAATATGTATGTTCAAACAAGCTATCCATAATATAATCTATTGAGTTGCTGATATTTAACAGCTAGGCTAACATGTGGCCTTATAATATTATATATATATATATATATATATATATATATATATATATATATATATATATAAATATATATATATATATATATATATATATATATATATATATATACCTGATATCAAAAGATACTTGAATGGATCCTGCCCTAGGCGGCTGTATCCTGGGTGCTAGTTGCAGGATGTAGTAATCACTTTCAGGTGATATACAGTATATATATATATATATATATATATATATATATATATATATATATATATATATATATATATATATATATATAAAGCAGTGCAGGCTAGCAATGTGTCCTCCAAATTAATCTGCAGTCCTAGAACAAAGCCAAATACTCTCAAGCTCATTCACTAGTTGTAGATACTACAAGTGGTCTTATGATGTATACCTGGTATCAGAAGGACATAACTTCAGTTTCAGCTTCTTAGTAAGTCCTGTCCCAGGTAGCTATAACTAAAATGCAACTTACAAGGGTATAGCCATAGATTTCAGACCATGTACAGTATATACTGTAAATTGTATTGCAGTACAAACTGACAGTAGATCTTATAAATTAATCCACAATTCTGCAACAATGCCAGGTGTCACAAATGACTCACGCGCCTATTAACTAGCTCTAGATGCTGCCCATAGAAATAATAATAAAAAAAAAAAACACATACCTTTCACCAACACAATGTGCACATTTGGGGTGCTGTTAATAATTAATTGGCACCTGCATGCAGATCACAAAGGCAGTACGTCACCTGCAGTGTGGGAAACATGCATAGAACACACCTTTCCTACACCGCGTTCTGGTGTGAACCGCCCCTGAGGCAGCGAGAGAGGCTAATGAAGCATTTATAACTGAGGGATATTTTGTCCTGATGTATGAGGAAATCAGAACCTCTCCCAATAAATGTAGCAGCTTACCGGAATGTCAGTTTTCACCTTTGACAGCTTACTAAGTATTGTTAGACCGCATCTGGACACAATGAATACCAACATAAGGATGTATGAGAACAAACATGAGAGAGAGTTCCAACATTTCAGTAAGAAAAGGGAAGTGTGTAATTTTCTGCAGCTAAATGCACTGCAGCTATCTGCAACTGCGATACGCGTTTAGCTGCAGATAGCTGTAGATAGATGACTCTAGAGACGCATCACTTTCCTTCTTTTTCTAAATGCAGGTAAACTGTCTGCAACTAAATGTCACTAATCGTTATGTATGAATAACATGATTACTCTGCATTGTGTGAGTCCAACTGCTTTTAGAAAAGTCTTCTAAATGCAGCTGAACTCTGAAATCATCCATGTGAATGTAGCCTAAGTCTTGTAGCTGGCTTGCCTTGCTGATGTGTAGTCCCATTGCAACTGCATATTATTTCATTACAATTTAAACTCTTAAGCATTACCCTCATTAGTGCAGATCTGTTTGCAAATGAATACATTCCAAATGTAAAATAAGTTAATATATTAAGTTTTTTTTTTCTCTGACAAGCCTAAAGATACTTGAAAAGGCCTAGAAATCCAGCGTTTAGGAGATTCAGTAATCTGAAACAACAATAGGCATTTTGAACAATAGTAATTAGAAGATGGTTTCTTTGCTACTATTAAAACGGATTTATAACATTAAGGCAGACTGACATGTATTGCCACACGGAAACAGGATTTCACACTCTCGAGGCATAATAAATCCTTTTTTGGGCAGATTGCCGGGGCCTTCTTCTACTTATTGAAACAGACATGCATTGAGATAATGGAAGGGATGCTAGGTGATAAGTTAGGCCAGGATTAGTTGAGGAGTATTTAAACAATTGTGCCACTTGCTCCATTAGTTACATTTAATGAGCAGGTTTTTTAGGCTGCATAAAGTTTGCAGTATCCAGCCAAACATATGCAAATTAAAGTTTGACTGCTTTTGACAAAGCTTAAAGTGAGACAACATTGTTCACTTCTGGTAAAAGTTCAGAAAATCTGAAGCAATTTAGCTGTAACATTTATTGAAATGTGTAACATCTTGTGTCCTTAAATCTGTGAACTGTATTCTTACGCTGGTAAGGAATTAAGAAGAGAATTTCTACATGCTATTTTCATGAGCTTTTTTTTTATGAGAGAAGTGTTGAGCCATGGCCAAACTATAAAAGATTTTTATCTTATATATATATATAGCACCCTCTAGTGTGTGCTAGAAGATGAGTAGGCAAACCATATCCTGACTCATGCTGTAAATTTGTGAGTCTATAATTGGGTCAGGGTTATTGGAGTTCAGGGCTGGATGACTTATCTTGTTAGTTCCCTGGAGCTTCCCCCTGATGTTTGGAAGGTTGGAGAACCTTCTAGAATTGGAGAGCAGCGGTTAGGAGGAGCTGCCATGCATATTTAATGAGGCCTCAGCCAATTCCCAGTAGTGGGCTGGCAGGGGACTGGGATAACCTCATAAATAGAAATGGGTCATGCCAGCAGGAGCAGTCAGATGGAAGATGGGGATTCAGTGTTGAGGAGCCCTACTTTCCAGGAACATGTGCGGTAGGAATATTGACAAGATAGTTACCGTATTTCACGGCGGCTCCTGGTGTTCACGTAACCGGTTGTGTTCCTCTCTTCTCTCCTCCTCGCGTCCCGCTGATGTCAGGGTGGGAATTGCGGCCCCTCCTGCTACTTTTGTCAGACAGGCAGAGAGGAGACACGGCCAGTTACATGGGAGCCGCCGTGAAATACCGTAAAGGAGGAATTTTTTTAATAAAACACAGAGACAGGGGGGCATTGCATTAAGAGACAGAACGGATTGTGTTAACTTGTGAAAGTGGGTTAAAAACCACTTTAAGAGATAGAAATCAAACTTGTTGCTAACACGGATAGTAGTCGCAATATGTACTGTTGGATTTGGTGAAGAACTGTAAACATAGAAGGCACATGAGACAATGACATGATTAAAGGGTGCATAGAGCATTATGGATAGTTAAACAATGGTCCAGGGATTTTTTCACCCAAAAAACATGATTGTTCACCCCAAATTCAAATTCTGGAAATTCCCCTCTAGGGGAATTTCTAACTTTTTCCAAGCCACAGAGTTTAAAGTAGTCAACATTGCCTGCATGAGTGTGTTTAAAGTGCTTTGAAACATTTGACAAGCCTTTATCACTGGCATAAGAAGCCCTATGATAATCAGTGATGTAAGTAACTGAGTTAAAATAAACTGAGTTACGTAACTCAGTTACTTTAGAGGGTAACTAGTAATCTAACTAATTACTTTTCCCCTCATGGTAACTCAGTTACCATTACTTTGGCTTAGTTACCCCAATTACATCTACCGCCACTAGATGGCAGTAGTGTAATTCCGGTGTCCTGCCGAAAAAGTTCCCCCGCCAGATAAGGACCCCCTGTACTGCGCAGGCGCAGGGCTTGCGCAGTACGAAGGACTACGGAGCTTCCCGAAAATTGCCGAACCTAAACAGCTCTGAGTGAACTCTTCACCGCGCAGGCGCAGTTAACATGTAATTGTACGAGGCGATGCCGCACGCTCCCGATGCTCGTGCTACTCTGCAAGGGGCATCTATCGTGTAACTAAGGGGCGGGTCTAGTATTACTGTAACCAAGGGGCGCATTTATTATTATTGTTATATATCGAGCTCTGCCCATTAATTTAACATTCGCCCTCTTCTGTAGCCATCCGCCCCTTACACGATATAATAATAATAGACCCGCCCCTTGCTTACACGCTATAACAGATCTGCCCCTTGGTTAGAGTAATAATAGAGCAGCCCCTTGGTTACACGATATATAACAATAATAATAAATGCGCCCCTTGGTTACAGTAATACTAGACCCGCCCCTTAGTTACACGTATAGAATATTTAAAAAAAAAGTCACAGTTACTTTGCTGAGTAACTAATTACTTTTCCAATGTAGTAACTGAGTTACTAACTCAATTACTTTTTGGGAGAAGTAATTTGTAACGTAACTAATTACTTTTTTAAAGTAAGATGACCAACACTGATGATAATGCTCACTAATTCTGGTTTGTAGCGGGTGTGTAGTACATTTTCACATATTGAAGTTGACACAAAGTGCATTCTATGACATAGACAACATTAGAGGAATCACAATTAATGTAGCTCCGGATAGAAAAATTCTTGCCTGTTGCACAAGACACAATAGTTTTATGTTCGCTATTATGTTTATTGCAAAACACGACAGGTATTGGAGCCGCAAATATATGAACCCTGAACATGCAACCATGTTTGATTGTGGCCAGTATGCCAGATGAAAAGAGACTAGGGGGTAATATGTTCCCCAAAGTTTGGAAGCGACGGCTAGAGAACCTACAGCCCACAGATAGTATAGGGACTAGGTCTGGATCTGCAAATACTGTGTGTATATATATATATGTATATATATATATATATATATATATATATATATATATATATATATATATATATATATATATATATATATATATATATATATATATATATATATATATATATGTATGTATATATATATATATATATATATATATATATATATATATATATATATATATATATATACACACACACAGCATTTGCAGATCCAGATCTAGTCCCTATACTATCTGTGGGCTGTAGGTTCTAATATATATATATATATACAGTGGTGTGAAAAAGTGTTTGCCCCCTTCCTCATTTCCTGTTCCTTTGCATGTTTGTCACACTTAAGTGTTTCGGAACATCAAACCAATTTAAACAATAGTCAAGGACAACACAAGTAAACACAAAATGCAATTTGTAAATGAAGGTGTTTATTATTAAAGGTGAAAAAAAATCCAAACCATCATGGCCCTGTGTGAAAAAGTGATTGCCCCCTAAACCTAATAACTGGTTGGGCCACCCTTAGCAGCAACAACTGCAACCAAGCGTTTGCGATAACGTGCAATGAGGCTTTTACAGCGTCCTGGAGGAATTTTGGCCCACTCATCTTTGCAGAATTGTCCTAATTCAGTTACATTAGAGGGTTTTCGAGCATGAACGGCCTTTTTAAGGTCATACCACAACATCTCAATAGGATTCAGGTCAGGACTTTGGCTAGGCCACTCCAAAGTCTTCATTTTGTTTTTCTTCAGCCATTCGGTGGTGGACTTGCTGGTGTGTTTAGGATCATTGTCCTGCTGCAGAACCCAAGTTCGTTTCAGCTTGAGTACACAAACAGATGGTCGGACATTCTCCTTCAGGATCTCTTGGTAGACAGCAGAATTCATAGTTCCTTTTATCAAGTCTTCCAGGTCCTGAAGCAGCAAAACAGCCCCAGACCATCACACTACCACCACCATATTTTACTGTTGGTATAATGTTCTTTTTCTGAAATGCAGTGTTCCTTCTACGCCAGATATACTTGGACACACACCTTCCAAAGAGTTCCACTTTTGTCTCATCGGTCCACAGAATGTTGTCCCAAAAGTCTTGGGGATCATCAAGATGTGTTGTGGAGAAATTGAGACGAGCTTTGATGTTCTTTTTGCTCAGCAGTGGTTTTCTCCTTGGAACTCTGCCATGCAGGCCATTTTTGCCCAGTCTTTTCCTGATGGTGGAGGCATGAACGCTGACCTTAACTGAGGCAAGTGAGGCCTGCAGTTCCTTGGACGTTGTTGTGGGGTCTTTTGTGACCTCTTGGATGAGTCGTCGCTGCGCTCTTGGGGTAATTTTGGGCGGCCGGCCACTCCTGGGAAGGTTCACCATTGTTCCATGTCTTCGCCATTTGTGGATAATGGCTCTCACTGTGGTTCGCTGGATTCCCAAAGCTTTGGAAATGGCTTTATAACCCTTTCCAGACTGATAGATCTCAATTACTTTCTTTCTCAATTGTTCCTGAATTTCTTTGGGTCTCGGCATGATGTGTAGCTTTTAAGGATCGTCTGGTGGACCTTACTATGTCAAGCAGCTCCTATTTAAGTGATGCCTTGATTGTGAACAGGTGTGGTAATAATCAGGCCTGGGTGTGGCTAGAGAAATTGAACTCAGGTGTGGACAACCACAGTTATAGTATGGGCCATGATGGTTTGGATTTTTTTTCACCTTTAATAATACACACCTTCATTTACAAATTGCATTTTGTGTTTACTTGTGTTGTCCTTGACTATTGTTTAAATTGGTTTGATGTTCCGAAACACTTAAGTGTGACAAACATGCAAAGGAACAGGAAATGAGGCAGGGGGCAAACACTTTTTCACACCACTGTATATATATATATATATATATATATATATATATATATATATATATATATATATATATATATATATCCTAATATATACATCTAAATCAGGCATCAGTTGTTATAAAAATATAAGGGGCCAGATCCCTGAACTTATGTTTGAATCAAATTGATGTCATGTACTGAGAATTCTGACCAATACAAACTAGAATGTCCATATTGCCCCATTATCATCATTAGCATGGGGAAAATGAAGTTAGAGAAAAAGCACATTTCCTCTAGTCCTAAATATCATCTACGATATCTAGAATAAACTATGTACTGCTATTCATTTTAAATCTCTCAGCTTCTTTAATAAAAGCAAGTATGTGTCTTGAACAATAATAACCAATCAGAAGCGGACTTTGATCATTTTAGCTTTTATTGCTAATATGTGAGCAACTTCAAAGGTTAAGAACATCATTATTTTTTGGTGTTTATAATTTGAAAATTGTAGTAATTAATTATTCATGTTCAATCTTTTTTTTTTCTTTTACGGTTTATTGTCAGTAGTTTTGCCTAGACATGTTAAGTGCATCTCTGGGCAAAACCATATCCAATATATTTGTAAGCAGGTGCAGTTAGCTAGTCTGCCACTAGGTGGCTCTGTCCCCAAATAGTGTGGTAATAGGGAATTATGTAAGTGGGTGTTGTTCGATCCCCTTTTAGGCAAATCCTTCCTTCCTGTGGTGATGTCATGGGTATAGTCAGTGCACATATAAAGGCAAGAGGGGAGAAGCTTTACACAGTTGGGTCATGAGAGCCAAACACGCCACAGACTTGCAGATGTAGTCAGCTATTGCAAAGGCCCTGGACACGGTAGAAGGCCTTGGGTGGGATAGTCGATGTCCAGAAGGGCCAGCTGTTGTCATCCTGTCTCATGAAACATGGTCTAACTGGAGTGGGAGCAGGGATGCAAAAGGCCCTTTAGGCCAGGCCTGTGTTCTCTGGTGTGCGTACTAATGCCCCTGGGAGTTCTAGTGACCCTGTCTCTGGAACAGCATTAATGGTGTCGTAAGCTGGATGCATAAAGCCTAATGGGCAAGTCAGAGTCCTCTGAGTGAGTACTAATGACCCAGGGAGGTAAGAGAGTAACATTAGGGAGTGTACCCAGCTAGGTAGAACTATGGAGTGAGACACAGAAACACTGGAATACTCCAGAAGGTACCTTGTTAATCTCATCTCAGCTGACAGGGCTAGATGCTTCACCTTGTGAATCTGAGTTTGAATAGAGCAGAACACTACAGCTATAGTATACAAGGAGATGGGTCCCAACACTCTGATGCTAGCAAAGAGAGGAGAGATACTAAGGGAAGATGGCTTATCAGTGATGTGCAAAATGCAGCTTTTACAATTGACTGCTACGATCCATCCATTATATGTGATTGGCGACCTATACAAAAAAAAAACACTGGTTAGTATGTCTGTGTAATGTTTCACTGTCACCTTTGAAGAACAACAGTAAAGTGTGGTAAACTATAACTTATGTAAAAATTCCTTTTTTGTGAATATAAAGGCTAATGGCCAGGGATGTCATAGGAAGGCCTATGGCAAGAAATTGGGTACAATATGGCAAAGGCTAAAAACTACCAGAAGTGAGTTGTAGCCTTGTCCAAGAAGATTCAGGGAGGGAGTTTGGATGATTTGGCTCCAACAGTTGGCCAATCAGAAGGCCCCTTAAACACCTCTGCAATGAATGCATATTTTCAAGTTTGGTCTCTTAAATATATTGCAAGTGCAGAAAAGGCTAAAAATAAAACCTATGTGGCTCACGGCCAAAGTTAAAAAAGCTATAAACAATAAGAAAAGAGCTTTTTAAAAATGTAAAAATGAAGGAACACTATTGTCATCTAAATGTTACAAAGAATATAACAGAATATGTAAAAAGGAAATCAAGTACGCAAAAATTCAAAAGGAACGACAGATTGCAAAAGATAATAGGACAAACCCCAAAAAATTCTTCAAATATATTAATAGTAAAAAGGTAAGGTCTGAGCATGTAGGCCAGGGGTGCCCAACCTTTTGAAGAGCGAGGGCCACTTAAGAGACTTGGTAACTGGTCGTGGGGCCACAATGAGCAGAGCGGGTGGATGGCATGTCTGTTTCCCCTTTGGCTTTCCTGCAGTTTGCAATAGACTTCTATTATATTCTGCAGGTTTGGTGCCCTTTCAGAAAGCTCACCAAACTCGCAGGTAATAATAGAAGTCTATGGCTCAGTGCAGGTAACCCGCAGGTAACCTGCTCTGCACCTGCGAATCAGTTTGAAAGAAGCCCAGTAACCACTGCAGAAAAGATATGCCCATATATACACTGTGATTTTAGTAATAAACTGACCTTTAACAACAGTATTCTTTCTATTCTATCTCAGAGCAGGCAGTCGCGGGCCACATCAGAGGGCTCCGCAGGCCACATGTGGCCCCGGGCCACTGGTTGGGCACCCCTGATGTAGGCCCTTTACAAATTATCTAGAGTGGGTGACTGGGGACAAAGAAAAGGCAAATGTATTAAATACATTCTTCAGTTCTGTGTATAATAATGGGGATGGTATTGACACAGCCCCAAATGATCCACAATGGCTCAAAAGTGATATGGTCCAACAATATTTAGACAGAATAAAGGTGGATAAAGCACCTGGACCAGATGACATCCACCCATGGATCCTAAAAGAATTGAGCTCTGTCATTTCAAAGCCATTGTATCTAATTTTTAGGGATGGGAATAGTACCACTGGATGGGCGTAGGGCCAATGTGGTGCCTATATTTAAAAAGGGAACAAAGCCTTTACCAAGTAACTATAGACCTGTTAGTTTAACTTCTATAGTCAGGAAGATACTGGAGAGTTTAATAAAAGACCACATAGATGAGTTCTTGCTGGAAAAAAATATTTTACGTAACAGACAGCATGGGTTCACAAAAGACAGAAGTTGTCAAACAAATCTGATTTCTTTTTATGAAGAGGTAACTAAAACCTTGGATAGAGGGGTGGCGGTGGACATGGGATACTTGGATTTTGCAAAAGCATTTGACACAGTTCCCCACACACGACTCATGTGTAAGGTAAAGCTTGGAAATATCAGTTTGTAAATGAATAGAAAACTGGCTAAAAGAAAGAATTCAGAGAGTAGTGGTTAGTGATTCTTACTCTGGGAAGAGAAACAGAAGGCGCCACTGTCCTTTTATGAAAGTGCGGTAAAATACCGCTATTCAGTTCTCAGGCATTCTCAGAGGAGATCGCTCTCCCCTGAGTGCCTGTTTATGATGGTCTGTAGATTGCTTCTCATGTTGAGTTGAGAAGCAATCTACAAACGTCGGGAACTCCTCAGAACTTCTCCTCACACTGTAATCTCGCGAGATGTAGTGGGATTACAGTGTGAGGAGATATAAAATACAAAAGTTGAACACTAATCACCACACATTATTCCCCAACATATTAATAAAATAATAAAGTTAAATTCCCCCTACACAATACACATTAACCTAATTATTAAAAAACATTGTTTTTATCAATATTTAAATATCATACATGTGCCTATTTAAATGTGAATGGTGTATAGTAAATTAATGCAATCCACATATGTAATGAAGCTATACACCATTCATATAAATGTAAAATACATTTATAATCATTAAAAAATAATTTTAATAAAGTATACAAGTATAAATATTTATTAATAAATTAAAATAAAATATATTTAATAACTGATAAACCCCTGTATAAGGCCCCTTTCACACTGAGGCGCTGGGCGTGCTGGCGGTAAAGCAGCGCTTTATTTAGCGCTGCTTTACTGTCGTTTTAGCAGCGGTTTTCGTCTGCTAGCAGTGCAGTTTTAACCCCTGCTAACGGCAGAAAAAGGGGTAAAACCGCCCGCAAAGCGCTGCTGCAGCGGCGCTTTGCCGGCAGTATTGCCGCGCTGTCCCATTGATTTCAATTTGAATTTGAATTATGAATACACCGCTCCTTCACCGCTCCAAAGATGCTGCTAGCAGGACTTTTTTGACCGTCCTGCTGCACCGCTCCAGTGTGAAAGCAGAGTGAAAGGGGCCGGATATTTTCAGGCGCTATACAGGCGCTATTTTTAGCGCTGTAACGCTTTGCAGACACTAAAGTTCTAAAAATAGCGCCTGCAAAGCGCCTTCAAACAGCCGCGGGCTTTCACACTGGAGCGGTGCGCTTGCAGGATGCTGAAAAATGTCCTGCAAGCCGCATCTTTGGAGCGATGTAGGAGCGGTGTATTTACCGCTCCTAAAGCGCCCCTTCCCATTGAAAATAATGGGGCAGCGCTCCAAACCACCCTGCAAAGCGGCACTGCAGTGGCGCTTTGCGGGCGGTTTTAACTCTTTTTCAGTCATTAGCAGGGGTAAAACTGCCCCACTAGCGTTCGAAAAGCGCCGCTATAACGACGGTAAAGTGCCGCTAAATATAGCGCCGCTTTACCGCCAGCACGCCCAGCGTCTCAGTGTGAAAGTAGCTTAATGGAACATGCCATGGGTAAAACCATAATTCAGGGTTTACAAAATTTTATTTACTAATAAATTAAAAATGATATAAAAATGACATTAATAATAGCATTTAAATGCAGGTAGAATAATATATATACATATATATATATATATATATATATATATATATATATATATATATATATATATATATATATCTATCTATCTATCTATCTATCTATCTATCTATCTATCTATCTATCTATCTATCTATCTATCTATCTATCTATCTATATATATATATATATATCATAGCATATATATCAGTGTGTGTGTGTGTGTTTATTTCAATGTGTATGTGTATATCTATCTATCTATATATCTATATATATATATAGATAGATAGATAGATAGATATAGATAGATAGATAGATAGATAGATAGATAGATAGATAGATAGATAGATAGATATACACACTTTAGATTGCTAACCTGCTGGTTTTGGGGTGTGTAATGGTGGGGAAGATGTTCTCTCACTGTATGGCTGCTCCTGAGTGAAAGAAGGAACTCAAAAGACTTCCTGCTTTCTCCAGAATACTCAGCCAGCTTCACGCTTCTCTCTCTGATTCTTCACCTCTGAGATGGTGAATCAGAAAGTGAGAATCCTGTCACAGATCGCCAGTGAGGTGCTGAGATCGCACCTTTATACACTGGCCGTTTCTGTGACAGTCAGTTACATATTCTCACTGTGCTGAGATAATCAGAGAACATGTTCTCATCTGATTACCTCAGTTTCATAAAATGGTAATGACCTGAGATCAGCTGTGAGACTTGGGATCACAGCTGATCTCAGTTTCATAAAAGGACACCTAAGTGCAATAAAATAGTGGAAATCTTCAATGTAAAGGGTTAAAAATAGCTGTACTCACAAAAGTACTATGTACAAGGGCGTGTGATACTGAGATGGTGAGCCGGATGTCCATGGAGGGTGTAAAACAAGCGATTTCCGTATCCTGGAGGTGCTGTCTTGTTGCTAAAAATGAGCTGGGGCATCCACTGCTGACACTTCCTGGTCAGTGGAGCGCACACCAGCAACCAGGTGGATCGGTTTACTTCCGGGAGCGGGAGCCAGTCTCGTCAAATAGGCCTATTTGACGAGACCGGCTCCCGCCCCCGGAAGTAAACCAATCCACCTGGTTGCTGGTGTGCGCTCCACTGACCAGGAAGTGTCAGCAGTGGATGCCCCAGCTCATTTTTAGCAACAAGACAGCACCTCCAGGATACGGAAATCGCTTGTTCTACACCCTCCATGGACATCCGGCTCACCATCTCAGTATCACACACCCTTGGACATAGTACTTTTGTGAGTACAGCTATTTTTAACCCTTTACATTGAAGATTTCCACTATTTTATTGCACTTAGAGTGGCGCCTTCTGTTTCTCTTCCCAGTACCTCCAGAGGATTTCTTTGCCGCTTCTTAGATCTTCAAACTGGGCTGCCTTCTAAAAACTGCTGCTATTATTCTCCAAACCATATGACATGGACTGTCACAGAACAATATTTTAAGCTATTGCTTTTTTATTTTGGTGACAATTCACATGCAAGTTTGATTGGCCCATCCTTCCCCTGTGCTTTTTTCCCTTCCCAAAGTTTTATCTCCCCCGTACCTTCCACTAACCCATTTGTTCCCTTCCCAGTAGCAATTAGATGATAAACAGATATTGCCAGAATCAGCGCAAATCCACTCTACCAAATCTGTAAGTGATTCTTACTCTGAATGCTCTAAGGTTATCAGTGGTGTACCCCAAGGTTCAGTGCTGGGACCCTTACTTTTTAATATCTTTATAAATGATATTGGGTCTGGGATTAAAAGTAAAATTTCTGTCTTTGCAGATGACACCAAGCTATGCAGAGGAATAACGTCCTTACAGGATGTCTCCAATTTACAAGCTGACCTCAATGCTCTGTCTAATTGGGCGACTATGTGGCAGATGAGGTTTAATGTAAAGTTATGCACTTGGGGGCTAAGAATATGCATGCATCATACATACTATTGGGAGTACAACTGGAGGTAGATCATAAGCTCAAAAATAACACGCAATGCCAAGCTGCAATTTCCAAAGCAAGCAAAGTCCTTTCTTGTATTAAGAGAGGTATGGACTCCAGAGAGAGCGATATCATTTTACCCTTGTACAAATCATTAGTAAGACTTCATATGGAATATGCAATTCAGTTTTGGGCAAAAAAAAGGATATTGGGGAACTGGAGAAAGTGCAGAGAAAGGCAACCAAACTGATAAGATCATCAGACATCTGCTTGAAGCATGAACATCACCTTTAAGACTGCGTCGAATGTCTGTTGTGGTGTCATAATTACATGGACTTACGCAGTTTTATCTGTTTGTGGTGTATTGGCACTGTTATTTGTTCACTTTTAGTGGTTTTCTCTTTTATGCATTATTGTGTCTGCAATATGTACATCATATTTTAGATGTACGCCTATATGGTTTATATTTAACATACCTGTACATGCATTTGTATATCACTGTTTCACGCCATTATTACCGTATCACATTATTGTACACAGTGTGGACACTGACTACTGACTACTGACAACATATAACCATTTATTCATTTTTACTACATATCCTTTTTCTCACCTTTGCACTTTTTAGTGTGCATACATTTTGACACAATATTTGCGATACTTGTATCGTATATGGTCTCATCACCTGTATTTATACATTCACTATTTTTAGTTGTATATACCATATATTTTTTACACACTAGTGATACATCACTGTATTCACAGATCGCATGGTCTCTAGATTATTATTTTTGTCAGCGACCACGATATACCTTTAGCGCTACGCGTTTACTCCACAGAAGATTAGAGGAACTGGATTTATTCTCGCTTGAGGAGATTAAGGGGGATATGAACAACATGTACAAATATATAAGGGGCCCATATAGTGAACTTGTTGTTGAGTTATTCACTTTACGGTAAACACAGAGGACAAGAGGGCACTCTTTATGTCTAGAGGAAAAGAGATTTCATCTCCAAATACGGAATGGTTTCTTCACAGTGAGAGCTGTGAAAATGTGGAAAAGACTCCCTCCAGAGGTGGTTCTGGCCAGCTCAGTAGATTGCTTTAAAGCGGGGTTCCCACTAAAAAAAAAAAAAAAAAAATGTCAGCAACTACAAATACTGCAGCTGCTGATTTTTAATAATTGGACACTTACCTGTTCCAGGGTCCAGCAATGAGGGGGGATCGAAGCCCCGCTCGTCCCCCCTCCACACGGCAGCACCAGCATTTAAATTGTGTGTGCATGCGCGAGCCATGCGCCATCACCGGTCACGTGTCCCAGATGATTGAGAAGAGGGAGGGGGAGAGGCGATCTCCCTGCGCTGAGGTAAGTGACGTCAGGAGCCCAGGCGCCAAAGGAGGCAAACTACGAGGGGAACCCTATCAACAGGCATTTAGAGGTGAGTAAAAAAAATAAAAATTCTCTAATCTAAGCACATTAATATATTTTTTATTTTTTTTGGGTGGAACTCCACTTTAAAAAGGGCCTGGATTCTTTCCTAAATGCACACAATATAACTGGGTACTAACATTTATAGGTAAAGTTGGTCCAGGGAAAATCCGATTGCCTCTTGGGGGTCAGTAAGGATTTATTTTTCTCTGCTGTAGCAAATTGGATCATGCTTTTCTGGGGTTTTTCACCTTCCTTTGGATCAACTGTGGGTATAGGGTTGAGTATATGGGATTGTTTGATATTATTTTTTATTTATTTATATGGTTGAACTAGATGGACTTGTGTCTTTTTTCAACCTGACTAACTATGATACTATGAAAACATGAAGAATTTTGTATTTGTTAGAGATGCGCTAAATACGTTTTTATTTTGCCCAGACATAACTTTTTGTAGACTTGAAATCTACTTACTGCCTGTGGTCTTTTATTATAAATGTACTTGCTTTCATGTTTTATTACTTATTACAGATATTTTATTTCTTAAAAGGAAAAGAGTTGTCATATTGTAGAAACATCTGTCCAGCTCTCTGATTGGATTCTTGGGTTCATGGAAATAATTGTAAATTTCTGTAAGGAGCTTCACAAAAAAAATAATTCTGCTGATTGCTTGGCAAGCTTTGAGACTTAGCAATGTGTATTAAAATATTTATTCAGCTAAAAATCTTGCAAAACTGAAGAAAGCATGTATTAAAATTAGTTTGAATTATATACGGATTCTTAAGCACTGGAAAAACAACTACAAGTTACTCTGACTAAGCTGTGCACCATGTGATATTTTGGAGTCTGGGAGGTCACGAGATATTAAACATATTAAAATACATTAACAAGGACCTCAAGGTGATTTTACACAGTCATAAATCAAGGGGGATATTGGGATAACTATAGGTTGTTACACTGCTTGATTTTATCTATATTCACATAGCTGCCTAATATGTACATGGATGTTAAAGGTAAATGTTCCTTTTAAAATAACAAACATGTCATATTTAACTGCTCTGTAAAATGGTTTTGCACAGAGCAGCCCAGATCCTCCTCTTCTTGGGTCCCCTGCCAGCACTCCTGGTTCCCCCAGCTGAGTGCTGCTTTTGACACAGACAGCGGGGCTCAGCCCTTGCCCCCCGTTCCCTCATCATAGGATTTAATTGACAGGAGTGGGAGCCAATGGATCCAGGTACTATCAATCTACCCAGTGAAGAGGGACTGAACTGGAAGAGTCGCTGCTCTCAAACAGAGCACTGGATCGAGATGGGGGTCAGGTAAGTATAAGGGGGTGACAGGGGAATCCTCTGCAACAGACAGTTTTTTACATTAATGCATAGAATAGTGGATGTAAACCCCAAAAGTATTATTTTTTTTTGATGCCATAATGTAGAGAATAATATTTACTTTCATTTGAGCCCAGTCTTGCCACACAGATTTACTCGAGGCCTGAGCAATCCTCTTTTATTGTTCAGTTAGAGAAATCTTGACAAAGTCTTGAAAACTTGGTCAAAAATGCCCCCTTGCTGTGAGTGACAGGTGATTTACATATCATGCACTAGCCTGAGACAGGCACATCCTGTGTAAAAAGTTCACAATTCACATCCCCCTCCCCTCCAGCTCTCCCAGCTTTACTGTGTTTTTACTGGATGTTTCTCATCATGGGATGGAGTGAACAGTCAGCAGACTATAGACAGACAAGTGATTTAGGGGACATGTATGTAGTCAGAGCTGGGCAAAGTAGAACATCCAGTGATCTGATGATAACCTGTCTCAGGCTAGTGCATGAGATATGTAAATCACCTGTCACTCACAGCAAAGGGGCGTTTTTGACAAAGTTTTCAAAACTTTATCAATATTTCTCTAACTGAAAATTAAAAGAGGATTGCTCAGGCCTCGAGTAAATCTGTGTGGCAAGACTGGGCTCAAATGAAAGGAAATCTTATTCTCTACATTGTGACATCAAAAAAAAAAAAAACAATTTGGGTTTACATCCACTTTAAGCCTTTAGAACCACTTTAACTGTTTCCCATCAGGACCATTGTAAGATGACGGCCAGGTGGAAACACTATTGTTCTGGGAAGATGTCATATGTAGGAATGAGACGAACACCCCCTGGTTCGGTTCGCACCAGAACTTGGTAACAGACAAAAAATTTGTGTGAACATGCAAACACCATTAAAGTCTATGGGACACGAACGTGAAAAATCAAAAGTACTAATTTTAAAGGCTTATATGCAAGTTATTGCCATAAAAAGTGTTTGGGGACCTGGGTCCTGCCCCAGGGGACATGTATCAATGCAAAAAAAGTTTTCAAAACAGATGTTAACAGATGTTAACATAATAATGAGGGTAACTCCACGCCAACATTTTTTTTAAAATGGCGTGGAGTCCCCCCCCCCCCCCCCAAAATCCATACCGGACCCAAAGGGAATTTTTTTTTCTTAATTCTGTCATAGAAATGCAAAAAGAATATACTGCGCTACCTAAAAGATGTGCAAAAATAAATATATATATATATATATATATATATATATATATATATATATATATATATATATATATATATATATATATATATATATAAATGGCTGCAGCTAAAAAATTGCGAGATATGCACAATCACAGAAAGTTATAATAGAATGGAAGCTGCGCACAAATTAAAAAAAATTTAAAACATATGATATCAAGGGTGACTGTTGATGTGACCATATATATGTGACCATATAAACCAATACAACAAATATATAATGCAATATTGCAATGTGCGAAAAATGTTAGATGAAACCCAGCAAGTAACAATAAACTAAATACTCATATAGATGAAATAATAAAAAAATTAATATATATATATATATATTAAAGTCTAGTGATGAAGGTGACAGAAAATTCTATGAATGAAATATTTTCTCTGTGATTAACACAAGACACCACCAAATGAGTGAACCACCACCATGCAGCATATGCGCTTACCAGAAGGCAAGCGATTTAGAGCCTGTAGTATCAACACAGCATCAAGACCTCAGATCACCTCTTGCGAATACACTGAGAGCAAACCAGGGAGTCCCAAATCGATTGGCAGTCCAAAGGCAGGAATCATGATCTCAGCAAAAAGCTCACCATAGTGTAACTCAATTTCAGGAAACAATTTATTATACAAAAAGATACACAATTCTGTCATAGGGCTCCCCTTAACCACTTCAATACACTATTTTATATATTGAACACTGCACTGTATACCCTGCACTGTATTATATATACTACACTGACTGTACTATATACTCTAAACTGCAGTATATGTATATACTATATGGACTGCACTATATACTCTTCTGGTGTTGGTGGTGGCAGAACATGGTAACCCCTCACAGTTACTCTTGTTGGGCGCAGGAATGGGCCCTGCTGTTAAATATTATTTTAAAAATTGTAATTACATGCCCCTGTTAAACAGTGGCAGGAAAAAATGGGTCTTGGGTGGTGGTGGCGCCACAACACTGTAACCCCTCACAGTTAATCTTGTTGGGCACAGAATTGGGACCTGCTGTGAAATATCATTTCAAAGATTGTAATTACATGCCCTTGTTAAACAGGGGCAGAAAAATTGGGCCTTGGGTGGTGGTGGTGCCCTAAACCAAAAATATTGTTGAAAGCTAGAATCATCATGATTGAGGAGGAATAGTATAGGCAGCATAGGCAGCCTTCAAGGGATCCCAGATCCATAGCAAATTCAATCAGTTACATCAGCATCAGGTGCTTGATAGTTTCTGATCCAGGACTTATTAATTTTTTATAAATGTGAGCCTATTAATGGAGTCTGTGGACAGGCACACCCTTTGATCCATTACAAACCATCTAGCAGCACTAAATGTACGTTCAGAAAGAATGCTGGATGCAGGACAGGCCAGTAGCTGAATTGCATATTGAGCAAGTTCTGGTCAGTGGTCCAACCTCAAGACCTAGTAACCCAGTGGTTGCTCTGTTGGAAAGGTATCCAAGTCTGCTCTTACCGCTAGATATTCCTGTACCATATAATGCAGACACTGGCAATGGTTGCTGGAACCAATTAGATCTTGGCGCTGAGGACTGAAAAATTGTTTAAAGACATCGGTCAGCTGGCCACCTTCTCCACCGCTCTTCCTCTGACCGAATGAAGCCTCAGAAACACATTGTCCAGCACCAGGAAATGGTAACCTCCCAGGGTCTAGAAATGCGTTACGTAAACTTTTCTTCAAGGCCTCCTGAAGATGTTTCATCCTCTGTTCCCTCTGCGAAGGCAAGATGAGTTCTGCAAACTTACCCTTGTAATGTGGATCAAGAAGGGTTGACAGCCAGTAATGATCCATCTTCTTAATACCACAAATCATAGGGTCCTTTCACAGGCTTTTCAGAATCAGGGAGGCCCTACAGCATAAGTTTGCAGAGGCATTCAATTCTCTGGGTCACTAAGGATCTCATTATCCGTAACTACCTCCTCCTAGCCACATACAACTCCTTGTGTTTCTGGGGACTGAAAACTATCTCTTGAAGTCTGCTGCGTGTTATCCTCAACATCCATGCTGACATAATCTTCCTCCTCCTCCCCCTGTGGGTCTTTCAGGTGCTACTGCCAACGGACTGCATGGCAGGTCATCATATGTCTGGTCAAGCATGTGGTGCCCAAGCGGCTGCCTATCTGGCCACACTTGAACCGCTTCAGACATAGGTTGCAAACAGCGATGGTGCGATCTGCTGCACACGTGTCAAAAAAGGCCCACACCAATGAACTTTTAAAAGTCAGCGGGAAGCCAGCAGCACCCTGCACCTGCGGAGCTCTGTGGTGTGATGCAATAGGGTGGCTGGAATTAAGCTGACCCCTGGAGGACATCCTGCCTTGTTGGAGTTGTGCCTCCTCCTCCTCACTTTCCTCCTCTCTTCTCTCAGGCACCCAAGTATGGTCAGTGACCTCATCATCCCCTCCCTCCTCATCACTGGAGCAAACTTGATAGTATGCTGCAGCTTGTGGAACATGACTGCCAGTTTATTGTCCTTCTGTGTCACCCCCTCTTTCTAGGCTAACGTTACTCCCTTCCTCCACCTGGGAACCAACATCAGAGCCTTGAAATTGCTGAGCATCCTCCTGCAGCATGTAACTGACACTGTGGTCGAATAATTCTGGGGACTCCTGCATGCATGATGGTGGGGCTGCAGAAGGAGTAACTGTGGACAAGGAGCCAGTGGAATATGCCGCTTTGGCAGCTGCGTTGGAAGGCAAACTACTATCAGCCTGGGTTACAGAGAATGAGGAGAATAAGGGCGGCTTTGTTATACACTCCACCAACTCTTCTGCATGTTGTGGCTCAATAACATGGCCAGCAGCTGAAAAAAAGGACAAGCGTGCCCCATGGCCACCTGCAGAGGATGCACCATGTCCACGACCAACACTATTGACTGTAGACACAAAGGCTGCTTACCCTCTTTTAGTGGCCTGCGAGCGTCTGCCTCTCCTTGGTAGCCTTCCGCACATGATGGGGATTTTTTCTTTTCACAGCACACTACACTGTACTATATACTGTGTACACCGCCTGCACTGTATTAGAAATGGTACACTGGCTGCACTGTATTATATACTGTGTACATCACCTGAAGTGTATTGGAAACTGTACGCACTGTAATATATACTGTGTACACCGCCTGAAGTATATTAGAAACCGTACACCAACGAAAGCCCTGTATATATAGGCTACACTGAATGCAGTGTGTGTATATATATATATATATATATATATATATATATATATATATGAATACACTGCCTGAAGTGTATTATATATATTGTACACCACCGAATAAACTGTATATATATACATATATATGCTACACTGAATGCAGAGTATATATATATATATATATATATATATATATATATATATATATATATATATATATATATACATACATATATAGTATCTCACCAAAGTGAGTACACCCCCTCACATTTTTGTAAATATTTTATTATATCTTTTCATGTGACAACACTGAAGAAATGACACTTTGCTACAATGTAAAGTAGTGAGTGTACAGCTTGTATAACAGTCTAAATTTTCTGTCCCCTCAAAATAACTCAACACACAGTCATTAATGTCTAAACCGCTGGCAATAAAAGTAAGTACACCCCTAAGTGAGAATGTACAAATTGAGCCCAAAGTGTTTTTGTGTGGCCACCATAATTTTCCAGCACTGCCTTAACCCTCTTGGGCATGGAGTTCACCAGAGCTTCACAGGTTGCCACTGGAGTTCTCTTCCACTCCTCCATGATGACATCACAGAGTTGGTGGATGTTAGAGACCTTGTGCTCCTCTACCTTCCGTTTGAGGATGCCCCACAGATGCCCAATAGGGTTTAGGTCTGGAGACATGCTTGGCCGGTCCATTACCTTTTCCCTCAATGAACTGTAGCTCCCCAGTGCCTGCAGCACTCATGCAGCCCCAGACCATGACACTTCCACCACCATGCTTGACTGTAGGCAAGACACACTTGTTTTTGTACTCCTCAACTGGTTGCTGCCACATACGCTTGGCACCATCTGAATCAAATAAGTTTATCTTGGTCTTATCAGACCACAGGTCATGGTTCCAGTAATTCATGTCCTTAGTCTGCTTGTCTTCAGCAAACTGTTTGCGGGATTTCCTGTGCATCATCTTTAGAAGAGGCTTCCTTCTGGGACGACAGCCATGCAGGCCAATTTGATGCAGTGTGCGGCGTATGGTCTGAGCACTGACAGGCTGACCCCCCACCCCTTCAACCTCTGCAGCAATGCTGGCAGCACTCATACATCTATTTCCCAAAGACAACCTCTGGATATGACGCTGAGCACGTGCATTCAACTTCTTTGGTCGACCATGGCGAGGCATGTTCTGAGTGGAACCTGTCCTGTTAAACTGCTGTATGGTCTTGGCCACCGTGCTGCAACTCAGTTTCAGGGTCTTGTTATATACTAGGCCATCTTTATATAGAGCAACAATTATTTTTTTTAGATCCCCAAAGAGTTCTTGCCATGAGGTGCCATGTTGAACTTACAGTGACCAGTATGAGAGAGTGAGAGAGATAACGCCAAATTTAACACACCTGCTCCCCATTCACACCTGAGACCTTGTAACATTAACGTGTTACATGACACCGGGAGGGAAAATGGCTAATTGGCCCCAATTTGGATATTTTCACTTAGGGGTGTACTCACTTTTGTTGCCAGCAGTTTAGACATTAATGGCTGTGTGTTGAGTTATTTTAAGGGGGCAGCAAATTTACACTGTTATACAAGCTGTACACTCACTACTTTACATTGTAGCAAAGTGTCATTTCTTCAATGTTGTTACATGAAAAGGTATAATAAAATATTTACAAAAATGTGAGGGATGTACTCACTTTTGTGAGATACTGTGTGTATATATATATATATATATATATATATATATATATATATATATATATATATATATATATATACACAGTTCATTCAGTGGTGTACATTATATATAATACATTACAGGCGGTATAATGTACACCACCAAATGAACTGTGTGTATATATATATATATAGATATATATACACTAGACTGACTGTATATATATATATATGTATATATCACATACACTGCAACTAACTAACTAACCTGCCTGCCTAATCTAGCTCAATCTATCTCCGTCCACAGTCACACACTATAGACGACCGCTATGTAAGCAGCCTTATATAGTTTAGGGCGTGGACTTAGTCCCCCTGAGCCATGATTGGCCAAAGGCACCCTTCCTTTGGCCAATTATGGCTCTCTCTGCAGAGTGCGCAGTGATTGGCCAAAGCATGCAGGTCAGGTGCATGCTTTGGCCAATCATCAGACACTAATTATGGGGCTTTCCACAGCGCTCAATTTTGCTGCAAACGCCCCATATTGTTCGCTGTTTGGCGAATGAGTGAACATCCAATGTTCGAGTCGAACTTACATTTGACTCAAACATCGAGCTCATCCCTATGGCGCATCGGACAAGGCCAATGACAAATCACAGCAGATCACATGATAATTGTAAACAATGAACGGCGTACTTTCATGCCATTCATTGTGTACAATTGTGTTGCTAGCTGTGATTGGTCACAGTGATCACATGGTGCAGACGTGCCAATCACAGTCCATCTTTAGCATGTGATTAGCTGGGGACAATCACAGCTAATGTCAAAAGTACACACTTTAATTCAGTAAAAATTATCACTTCCCCAGAGTAGTACAGTGTTACTATGGTAACATTGTATTGCTCTGGTCACAGTAAGTAAAAAAAAAAAAAATTATTATTTTTTTTTTTTTTAATTATCAAAAGTTTATATATTTTTTTACATATTATCACCAGTCAGTGCTACTGGTCACTACCACACTAGTTATATGATGATGCTATACTGCACTGGTGACAGTATGTTAAAACATTAAAAAATGTATTATTTCATTTATTTAGAAATAAATAAAAATACCACCATAATTAAGCTCTATTTGTGTGAACAAAAAAATGTATTTGGGTACAGTGTGGCATGACCGCTCAATTGTCATTCAAAGTGTCACAGTGGTGAAAGCTGAAAATTGGCAAGGGCAGGAAAGAGGGTAAACGTGTCTGGTATTGAAGTAGTTAAAGATTAGATTTAACACGGCTTTTAATTGATCAGCTTTTATGAGAAGTTCAAGTGACATTGCGGTCAAGGATCTTATGCTGCAATCCACAACCCATTGAAGTCAGTGAAAGACAAATCTTTAAAATCAGTTCTAACCATTCTCAAATCTAATAGATAATGACTCATATATAAGTCAATAGATTGGGGGCAGGGCAATTCCAAGGGCACATGTACCAATGAAAATACATTAAAAAAAAATATTGTTTTGAATTGATTTTGATCATGTTTAAAGCTGAATTCCAGGTTTGTTTTTGTGTGCTTAGTTAACGTGTTCTGCCTTGGACCAATGTAAGTATGCATATTCTATACCTTGCTAATCTTTAATAGAAGTGGAGAATCACTGTAGTAGTAGTAGTAGTTGCCTCTACTATAGTGATCTTTGCTGTCTTTGGAGTCCTGTGCTGAGCAATTGCCCTGCTACATAGTAACCACAGGACATTGGTTGCTTGGCACAGGCACCATTCAGAGTATGCTTTGCTTTTTTCAATGGACGCAAAACACTCTGTCATGGTGCCATTCAGAATAAACTTGAGCATGTGTTAAGAAGACCGTGGAATAAAAATTAGCATTTGCTGAGGAAGACTTGGCATAGTTGTCAATACTATACTTGGCTGTACTTGTTAGCACAGAAATGTGTGCATGCTGGATGATCTTCAGCTACCAGTACTCTTGCTCCTCTGTATCCTGTATTCCTTGGACCTCCTGTTACTGACTCGGCTTGTCGCTGGACCTTCCTGCTGTCTGATTCCTGGTTTGACCCCGGCTTGCTCTAAGGACTCTACCTCTTCTGCCCAACCATGCATGACCCTGGCCTGTCACCAGACCACTCTTGTTCTTAATTCTTGTGTTTGATCATGGCTATTTTTCCTGACCACCCTCCTGCCTACTCTCTGGCTTGCCTTTCCATGTATGACCTTGGCTATCTTTCCCCCATCTGGTCCTGCTAGTCTGACTAGGGTGCCATATTGCTTGTGGCCCCTACCTTGGTTCCCCTGCATCTCCAAGGGCAACATAAGTCCCGCCATCTGTCCTGACAGACCAGCTGAAAGACGATCTGGTGAACTCCGCTGCCAACAGGTTCCAGCAGAGCTACCTAAAAGGCACCTGTGTTTCTTTGGGCCTTGCACTCCCTGTTCTCACCTTCAGGGGTGCTCAGGACTCAGCTTCAAGTGAAGCCCCCTCATCAAGTCGGCCTTCAATCAAAACTAATAAAGGGACTGGAGGACCTTAGTTATGAGGAAAGGTTACGAGCACTGAACTTATTCTATATGGAGAAGATACGCTTGAGAGTGGAAATGATTTCAATGTACAAATACCGTACTGGTGAACCCATAATAGGGATAAAGCTTTTCCGTGAAAGGGAATTTTGACAATTCCTTTTTTTTTTTTTTTAAGTCCCCCAGTGTAGATCCGATCCACTGTCAATCATGATGCCTGCCGCACCACCAGACCAGACAAAAGAAAAGAAAAGGAAAAGAACCTCCGGGGGCCGAGTCACTCGGTGATGTCATCTGGTGACCCCACCCCTTGTGATGTCAAAAGCCCAGCATTCCTCAGTCAATAATGACACAAAAAGGCAAGGCCTTCCGGTGACGTCGCCGGATGGCCCCGCCCTTTAGCTTTTTTAAGATGATGGAGGAGCAGGCAGTCGGCAGGAGAATTCAACGAGACCGGAGGGTTTTTTTTTTTGGGTGTGGCAGGCGTTGAGATTGAAGATTAATCTACATTGGAGGACATTGTTTTTCATTTTTTAATAAAGCCATTCTCAAACACTTGCGTAATGTCTTTATTCACTTTTTATACTTTTTTGGTGAATGGGTAGGGGAACTATGTACATAATACTCATTCATATAGGGGGGCCGAGATCTGGGGTCCCCCTTGTTAAAGGAGGCTTCCAGATTTTGATAAGCCCCCCGCCCACAGACCCCCCACAGCCACCACCCAGGGTTGTGGGGAAGAGGCCCTTTTCCCCCACCAACATGGGGACAAGGTGCTTTGGGGTGTGGGGGGCAGACTCATATGTCCTGGTGTGGTTCGGGGGAGCCGCGCTCGCTTATCCCCTCCCATTTTTAGGCCTACTTGGCTGCATCTTGGATGAGGGTCTGGGTTTTGGGGGGAACCCCACACAGTGTTTTTTCAGAATTTTCTATTGCCGGAATTCTTTTGTTTACATTTACCTGTCAGTGGGGAAGCCCATTGGCAGCTGATGAGTCATCCGCTGTTAAGGACTAAAGATCAGCCGAACAACCCCCGTTTCGGTTCGCGGCAGAACGCTCAAACATCGCAAAAGTTTGGCCCCAAATCACAAACCCTATTAATGTCTATAGGACCCAAACTTTAAAAATCAAGTCCCCATTTTGAAGGCTTATATGCAAGTTATTGGCCATAAAAAAGGTATTGGGGCCCGAGTAATGCCCTGGGGGACATGTATCAATGCAAGAAAAAAAACTTTAAAAAATATGTTTTTAACCACTTCAGCCCCGGACCAATTGGCAGCCAAAGGACCAGGCCCCTTTTTGCGATTCGGCACCCCGTCGCTTAACTGACAATTGCGCGGTCGTGCGACGTGGCTCCCAAACAAAATTGGCGTCCTTTTTTTCCCACAAATAGAGCTTTCTTTTGGTGGTATTTGATCACCCCTGCGGTTTTTATTTTTTGCGCTATAAACAAAAATAGAGCGACAATTTTGAAAACAATGCAATATTTTTTGCTTTTTGCTATAATAAATATCCCCAAAAAATATATAAAAAAACATATTTTTTCCTCAGTTTAAGCCGATACGTATTCTTCTACATATTTTTGGTAAAAAAAAATGCAATTAGCGATTATTGATTGGTTTGCCCAAAAGTTATAGCGTTTACAAAATAGGGGATAGTTTTATAGCATTTTTATTAATATTTTTTTTTTTACTAGTAATGGTGGCGATCAGTGATTTTTATTGTGACTGCGACATTATGGCGGACACATCGGACATTTTTGACACATTTTTGGGACCATTGTCATTTATACAGCAATCAATGCTATTTAAATGCATTGATTCCTGTATAAATGACAGTTGTAGTGAAAGAGTTAACCACTAGGGGGAGGGGAGGGGTTATGGGCTGTGACATGTGTTGTGTTTTTTACATTAGGGGGCGGGGCTGACATCTGACATCATTGATTGGCTTTCCCGATGAACGGGAACAGCCAATCAATGACAGGCAGAGTAGGAAGTGCGGGGAGAGGTTTGTTTACACATACCTCTCCCTGTTCTTCAGCTCCGTGACCCGATCACGGGACACCAGCGGCGATGGGGTCCACTGGTCCCGCAGCCGTGGTCACGGAGCTCCCGACCGGGTCGCGATCGCACCCACGGGCAGGCATTTAAAGGATCACGTACAGGTACGTGATTCTGCCTGCCCGTGCCATTCTGCTGATGTATATATGCAGTGGGCGGTCGGGAAGCGGTTAAAGGAGCAGTAATTTTAATGATGCTTAAAGTGAAACAATAAAAAATGAAAAATTCCTTTAAATATAGTGCCTGGGGGTCCCAGATTAGATTTCTTTTGGATAAATTTTCTTGCCTCTTTGGCAGACTTTGGATGAAAATAACAAAGTTTTGCCCCACAGTGAGCAAGCCTTATGTGAAGAAGACAAATTATAGTACACTCAGGCCAAGATTAACATTTTTTTTAGATAAAGTCTGGTGTCTCTTTTGCAGACTTGCTGGATATAAGTAACAGGTGGGAAAAAATTGGGTTTTGGGTGTTGTGGTGCCTTCACAGCATAACCCTACAGAGGTACTCTTAATGAAAGCAAGAATTGGCCTTGCTGTAAAAAAAAAAATGGTGCATCTGTGAAACAGGTGCAAAAAAATTGGTTCTTGGGTGTTAATTGTGCCCATGAAGCCTATACCAAAGCATTACTTCAAGATAAAATTAACACCCACATAGCTAGGCAGCCTAGACAGTCTTCCAGAGATTCAAGCCATCAGCATCAGGGGGTTAATAGCTGCTGTTAATCAAGGACTAAGTCATTTTGACAAATATCAGCCGGTCAACGGAGTCTGTGGATAAATACGATCTTTTATCTGTCACAAAACCTTTGGCAGCACTGAATGCCCGTTTGGAAAGCACGCTGGATGCAGGGCAGCCCAGCAGCCCAATTGCGTACTGGGCAGGTTCTGGCCATTAACCCAGTAAATCGTCTACTGGAAAGCTTTTCATGTCTGTTTTCGCCCCTAGATAATCTTCCACCATAAGATGCAGACGCTGCCGATGGGATCTTGAATCTGACAGCCCTGGGTGGCGAGGACAACAAAAAATGTAAATGAAATAATTAAGCGGCCCCCTTCTCCACCGCTCCTCCTTTGTCCAACAGATGCCTCCAAACTACCTTTTCCATGAGACTGTAACCTACCAGAGTCTGGAAAGGTGTTACATAAATTCCTCTTTAAGGTACTCGCAAGATATTTCATGTGCTCCCTCTGCAAGGGCAGGATGAATTTTGAGACTTTACCCTTGTAAAGATGGTCAAAGAGGGTTGCTAACCAATAATTATCCTTTTCCTTGATGCCAAGAATTCTCTGGTCTTTTTTCAAGCTTTGAAGAATAAGGGAGCTTATGCACCACAAGTTTGCGGAGGGATGAGAGTCTTCTGGATCACTGAGGATTACAGTATCTGGAACTACTCCCAAGGTTTCTGGGGACTGAAAACCATCTCTTAAGCTTTGTCTTCCTATGCTTCAATGCCTCTAAAACTGCCAGAATCCTCCTCCTCCCTCCCTCTTGTGTGTTCTGTGGCCTCGCAAGAATGGTGTCTGCATAAAGCGGGCCTTGAGAGGAAAGGAAGTACTCTTCTTCCACCCACTGCTCTCGAGTGCCCTGTCCATAATGCCATGCAGAGTATGCCCCAGCAGGAACACAAGAGGGATTGTGTCACTGATGCATGCATTGTCACGGCTTACTATCCTTGTCATCTCCTCAAATGGTGACAGTACAGTGCATGCATCCTTTATCAACAGGCATTGGCATGAAGAAAAAAAAAGCTAAGCTCCCCTGAGCCTGTCCTTGTGCCATTCTTACACGGGTACTCGTTGATAGCCTTCTGCTTCATGTGCAGCTGCTGCAGCATTGCAAGTTGAGTTCCACCTGACAAGCATGTCACAAATTAGGCAGTTTATGGAATTCCCAATGAATTTTAGCCAACCGAACACTGACTGTGTATTACCACTTGAAATGGCTACAGACTTTTTTGGCCTGCCTTAGAAGATCTTGAAACCCTGGGTACCTGTTTAGGAAACGCTGCACAACCAAATTGAGGACATGTGCCAGGCATGGTACATGTGTCAACTTTCCTGTCGAAGGGCGGACAAAAGGTTAGTGCCCTTATCGCACACCACCTTTCCTGGCTCAAGCTTCCATGGCGTGAAACACTTCTGGGCCTGCCCCTGCAGAGTTGAAATAATTTCTGCTCTGGTGTGGCTCCTTTCCTCTAGACAGATTAGCTGAAGCACTGCATGGCATCTTTTAGTCTGACTTGTCGAATAGTCCCTTGAAAGCTTTGTACTGGTGGTACATAGGACAAATTTAGCAGAGGAGGACTTGGAGGAGGAGGTAGGGTGGAACTGACAGATCTTGCATCATTACCACCAACTGTATGGAGACGTGGCAGCAAAACAAGCTCCAGCACTGAGCCCTGTCCTGCATCCTTCCTAGTTGCAAGCACAGTTACCCAGTGTGCTGGGAAACAAAATATATTGTGTCTCACCATGCTTGCTAGACCACAGTAATATGGACCTTGCTGCTGACTGCCTTGCTCAACGGTGCCAAAACATTGCTTTCCACGTGATGGTACGAGCTGGAATGGCCTTACGTGCAAAGAAATAGCGACTGGCAACCTGCCATTGTGGTACTGCAAATTCACAGAAGGGGGCAGAATCCACCAGATTGAAAGGCAGGAGTTGTAAAGCCAGCAATTTGGACAAATTGGAATTTAGACGCTGGGTATGTGCGTGGCAGAGAGTGTATTTTTTTTATGAAGCAGCTCGGGGCAGAGAAATTTGCCTGCTATTCTCTACAGCTGGTGGTGTGCTGCTGAGAAATGTGTTGCAAGGACTTGTGACACCCTTTGCTATATCATCATTCCTGTCAGTGGAGTCTGCTGAGTGGTCATGAGATAGCGGGGGTATGGAATGCCAGAGCCGCGCTGTGCTGGGACTTATATAGGGACAAGGGGACAGGGTCACATGCACATGTCACATGGTGACCCCGCCCCCCTGTGATGTCACAGTCCCAGCATTCCGGCCAGAGACAGCGACAGGTCAACATCGGAAGAAGAAGGCGGCGCCGGCGGCGCGGAAAACGTCGACCGCGGCAAGAACAGAAGAGACCCGAAAGACCCCGGAAGACCCCCGAAGGCGGATCGAGACCCCCCAGATGACGGCGTCGATGACGAAGAAGGTAGCCGGCCTCCTCCGCTCGGTAAAAGAGCTAGGTAAATGGCGGAGGAGTCCGGCGAGAAGACCCCCAAGACGGAAGAAGACCCCCGGAGCAGTGCAATAAAATATTTTTTCAAAATTGTGTGTTTTTTTACTTTACATTTTACACCTTAGGTGAATGGGTAGGGGTACATCGTACCCCATACTCAATCACATAGGGTGGGGGGCCGGGATCTG
Organism: Lithobates sylvaticus; assembly: GCA_028564925.1. NCBI lineage: Eukaryota > Metazoa > Chordata > Amphibia > Anura > Ranidae > Lithobates > Lithobates sylvaticus. Next base: position 88,387,615 of record CM053035.1, read on the forward strand.
GGGGCCCCCTTATAAAAGGGGGCTCCCAGATTCCGATAAGCCCCCTGCCGCAGACCCCGACAACCAACGGCCAGGGTTGTCGGGAAGAGGCCCTTGTCCTCATCAACATGGGGACAAGGTGCTTTGGGGTGGGGGGGCCCCCCATGTTGAGGGCACGCGGCCTGGTACGGCTCAGGAGGGGGGCGCTCGCTCGTCCCTACCCCTTTCCTGGCCTGCCGGGCTGCATGCTCGGATAAGGGTCTGAGATGGATTTGGGGGGACCCCCACGCCATTTCTTTGGCGTGGGGAGTCCCTTTAAATCCATGCCAGGTGACGGGGCTAGCGCGGCGGCATTCACTGCCTACGCTAGCTACGTCTACCTGAAGTTACATTCTAAATGAACGGACTGCTCCGTGTGTGGGCAAGTCCGTTCCGCAGACTTTTTCCAGCGGATTGTCCGCCGGAGAAGTCCAGGCGTGTGTGGGCAAGTCCCCCCTCGGAAAGTCCGGCGGACAATCCGCCGGACTAGGTCCGGCGGACAAAGTCCGAACGTGTGTACGCGGCATAAGGCTTAGATATAGACTAGCGGTCAATACTTTTTTTAGTGTATTTTTATATTTCAATTTATCTGAGCCCCAATCCTCACACTGAAAACTAATTTACCAGGCTCAGTTTGCTTCTTTTGCTAGAGATAAATAATGAATTCAATTTACAAAGTTTTTTATCTTACTGTCCTGCATTACAATATAACATTTGTCAAAACTGTGGAGGAAAGTAAAGTTAAACTGGTGCACCTTTGTAAATAATTTAAATAAAGCAGATGATAAATTATCAATTTCAGGGCTGATTATAAATAAGCATACACACACTTCTTGGATAATAAACACTGCATGTTTTTAAGAAGCCTTAAATATCTAGTGTTATTTGTTACAGCCAGTCTCTAACTGTCAAATGGATTGTATCAATGTACAATCCGGGGGACTAAGCATTTTGGAGGCTGAAGGAAGACCGGAAGAAGTGTGATAAGCGAGACCACCCAACCTTGTGGCATAGGGGCTGTTTGGGTAAGTTGTTTGGTGTGTAGGGGAAGTTATACTGTGGTAGGGAATTATATGGTCACATTTGTTTGGCACGTGTGAGAGTACAATAGAGTATGAGCACAATTTTTAAAGAATATATAGTATCATTTTGGTATGGATCTATTTCTATATTGAGTTTTTCTTTTTTGGGAGATATTGATGAGAAGAGAATCTAGAGATTGATCATGCTCACTGGAGGAAAGGAATTGTAGGAGTGATATATGTAATAAAGTATGTTGTTTGTGTTGGGAATTGTATTTGCATTTTATCATGCACACATTTGAGCACAATTTTAGAGATTAAATAGTATTATTGTTTTTTTCTTTTTTGGGGACACACGTGAAGAGATAAAAAAGTAAGACAGACACTGAGATGTTGGGAGTGAAAAAAGATTTATTGGGCTCATTTATTAACATATGGGTTGGCAAATCTGTTGAGAGGCTGGGAGTTTTAAATTATTGGACACACTTATTTGCTGAGAGACTGAAGAGACTGTTTGTGTATATTTAAAGCTCTGGACAATTTGGACTGAAATATATTGGAATAGGGACACTAGCATATTATCTGGCTGCTGGGAAAGTTGAGTTTGGGATACGCTGGTGAACATCTGACTTGAGATCCTCACCAGGCTGAGTGGTTGGAATTCCCATAAAGGGCTCAATAAGTGTGCATAATAGTGGACCCATAGCCAAGGAGTCCACATGGAAGGCAGTGGGTAGGTAGGACCCCATGGACCCCATATCTTTTGAAATTCAGCACAATATTGTTTTGCATAACAGTACTTTTTCAACCCTTCCACCCCCACACCCCCAGCAAATTTTAACAAAAATGTAAAAACTGTTATAAACATATGTGATAATATATTTATAAATTGGAAATACATAATGGCAGAATAAAGAAAAAAGGAAAATTGTTAAAGGGAAACTTTAAAATGTTTGGGTCATTTAAAAAAAAGAAAATTATCTGATTTTTATATACTGTTTATTTATTTATATATATATATATATATACATAAACACACATTTTTAACTAGTAGTAGTATGTCACATTCAATAGGACGTTTTTTTTTAAACTGAAGATATCTCACCACTTATTCACTGTATGTGGCTTCCTCAGTTCAAGTGGCTGTGAGCTACATATACTTTATACATTACATTCGTGGTAGCCAGTCACTTTTTTCCAAACACTGTGGTGTCATGAAATGGTAGATACTGCATTCAATAACTTGACAGAAGGTGTGAAATGCTGTCAAAACACTCTGCTCTAATCAACTGCGAACACCTTTAACATTACTAAGTCAGTCCTGTTTAATGTGATATAATACTACTAGCTATACCATGACTTAGATAAATGAAAACCCTTACAGATTTATACAACTTTTTAAAGCCTAGCACACATTATTCATTTTTTTTTTTTTTCATTCAACCCAGCAGGCTGAACCAAAAAAAAAAACGGAGAGCTCAAGAGGAGCTGCTGTACTAACTATCCGATATTAGTACAGAGATCTCTCCCGCTGAGCAATTGTGCTCTGACAAGGGGATGCCCCCCCCCACCAGAACACACTGGTCAGTGCTCTGCCATTGGCTGAGAGCGCTAATCTGGTGCCAATCGGCAGACCTTTTTCGGTCATGCCCCTTTCGACTGAAGCCATCCGAATGTCTGGCTTTCGTCTGACCGGCTGAAGTACACACAACCCAAATGTTGTCTGGTTTCTATTGAACCGGTCGATGTCGCCCAATATTTGGCCCATGTGTATGGCACTTACTCATTAGTCATCAGAATTCAGGCAAACTGTCTCTCAATGAAACCTTGAACAAAGCCAGCTGATACAAAACAAGCCATGGTGCCACACAGCAAGTTTTTTTCAATATATGAATAGTAAACAAAAACATCAACATCATAAAAAAATGGGCTATAGCTCAGCCTGGTGGCTTAAAATGAGAATACAAAATAATACTATGCAAAATATGTCATGTTTACTAAAATAAAATAAAAAATATGTTTTAAATTGCAGACCATAGTAATTAAAAATTTGTATAAGTCATATTATTTTGTGGAAGAGGCTCAATTATGCTTAAAAAAAAATAAAAAAATAGATAACCCATTTTAACATCCATCCTCCTATGCTAAAGAAACTGAGCACAGTTACTGATATGCAACAACACCAGGAACTATTTTCTCCTTTAGTTTTATCAATTGAACACGATTACAAGACTGTACATCTGATGATGTATAAATACTGGTACAACTAATTCTATACTGGAAAGCTAGAACCTGGAAATGATACATCAGTAAGCCTGACCTCTGTAGTGTATACGCTATTTGAAGGTATAGTATGAATATTTGAAATTACAGTACATAGTTACATACATACATTACAGTGTTAGATTCTATTTAACTAACTAGCTTCTCTGAGGAGGAAAGCTCAATACTTGCTCTTCGAAATGCCTGGCCACCCACAGTCATGCCAAAGCCAGGATTCGGATGGATTCTCCCCACCACGCTGGAGCCACAGTGAGTACAGAGCTCCTCACAGAGCATAATCCACTTCACCTACAATCATCCATAGCGGCCTTCCCTACCACAGTTCAGCCTGTCCTGGATACAATGATGAAGGAGATGCTACTGTCATCGCAGTCCTCCCTCATGGCAAACTTCTCTTCCCTCACAAATAAGTTCACATCTCCTTTGCAGCATATGATGCATGTGCAGAACAGAGAGATGACACACTGTGGATTAAAGTGAAAATGGCAGATCTCAAAGATCGATTGCGTCAAAATATAAGATCAAAATGTGAGGGGTCCCTGAATCCGTCCCACCCACAGAGCTCCTAGCTTATGCCACCAGTCTCTTCTCTGCTCTACTACCTGAATTTACACTGATAGAGCTTACTATAGATTGCGTGCATAGGATCCCTAAACCACAGCACCTGGAAAACTCTATCCCCAGAGATGTCCTTATGAGAATCCACTTTTACCAAGCCAAAGAGCTAATTCTCTCTAAAGCAAGAGCAATCACCACTCTGCTTGCGCCATAAACTGATATCCAAATATATGCAGGTCTCTCACAGCATACCCTCCAAATGAGAAGACAGATAAAAACAGTGACCAAAGCCCTCAACAACCACAAGCTGACTTATAAATGGTGACATCCAGCCACTCTGCTAATCACCCAAAACAGTGCAACCCACACCATCTCCACCATTGCAAGCAACATGAAACTCCTCTATTCATGGGGAATCATACCTGAGCTCCCAAGTGAAGACCCAGGCACCTCTGCCTACACCAAACCACCTCAATACGGGCGATACCATCAAAGAAATTTCAAAACCAAGTACAAATGACTGTTCCTGTCTACTAGGGATGAGCCGAACACCCCCCCGTTCGGCTCGCACCAGAACCCGCGAACGGACCTAAAGTCCGTGCGAGCTTTAGAACCCTATTAGTTATAATGGATGCGAACGTTCGAAATTAAAAGTGCTCATTTTAAAGGCTAATATGCATGTTAATGTCATAAAAAGTGTTTGGGGACCTGGGTCCTGCCCCAGGGGACATGTATCAATGCAAATTTTTTTTTTAAAAACGGCCGTTTTTTCAGGAGCAGTGATTTTAATAATGCTTAAATTGAAACAATAAAAGTGTAATATTCCTTTAAATTTCGTACCTGGGGGGTGTCTATAGTATGCCTGTAAAGGGGCGCATGTTTCCCGTGTTTAGAACTGTCTCTGCGCAAAGTGTCATTTTTGAAAGTAAAAAAGCTATTTAAAATCACTCGCGGCTAATGTTAATTCACGGCTCCCGTAACACAGAGAACAGTGATTCATTGAAACTCATTCATAAAAAAAAGTCATTGATAAAAAATAAAAAAAATAAAAAAAATGAAAAAAAAAAAAGCGTAGGGGTCCCCCCAAATTCAATAACCAGGCCCTTCAGGTCTGGGATGGATATTAAGGGGAACCCCAGCCAAAAAAAAAAATGGCGTAGGGTCCCCCTCAAAATCCATACCAGACCCTTGAGGTCTGGTATGGATTTTAAGGGGAACCCTAGCCAAAAAAAATGGCGTGGGGTCAAAATCCATACCAGACCCTTATCCGAGCACGCAACCTGGCAGGCCGCAGGAAAAGAGGGGGGGACGAGAGCGGCCCCCCCTCTCGCCTGAACCGTACCAGGCCACATGCCCTCAACATTGGGAGGATGCTTTGGGGGTCTAAGACCCCTAAAGCACCTTGTCCCCATGTTGATGAGGACAAGGGCCTCTTCCCCACAACCCTGGCCGGTGGTTGTGGGGGTCTGCGGGCGGGGGGCTTATCGGAATATGGAAGCCCCCTTTAACAAGGGGACCCCCAGATCCCGGCACCCCCCCTGTGTGAAATGGTAAGGGGGTACAAAAGTACCCCTACCATTTCACCAAAAAAGTGGCAAAAATTCCTTTATTAAAATCTTCTTTCTTCTTTCTTCATCCTTCGGTTTTTCTTCATCTTCTCCTTCCTTCATCTTCTTCCATCTTCTTCTTCCATTTTCTTCTTCCTCCGATCCGCTTCTTCTTGCGCTGGTCTTCTCGTCCTTCTCGTCCGGCATCTTCTTCCGTCGGCGTCGGCGTCGGCGTTGTTACCTGGACACTTACAACATGTCCCTCCTGGATCTTCTCCACCAAGGAACGTCCCTTTTCGCCACCCGAGATCGGCCGAAAGTCCTGAAAAAGGTTTTTCCTCTACAGTACACAAGCCCTCCAACTTCAGAACATGACTTTCAACATACTTTCACTCAACGCAAAAGGCCTCAACCATCCAGCCAAGCGAGCCTCAATGTGGAAAACAGCTTTGTCGCTTAAATGCGATGTTCTTTGCATACAAGAGACTCACTTTGATCAAGCAGCATCACCTTAATGTCACCACAAAAACTTTACCCACATATTCAAATCCTCTTATACGAAGATACAAAGAGGAGTGCTTATAGATAGTCACGTTTTAATTGCATAAATGCATTGCAGACCAAGGAGGTCATTTTTTTATATTACTGTGCTTTACTGACAATACTCAATACACGCTAGTATCCCTCTATGCTCCTAACCATCCGCAAAAGACATTCCTTAAAAGAGTCGTTAGAAAGGCAAAAAACCTCCAGCAAGGCCATCTTCTACTATGTGGAGACTTAAATCTGGTACCTGATAACAGAATGGACACAACTTTGGGTCCTAAGAGACAAAAATCACCTTTGAGCAAATTTATAGTTTCCAATGATTTGTATGACGTGTGGAGATGTTGTCAAGCTGACGAACGGGATTACACATATCTCTCCGCGCATCACAACACCTACTCACGGATAGATCTCTTTGTAACAGATAAATGGCTATTACAGAAAATATCAGCCTCCACCATCCACACTATCACTTGGTCAAACCACACCCCCATTAGCATCACTTTATCAAGCAAACCTTCCCTACCCAACACATATGTGTGGTGTGCTAATAATTTCCTCTTATAGGATCCCACATATGCTCCTACACTATTAAAACATCTAGAGATTTATTTCTCCCTTAACTCCAACTCAGTGGAGGACCCAGCAACAGTATAAAATGCTCACAAGGTTGTAATTAGGGGCATTTTTATCCAATCAAGATCTCGAGCAAAGAAAAAGAGGACGCAGCGCTTAGACAAACTTACTGCTGATATATCAGCCTCAGAATCCCTTAATAAAATGAACCCTTCATTGTCTCTCCAAGCTAAAATCTTCTCCCTACGACAAGAACTCAAATCTCTATTACTAGAGTCATTTGAAATACCCCAAAATAAACTTAAAGCTAAAATGTATTCCATAGGTAATACGTCGGGGAAGCTATGGCCTCAAAAGTTAAAGGGCAACACCTTAAATTCAAAATACGCCACCTCTACCAGCCGATCACCATTGAAAAAATCCTCAAACCCCAAGCCATCGCTAACACGAGACGAGACTACAAAACATTCCAGCACATCCTAGCACCTCTCCTATGCAAAGTGTACAACAACGCTGCCTCCTCTTCCGCTTTACTTTCTGAAATGTTAAGTGCATGTGTAGTGACTATCCCAAAGCCAAGTAAAGAACCCACATCCCCAAAAAACTTCAGACCAATCTCCCTACTCAACATTGACTTAAAAATGTATGCAAAACTCATAGCAAAAAGGATGATTAATATTCTTAAATCCTTAATTCACCCTCACCAATCGGGTTTCACAAAGGGGTGCCAAACCTCGGATGCAACAAGAAGAGTGATAGATGTTATCCACCAGGGGGGAGAGCAGGGATGCCGCATCACAGGACGTGCTGACGTAGAGCGCAGCACGGAGGGAGGAGCCTGATTCAGCGGGCTTCTGAATGCGGCGTGGGCCGTGAGGTGGAGAGACGCCGGAGATCCATGGAGGGTGAGAGGCTCCGTGGACCCCGCCACCTGCTCCCCCGGATTCAACGGCCGCCACTGGAACAACAACACCAGCAGACAAACAGCCGGGGATGAGGTTTAAAAAACAGCAGACCTCACCCCGCTACCCAACACCACGCTGATGGCCCACCGCTAACCGCTAACCCCCCTGACGCTCCCTCTACTCCCATCGCTTCATAACAGCCAGAGGCTGCAACGAGCCGTGAGTATACCTCCCCTTGAATGGGGAACTGATCGCCTGGTGACACAAACGCCTGGAAGAGGTAAGCAGGAGAAACTGTATCTCATTTACAGACAGGATTGCTCTGCCACTACCAAACAGATAGCGAAGATATGAGATCCCCCAGCTATGACTGAAACTGAACGCTAATGATAAATCGCAAATCAATCGATTGATCTAGATGTGGTTTGGTTCTGTTTTCTTATGCCCCATAAAGAGCTTGCTGTCTACAGGAGAATCAGATTACAGGACTCATGGAAATGCAAAAAAACGCTATAAGTAGACATTACAGGCTGTGAAATGAACTTTTGTGAACACAAAGGAAATGCTAAATAGATATAGCAAGTAATAACTAACTGGTGGTATACATGTGTTTGGGCTGTGTTTTGTTATTTCCCAATGAGATCCGTCCTGTTACAGGCAAAGCAGACCACAGGACTTATGGAATTGGAAAAAAAAAATTACCGCAAATACACACCATAGGCTACGAGTAACTTTTTCCACCTATACAAATTGGTGAGCGGGCCCTAGGGACTCCCGTATAGTGATATCCGGGACGCTGAAAAAAAAAAAAAAAAAAAGAGAGGGGGAAGAAAAGGAGAATTTTTTTTCGTTTTGTTTCCTTTTTTCTTTTCTTTGTTTCCTTCTTTTTCTTTTCCCTGGAGATTGGTATTTTTTCATTTAAATACCTTAGGGGATGCAGACGGTGGGGGCTCTATCATGGTATATGTCTGGATTTTTCATTTATGGACGTAGTATGTATAACCTCTAAGTGACGCATTGTAGTTGTCCCCCTTCCCTGGTGGTGTACACGTACGGGTTGAAAGCAGGAGTTTAACATATGCGGAAAGAAAGAAAAATGTGGCTAATAGAGGAGGCGATGGGTTTCTATATTTCAATATGTTTATTGTATCAATAAAGTAATGTTACAGCATAAACATAAACAGGATCAAACCACAGTAGTCGTTACACTGTGAACAAAGTAATAAGAATAGTGGATAACTCGTAAGAACAATAAAAGGATCATGCATACATGTGTTAAGTGACTGATCCTGTCAACATCTAGATAAAATACAGATACTTTGAACATAAAGGGGGGAAGGGGTAAGCAAGGGGAGGAAAGAAGGAAGGGGGGGGGGAACTAGTCATCATCACAGATCATACTCATGATGGTTCTCAAAGTAAGGTTAGAATACTTCAGAGTGAAGGTACATTATCAGACCTTGACTGAACACTTAGAATTGGAAAGCCAAATATTCAATTTATCTCGGAATGATGCACCTGTAAGGTTGGTAGTAGCTAGCAATTTTTCCATTTCACATTGGTGGTTCAATGTGCGAATAGTGTCTAAAGGGGAAGGTGGGTTTGTTTTATTCCACAGTCTAGTTATCGTGAGTTTAGCAGCAAGAAGTAGCTGTGTTGTAAATGCTCTGATGTTGGGTGGTAGTTCTTGGATAGTTAGATGCAAGATAGCTAGGTCAGGATTAGGAGCTATGAGCCTACCCCCTATGTCTGATAGAATGGAAAAGATCTTATTCCAGAAAGATCTCAATGGTAAGCAGGACCACATTATATGGAATAATGTACCAGTCTCTCCGCAATTCCTCCAACAGAGGGCGGTATGTGAGGGATAAAACTTCGAGAGTTTGAATGGCGTGAGGTACCATGAGTGTACTACCTTCTGATACATTTCCCAATGATTGGTGCATCTAGTCGATGCATAAGTGATAGCAAAGGTTTTCTCCCAATAGGTTTCTGTGTAAGTTTTGCCCAAAATGTTCTCCCATTTAGTAAAAGAAGTGAGTTTTGAAACTGGAATCCGTGTATTGAACATATTATAAAAGAGGGAGATCCCTTTTATAGGTGCTTTCGGTTCCTGGAAGAACGTAAATATTGATACTGGTATATCTAGATACAGGGGTAAGGGATGCCTATAAAGAAAGGATCTAATTTGTAAATAAGTATAGTGGGCTAAGGGAGGGAGGTTAAATTGAGAGGTGAGGTCCGCAAAGGCATGTAATGATGTTCCTCGGTATAGGTCTTGTAATAGGGTAATTCCCCTAGATCTCCATGGGTGCAGGTCGATACACGGAATAAAGTAATGTAATACCGATAGTGGAACAGGAGCTTTACATAGTAATCCTTTGTTCAGTGATGTAAGAGGGAGTTCTAGCCACATCTGAATAGATGCCCGTACTGTAGGGACCAGTGATCTAGGTGGTGGGGCTCCAATTTTGAATGCAATTAGAGCCGTTTTAGGATCACTTTGAAAGACCAATGTGGACTCAATATGCACCCATATTTTATGATTGGGGGGTAACCACCAGTGTTTAAGTTGGTCAACAACGCAGGCTTTGTGGTATGCCATGATATTAGGAACGCCCATTCCTCCCTCTTTCCTGTGTCTCATCATTATGTTGAGAGAGCATCTCAGAGGTTTGTGATTCCACACATATTGTGTGAGGAGTTTTTGTGTAGATTTAAGGAAATTGCGGGGCAAAGGAATAGGTAGGGTACGAAATAGATACAAGATTTTAGGTAGAAGCAGCATCTTTAAAGTCGCTATTCTCCCAGCAGTGGAGAGTTCATGAGATTTTAGTTGTGTTAATTGGTGGGGCAGGGAGTCCAAGAAGGGCTTATAGTTATATTTGTAGAGCTGGGAGGTATGGGGGGGTCAGTTGTATACCCAGGTATACCCATGCTCGTAATGAAGATTTAGGATTGGAAAGGATAAGCATGACATCGTCCGCATACAGACTGATTTTATGTTCAGATCCTGCCGCAAAGATGCCTTTTATATCGGGGTGTGTTCTGATTTTTTCTGCTAATGGTTCCATAAGGAGCGTAAAGATTATGGGTGAAAGGGGGCAACCCTGCCGGGTTCCATTGGTTATATGCATTGGTTTAGAAGTGATACCTGAGGTGAGAACTGTGGCAGAAGGAGTGGAGTAAAGTGAAAGGATAGCGGTCTGCAGCCATCCACTGATACCAAATGTGTCTAGCACGGCTTTAAGGTATCCCCAGTGGACCCTATCAAACGCCTTCTCCGCATCCAAAGAAAGGAGCAGAGAAGGCGTTCGAGAGGATCCCGCCTGAGAGATTAGGTTGATGAGGCGTCTAGTTCCATCCGGGGCTTGGCGGTTCGGGACGAAGCCTACTTGGTCAGGGTGAACAATGTAAGGTCGAATTTGTTGTAATCAAAGCGCTAACAGTTTGGCATATATCTTTACGTCTGAATTAAGGAGTGATATGGGTCTGTAGCTAGACGGACTAGTGGGGTCTTTATTTGGCTTAGGAATGGTTACTATTATGGTTACTATTATGGCTCTTAACATTTCAGAGGGGAAAGATCCAGAGGAGGAGGCAAGATTGAAGACAGATTGTAAGTGCGGAGCAATTTCATTGACAAGGTGTTTATAATAATCATTCGAGAAGCCATCATCTCCTGGAGAATTGTGGCTTGGTAGTTTATTAATAACTGTACATATTTCCTGGATGGTAAATGGTGTGGAAATAGATTGTAGTTGGTCGTTGTTCAGGCTGGGAAGTTTCACTGTGCCTAGGAAGTCATTAATAAGGCCCTGAGTAGGTTGGGGGGTATTTTTATCCATACACAGATCATAGAGAGATTGATAATAATCGGCAAAGGCATTAGCGTTGTCTTTCGGGTTAAATAGGGTCTTTTGAGACGTAGGGTGAGTAAGTGAGGTTACCGTACGCTTATGCTGGAGCATCTTGACCCTTCTAGCTAACCAGGCACCTGCTTTGTTATGTAGGCCATAGTAATTAGCTTTGAGATATTTCAGATGATTTACAAATTTGTACATCAATAGGGATCTTAGTTTTTGCCTCTCCTGAAAAATCTCTTCCGTTAAGCTATGGGATGGGTTATTTTTATTATTGCTTTCTTTGATGGATATAGATTGGAGCAAGTCGTTAATCTGCCTCATTCTCTGTTTCTTAGTATAAGAGGCTAGTTTGATTAAAACCCCTCTCATATATACCTTGTATGTGTTCCATAGGGTATACTTACTAATTTCCGGAGTATCATTATATTGGAAAAAATTATGGTGCTCCTGTACTATTGATTGGTACAATTTCTTGTTCTCCAGGAGGGAGGTGTTTAGCCTCCAGAGAGGGGGTGGGGAGTTACGAAGACAGTCATCAAATTCTAAGGTAATTGGAGCATGATCCAACCAAGAAATTGTACCAATGTCAGCACGGATAACATTTTGCAAGGATATTTTATCGGTTAAAAAAGGTCTATACGCGAGTAGGAAGCATGAGCTGCCGATAGGAAAGTGAAGTCTTTTTCCGAGCCATGAAAGCATCTCCATATGTCGAAGAGCTCATGTTTGTGTAGAAGTGAAGATAAGGTATGTTCGCTCCTTCTCGTGGAGGTAGTAGAGTCCATGTCCGGGTCGAGAATGGTATTAAAGTCTCCACCAATAAGTATACTGCCTTGCTTTTCTTCCAAGGCCTTGGCGAGTAGTGGGAGTAAGAATTTTCTCTGTTTCATATTCGGGGCGTAGAGGTTAACGAATGTAAAGATTGTTTGGTTTATCTCACAAATGAGAATGAGATATCGTCCCTGGGGGTCCGATATAGAACGGATGTGGCGGAAGGTTACAGAGTCTTTAATAGCGATGAGAACTCCACAGGCTTTCTTTGGCCTGTTGGCCAAGTATACATGAGGAAAATGTCTGAAGTATAGTCGCGGACACTTATTGGTTGCAAAATGCGTTTCTTGAGCAAAAATCACATCTGCTTTGAGGGAGCGAGCTTCTTTCATCAGAGCAGCACGTTTAAAAGGACTGTTGAGTCCTTTAGTATTGAGAGATATAATTTTCAAGGGCATGACAGATAATAGTTATCAGCTATGGGGTTGCTATAAAATACTGCATCAGGTGGAGAAGAGAAAGGAACTGAGCATCTGGAATGTAAGAAGATCATCAACTGCACTGCACAGTCACATGCATTATATTTGAGCGGATCAAGTCTCTTTGGTGGACCTGAGATGGGTGTCTTAGAATGAGGAAGTATTATTCTCATCGGAGTCCATGGGTAGAGAGCTGCAGTTGGATGGTCAGCCGTCTGTGTGATGACTAGGAGGAAATGGAGTGTAAAAATAAGGGGTAGTAGGGGAAGAAACCAGGAGAACATGTTTAAGAAATTCCTGAAAATGCAGGCACAATGGGCAGCCAAGGCTGCTATTGGGTCGTGTACAGAGAACAAGCAGTGCTATGCACTGAACTAGTGAGGTGTTTAGGGCCAAGTAGGCGGGCAAGCTCCTTCCCTCACCTCATAATAAAAAAAAAATGATGGTGACGACAGAAAGAGGTTCTGGTATGTATGAAAGGTTCCTTAAGTCCAGTTAGCTGGTAGGTGTTTAGGAGCAGGATGTGCTGGAAGCTGGGTATCAGGTGGGAGAAGTTGCCATTGCTTAAAGAGTTGAATGCCTTTCTCCACACTGTAGATGGGGTACGTCTTCCCGTTCCAAGTGACAAGCAGTTTAGTAGGGAATCCCCAGCGGTATATAATGCTGTTGTTACGCAGGATTTTAGTAAGCGTGGAAAGTTTTTTCCTATTCATCGCTGTCTGCTGCGATATATCGGTGTAGAGGGAAATATTTTGAAATTCCTCTGGGACTGCTGGGCTTTGTTTGGCCGCCGCCATAACACGCTCCTTCACATGATAGTAGTGAATGTGTGCTAGGGTATCTCTGGGCGCGGTGTCAGGCAAAACTTAGGCTTGGGTATGCGATGTGCTCTATCGACACATAGTTCAATGTCACTCAAGGTCGGGATTAATGCTTTCATGAGACGTTGCACAAAGGTAGTGATCTCATTGGTGGGTACGGTTTCAGGGATGCCTCTAAATTTGATGTTATTTCTTCTGGAGCGGTCCTCCAGGTCCGCCATTTTGTTCTGGAGGCGTTGGAGTTCAGATTCCTGATCTGCGTAAGCATCCACAAGATCATTGTGTGCCGCATAAAGATCCGCCATTTTAGCTTCTAAATGTTGAATTTTTCCTGTATGTGTCTGCACTACATCATTGAGCGGAGCAAACATATCCACAAAATCATTATGGAGCGTTCTTCTAAGTGACATCAACATATTCTTCATTGTGCTCTCTGAAATGGTCTGTTCTGTAGCTGGGAATCCGTCTATCAGGGCTTCAGGTGAAGCAGCCAGTGTCATGGGCTGTGAAACTGCCTGCTGCAGCCTAGGGGAGAAGCCATCATCTTCCCTGCGTATTCTAGTTTTGGCTGGGCTACGTGTGGTGGGGGTAGAAGGGGGAGAGTAATCCCCTTGATCGTCAGGTAATGTGGCTGGTTGTCCCCCTGCAGCTGTGAACTGTGATTGTGTGGCGCGGGCCGCGCCTCGGGAGACAGCGCCGGCGCCATTTTGCTTACTATGCGGAGGAGCCGCCGGGTAGAAGTCTGTGAGCCGCTGTGGCGGTTTATTCGCCTTCCTCCTTTTAGACATCCCGTCCTGTGTGTCCCGCCGTGCGGAGGAGCTGGTTGGTGATGCTTGGTCACTCTGCCTGTCGTCGCTGTGTGCCGCGATCTGTGTGAGGGATCCGGAGCTCCTGGTTAAGCGGCCATTTCCGTTGCCGGCCAGACACGCCCCCTCTGCAACTCCGAGGCGATGGGTTTCTAACCGTCTCAATCTGTCTTCTCCCCATTAAGGCAGTACCCTTCCTATATAAAAACCCTTGGCTGAGGATAAAACCTCACCCTATAGATAAGTGGATCAGGTACAAATCTTTGGGACCTGAAATTCTAAGAGAAAAGACCCCCAACAAAAGAGCCTATACACTCTATTGATGGAGAAAAAGAGAGGAGGGCGGTAAGGAAAAAGGAAAAAAAGAGGAAATACAGAGCAAAAAGCAAATTACCCATCAGTTGCGTAAGCGAGCAGATCTCTTTATGCTCCCCCCAATAGTCTAGGCACCTATAGGACTGCACCAAACAGCCCCAGGAATAGAGGAGTTGTAAGATGTGAAAACGCCGGGTGGGACCTTTGGACAAATGGAAAAGAGGGACTAAACTGCTATCTACGTACCCTAAAATAGGGAAACCTGTGAGGGATATAAGAGTTAAGAGGCAGCCCCAACTGGACGGCCCCCATTTTCTGAAGACCCCGGATACGTAGTAGGACCCCAAAAAGAGCAGACTGATATACACCATTTTAGGAGGGGTGCTGGAAAAAGGGAAACCGCAGGACTACTAGAGTAAAACGGTCTCATAAAGGACTCCGCCAAATACCTGCCGAGGGAAGCTGTGATTCCGGAAGACGGGGGAGCAGGAGTACACGGGGGCCGACAGGAGATAAAGGAAGGAAACGAGAAGAGGGCCTATTACTATAAGGCTATCAAACAACAAATAAGCTGGGGAAAAGGATAAGAAAGACCCGAAAAGGAATCATGAGCAAAATTTCCAAAAAGGGCCCCCCAAAAACCGCGAAAGCCTCAGAGTGTACCATAAAACAATACTTCAAATCTGGGACGAGCCCCCACTCGAGTAACACCGAACAGCAACCTAAGGATAACATGGATAGAAGGAAGGGAAAAGAGAAAAAAGCGGAAGAAAGACCTGAACAGGCAGGAAATGATCAAACACTGGAAAGTGAAGCTGAAGCAAGCAGAGTGGAAGAACAGCTGATGGGAGCACAATTCCCCACAAAAGGAGAAATGGAGGAAATGCTTCTTAAAATGGAAAACACGATTAAAGGAGAATTCCCCCTACTCAGAGAAAACATGGGTCATCTATTGACAAGGGTCGAGACGGTTGAAAATCGAGTGGATACCCAAGACCAAGAAGTGCAAAGGTTAAAGGAACAGATGTGTTCAATCCAACATAACCAAAGGGAAGTACAATATAAAATGGAAGATTTGGAAAACAGGAATAGGAGACAAAACATCAGAATGAAAATGGTTCCGGAGAACAGAGAAGAGGATCTCAGGGAGATAGTGAAAGCTATACTAAACCCCATCCTGGGAAAAGGGGAAGAACACTTCCTGGCAATGGAGAGGGTACACAGGGTAGGAAGACAGTATAATACTGAAACAGGTAGACCGCGAGATATTATTATCAGATTTCGTTACTATGAAGAAAAGGCAGAAATTTGGACAAAACGTTATAGAAAAACTCCATTGAAATACGAAGGATCAGACATTCAGATATACTCGGACCTGGCACCCCAAACCCTAGAAAGGAGATGGCTACAAAAACCCCAGTTAGAAGCAATGCGACTTGCCAATGTGAAATATACTTGGGGTTTTCCAGCCTGTCTGATTGGGACTAAAGATGGGCGCTCAGCCAGACTAAGATTTCCAGAGGAATTACGACAAACTCGAGATGCAAGTCCCAGACCTACCAGGATGGGCCGACAAGACTGAGAATGGGGCAGCTACCTGAAGGGTAGAAGAGTGGTGGGGCGGTGGGAAAGGGTAGTGGGGTATAGAAGTGGGTAGACCGGTTGGAGGTCGAGCTGAGGGCCGCAGGGTTATGCCCGCTGATCCCCCTATACCCCGATAATACCGGGTTATGGAAATGAAAAAGCTGGAGATCAGAGCTTCACCTCACCTGAGAAAAGAGGAGAAACGAGGTGGGCCATAAGCGAGTATGGCCCCCAACAACTCTGAGACCTTAGATGGGGTCAGGGAGGGAGGGGATGGGATGGGGAGTCAGAGGGAAGGGGAGAAGGGAAGGGGAGAGGGAGGGGGGCACATGGGGAGGGGGGAAGGGGAAGGGAAAACTCGCTCATCGCTGCGATCCTGCTGCCACTTTCTGTAAAAAAAAAAAAAAAAGGGAAAAAAAAAACTGACCCTAGATTTATGGCGACCGAAATAAAACTTATATCTTACAACATAAAGGGACTTAACACACAAAATAAACGACACAAGATACTGGGAGAACTGAAAAAATATGGGGCAGAGATCATCTTCCTTCAGGAAACGCACATTTCACACGAGTCCAACATCAAACTATTTTCCAGTTCGTTCCCAACATGGTACTATGGAGATACAATCAAGAATAGATCAAGGGGAGTGGCCATCGGTTTTTCAAAAGACATACATTTTAGTTTGGAAGATAGGATGGTAGATCCTGAGGGGAGATTCCTGTTCCTCAAAGGATCAATCGGAAGAACAAAATATACCCTGGTAAATATCTATGCACCTAACCTGAAACCCATACAAAAGAGAATTCAGGAGAGGATATGTGATCCTGATAGAAGACTTAAATTTGTGCATAGACGCGGAGCTTGATAGTACGTCCAGTGTACGGGGGACAAATAATACACAACTAAAAATATTTAAACAAAAAGTGTTCTCCAGTCAGCTAATTGATGTCTGGAGGATACAACACCCTAAAACCAGAGACTTTACATTTTTCTCCCCGGTACACGGGACGTACTCACGGCTCGATCACATTTTTTTGGATCATGGTCTGTTAGACAAAGTTATAGAAACAAACATAGAGATCATTTCGCTGTCCGATCACGCCCCAGTCTCGATGAGGTTAATTTTCCAGGACCTCCAGACCCCACGATATAACTGGAGGCTAAATGAGGAACTGTTAGGAGATAAGGAACTAGTGGCATATATAAAAAGAGAACTAGTACAATAGTTTCATGAAAACGAAAATGGCGAGGTCCAGGGCTCATATGTTTGGGACGCCCACAAGGCGTACATCAGGGGGATCCTTATAGCAAAGGGTGCATGGAAAAAAAAGGAATGACTAAAAAAAACGAAAGATCTGATAACAGAATTGCACCTAGATGAGCAAATACATAAACAGGCCCCTGGGCAAAACAAGGAACTATATTTAAAAATAATTTAAAAAAGAGAAGACTTAAAAGACTTAATGGAACAAGAAGCCAAGCAAACGTATAGTAGAATAGCAAGTGAAAGATATCAGTGGGGAAACAAACCTAGTAAACAGCTGGCCAAGATTCTGCAAAAAACAAAAACGAAAAACTATATAGAAAAAATACAAAATAAGAAAGGAGAGATAAAATATTTAGCAAGAGACATAGCAGAATCCTTTAGAGAATACTATGAGGGAGTGTACTCTCTGGAGCATAAAGAAAATGAGAATGGAGATAAAAATAAGACAACTAAAAATTTCCTCCTCAATGCTGACTTACCCAAGCTCCCTACAGAGGACAGCGAGGCTATGGATAGCCCAATTACTGAAGAGGAAGTCAAAAGGGCTCTGAAGAGTACACCATCTGGGAAAAGCCCCGGCCCGGATGGCTTCACAGTACTATATTATAAAACGTTCCAGGAGTTGTTGATTCCCAGGTTATGCTCTTACTTTAATGGCCTGGGCTCAGACTATAAAATGAGCGAAGACTCCCTTACAGCAAACATAACCGTGATCCTGAAGGAGGGGAAGGATGGATCAGTGTGCTCGAGTTATAGGCCAATCTCACTCCTAAACGTTGATACGAAGCTATACGCCAAAGTTTTGGCGGAGAGAGTGAAGCGCCACTTGAGAACACTGGTCCATCCTGACCAGGTGGGATTCGTGGCGGGTAGAGAGGGCCGAATTAACGGAGTGCGTACCCTGTTGGCTATCAAAAAAATTAGGGAGGCGGGGTCCCCAGGTCTATTCCTGTTGATTGACGCTGAGAAAGCTTTCGACAGGGTAGACTGGGGACTCATGCTACAAACGCTGGAAACCATGGGCTATGGCCCAAAGATGTTACAGCGAATTAGGGTCCTATATGATCAACCAAAAGCAAGGATTAAAATAAATGGTATTACATCTTCTCTGTTTAAAATGGAGAACGGGACGAGACAGGGATGCCCCCTGTCCCCGCTCCTGTTTATCCTAGCCTTAGAACCCCTACTGGCGACAATTAGGAAAAATCCAGGAATTAAAGGTATATCGGCTGAGGGGGAGGAACACAAAATGGCAGCTTTTGCCGACGATATTTTGTTTTATATAGTAAATCCTCTGAATTCAATGCCCAACTTACTAATAAACTTGAAACAATACGGTGAAATCTCAAATTTTAAAGTTAATTTAACTAAGTCCTTCATATTGAACATAAATCTAAACAAAGTTGAGCAACAGAAACTCCAGGAAAGATTTAGGTTCCCATGGAAGAAACAGATCAAATACCTCGGAATAAATCTAGCAAAATCCTCGAAGGAAATATATAAAATTAATTACTTACCGTTACTTGATGAGATAGCGAAAAAATGCAAAGAATATATCACTAGACCTCTCTTTTGGCTGGGGCGTATAAATACAGTGAAAATGACTCTTCTACCCATAATCACATATACATTTCAAATGCTCCCACTCCCACTATCATTGATATATATCCGAAAGCTGAGGTCCCTTATCATGAATTTCATATGGAAAAATAAGAAACATAGAATTGCACTCCACACTCTAAGGCAAGAAAAAAAAAAGGGAGGCCTAGCGGTCCCAGATATAATTAATTACTATCATTCTATTGTCCTCTCTAGAATTCCAGAATGGAGCAAAGACCACAGTGAAAAAAGATGGGTAAAATTAGAAAAATCTCTTAGTAAAACACAACTTGGTAAAATCGTGTGGAATCCACCAAACTGTAGATCACTAGGTGAAACTACACACAAAATGACACTAAACACTTTAAAAGTATGGGACAAGATTTATAAGCAACTTAACGGTATTTACAATTCACCATTAATTGCACTAAAAAACAATGAGTATTTTGCACCAGGGGGAAAAATAGCGGGAGGGGGATGGATTAAAAAAGAAAATGCACAACTGAAGGATATTTTGCACAATGGGAAAATTTTAACACTCAACGAATTTAAAAAAAAAAAGGGGGAAACTTTCAATATAGATGAATGGCGATATCTGCAACTAGCCCACTTTGTTAAAAACCTCCCCAGCCGATCAGGGCAGGTGAGGAGTTAACTCGTTTTGAACGGATCTTTACGGCTATTGAGACGAAAGGGATGATCTCAAAAATTTACAAACTATTACTGGAGGGGGACGGGTTGGAGATTCCGCCATTCATACACAAGTGGGAGAGGGATCTGGGCACGCGGGTCGATACACTGACACTAGGAAAATTTTTTAAATTAACACATAGGTCAGCTATTGATGCTATCGAACCATCGAAATGAACTATAAATGTATATCAAGATGGTATATTACTCCAGCAAAAATTAGCAAGTACCAACAAGAGGCCTCTGCAGAATGTTGGAGAGGGTGTAAGGACAAGGGAACTATGGCTCACCTCTGGTGGGAATGCCACAAGATGAAAACCTATTGGACAAAAATCATAAATTACATCAAGGAAGTTACAGGTACAGACCTTGAAAAAGATCCCTGGGTAATCTTGTTTCACGGCACCAGAGGAGAGGTGAAACACTACGAAAAGACTTTAGTGCCACACCTTTTAAATGCGGCCAAACGATTGGTCTCTAGAAAATGGTGTAATCCAGAAAGCCCATCTATCTGGGAGTAGATTGACGCAGTGGAGAATATTCGTACCATGGAATCCCTTAAAACTAGCTCAGTGGAGGAAAATGATGAAATAGGAAAAAAGTGGGATAAGTGGAAGAAATTTAAAAAGACCTGGAGCTATGCGGAGGTTGTCAGAATATAGAGTTAAATCTGCAGTTTTTAGATCAACCAAAATAGATTAATTGGCAAATGGACACAGCGATGAGGGGGGGGGGGGTGGTGTCGGTGAAGGGGCAGGGTGGAAAACAACCGGTTTAATAAAAAAATAAAAAAAAAAGGGGGAGAGAAATTTAGTTTTTGTGTTAAATAAAACAAACTGAAAGAAAAAAAAAAAGATGTTATCCACCACGCTGAAACCTCTGGGATGCCTTCTCTGCTCCTTTCTTTGGATGCAGAGAAGGTGTTTGATAGAGTACACTGGAGCTACCTCGCCTCTGTGCTGACTAAATTCAGTTTCCAGGGCCAAATATTCAAAGCCATGATACACAACTCCATCAGCATGTGTCTACACATCCGACATCCTCTCATCCCCCTTCCAAATAACAAATGGAACTAAACCCTTGATCTTTAACCTACTAATGGAACCCCTATCAGAACATATTAGAGCGAATACACAAATATCCCTTTCAAATCACAAGACCACAAGATCAGCCTATTCGCTGATGATTTCATCTTAATGATTACCAATCCCTCAACCTCACTATCTACTGTGCAAAAGACACTTTCCTTGTTCAGCAAAGTCTCTTATTATAAAGTGAATGACACACAATTGTCTATCCTTAACCTAGGGATAGATGCCACATCCAGCAACCTCCTTCAAACCCTTTACCTCTATGTGTGGACAGACAATAATATATCTTATTTAGGGATGCAATTGACCAAATCCACTAAAAATACATTCCAAACCAATGGGAGAACATGTTCGGATGTGTCCACTGTAGCATAATAAATCACTTCAACAACCCTTTAGCACATTTGATTCTAAGAGAGAGATGTTTTCGAGAGCCAGTGACAGCTATATCAGATTGGACTTACTCTGCAAGTGAATTAGACTCTGAATTGAACCAAAAACCAGGCAAACTTTGCTAAGTTTTTTTCAATTTTAATTGCATTTATGGTACTATTTTTCTGTAAACATTTTCCTGCACCATTTTTTTGTAATAAAAAATGATATGTAATACATCATTAAGCTGAGACTTTGAATGCTCTAATCAGAAATAAAGTGGAATTTAAAGGCTTTTTTTAACCTTAATACATTCTCTGCATTAAGGTAAAAAAAAAACTTCTGTGCACAGGATCCCCCCAGCTCCGCCTCCCGCCAACACTTACCTGAGCTCTATCTTATTCCAGCACTGTGCCCAAGAGCAGTGGCTCTCTCCATGCTCTCTTTCTCTTCCGTGGCCATTGGCTACTGCTGCTGTCAATCACATTCTGTGAGGAGAGAACGGGGAAAGGCCAAGTTATGCTGTGTGTGTCAAGCAAAGCTTAGGATCAAGCCCACATGAGTGCCCCATAGTAAACAGCTTGCTATGGGGGCAGTAAGATGAAACAGAGGAGCCAGGAGCACCAACAGGAGATTTGAGAAGTGGAAGATCAAGGCTGCTCTGTGCAAAACCATTGCACAAAGCAGGTAAGTATAAGATGTTTGTTATTTAAAAAAGATTACAATCACTTACAATCACTTTAAGTATTCCTTTTAAACATCCCAAACCCCAAACAGGATTTTTTTTCTCTGTTTTTTTTTATTTTATTACATGTACCTACAGACTCCTGGGATACTTAAATCCCATTTCCAGGAGGGTGCATGATTGGGCACACAGAGTGGCTGGGGGTGGGCCTGGCACATCAATGGTAGCTGTCCGCCTGCATGAAGAAGAGGCAGACAACTGTAGATCTGCGGCACAGGTCTCAGTCATTGTATGTCACCCGAACAGTGGATCAGAAAAGGGAAATGTTGCATTCACTGTATGGGTGAGTATGTGTTTTGAAGAGAATGCAGCATTACAGATAAGGGAAAAACAACATGCCACTGTCTATATTACTGTCTGGGATTGGCAGCGATTTTTACATATATTTCTTAAAGCTTTTTTTAAAGTTACATTGTGACTTTGCTAGTATCCCCTCTGGTTTACACAGTACAGTGTGTGTGTATATTTCAAATTTCTAAATACCTTTTCTCACACCGCAGCTGTGCAGTCTCCTCCTCCGCTCTCCTTCCCCCATCTAAGGAGAGCAGTGGCAAGGGCTGAGATTCCCCTCTGATGTTAGCCATAAATATAAATAATTTATAAATATAAAAAATGTTCACATATCCTATCACCGAAATTAGCGACCCTTTATAACCATATCTTGAAAGGCTACAACTTCCCTGCAGAAATGTTATTGGCTAACATGTCCCTCATCCCCAAACCCCATAAGGATCATTCCCTTCCCCAAAATTTCCATCCGATTCCAGTCATTAACAATGACTTGAAGATCTTTGGAAGATTGCTAGCAGACAGACTGGCCTCAGTCATAACTACCCTGATCTCCCCAGATCAAAATGGATTTATTCCAGGACGACAGATAACAGATAATATCCGCCTTACTCACTAACATCATACACTCAAAACAAACACTTCTCCTGTGCCTCGACATACATTATTACCTTATTACCTAGATTTGGGATAACAGGCAAATTCTTACAAGGATTTCATGCCTTGTACAAAGACCCTCAAACCCGAATAAAATTACCAGGAAATAACTCTCCATTTTTTTCACTACAAAAAGGCACTAGACAGGGTTGCCCCTTATCCCCCTTGCTATTTTCCCTGACGATTGAACCCCTTTCCCGCGCCATCTCAGAGAGTGTGAACAGCAGAGGTTATCATAAGGGCCTTAGAGAATTCAAACTTAGCCTTTATGCAGACGACGTCCTCTTGTTCCTAACGAACCCATTGATCACATTACCCACTCTAATCTCGCTGCTGGGCTCATTCTCTGAAATCTCGGGACTGGGCGTTAACTTAGCTAAATGTTCGGCCATGCCAATAAATATACCAAATGATCTTGCAAGCTCCCTACAGAGCCACTTTCCATTTGCTTGGTGCACGCAAACATTTCGCTATCTAGGCATACAACTCACCCCTACATTTCAAACGCTTTTCCAAGCAAATTATCACCCAATAGTTTCCAATGTCAGAACCCAGCTGAAAATATGGGACAAATACCACATTTCGTTCCTCGGCAGGGTCACGGCCATTAAGATGGCAATCTTACCAAAGTTATTATTTTTTTTCAGGTCCCTCCCAATTTATGTCCCTAAGTCTTACATCAATTCCATCCAAAAAGATGTCAATAAATTTATCTGGCACCATAAAAAACCAAGGTTCCACAAAACATTACTATACAGACCCCAACACTTCGGAGGGCTGGGCCTCCCAGATCTGTGGCGATACTACGTATCGGCCAGATTTGCACAAACAGCACAATGGCACGCCCCACCTACAGATATACCATGGCTCATCTTTGAAGCTGACGCTATCCTCCCCTTCCTCCTTCCAGGGTTACTGGTTTTGGTATATTCACCACCCCTACAGCGCCCCTACCCATTGAGAACAATAAGGAAGCGCCGGCAAGCCGCCGCTGCAGCAGCGCTTTGTGGATGTTTTTAACCCCTTTTCAGGTGCTAGCAGGGGGTTAAAACCACCCCGCTATCGGCTGAATAGCGCCGCTAAAACGATAATTTACAATAGATTTACAATAGTGCCGCTTTACCGCCGGTACCCGCCCGCCCCAATGTGAAAGTAGCCTAATGCTAGTGTGCACGGGGACAAAAACTTTTAAATAAAAGCTCATGTTTGTTTAATTTATATATCATTTAACCTCCCTGGCGGTATGATTCTGGCTGGAATTTTGTGCTGAAAGCGGTACAAATATTTTGCATGGAAATGTGATGCTATGTATTATAGGCCTGCAATTCTTAGTAATTACTTACTTAAACCTGACCAAACAAGACTCTAGTACACATCCCAGATGTGATAAAGTTTAAAACACAAAATCATGATTTTAAATTTTTAAATAATATCATTTTATTCAAGAATATAATACAAACTAAAGAAATTTGTCAGACAAAGAAAATGTAATAAACATCCTGAGTGTGGTAAATTTTAAAACAGGGTACAGCACACAGTCCGACGTCACAATCCGGACAATAGAACCGGCTTTCTTTTCTGATTTTCTTCCCCTTGTCATCTTTGTTGGAACAGCAAACCACGCACATCCTGGTAGGTGATGCCTTTTTTGCGGTTGGTGGTATATAGTCCATAAAATGATGACCTGTTAGGCGTTCTGGGGTGACAACACCAGCAGCACGTCGTCCATCTCTGTTTGCAGCTACTGATGGCCTCTGGTGTTTGAGGAAAATTTGCTCAGCCACCTTCCAGATAAAATCTGAATGAACAAGAGGCCTGTCACTCCCTGCTCGGTACAAGATGTGGCGTTCCAAAGGCATTGTTCCAGCAGATGCCTGAAAATCTTTTTGTAATATTTTTTCTGCTGTTTCCGCATAGTCGGGTAAAAGGTCATTGCCTGATCAGCTCGGTCGACACCTCCCATGGTGCAATTATAGTCGATCACGACTTGCGGCTTCAGCACATCTTTCCCACCTTTTGTGTGGACCATGGCAGTGGAGGTACTGTGCACAGTGCTCATGAGACACACGTCTGTCTTGTCTCGCCAACGTATTGCCATCATCTTCCCCTTCTGCCAGGCAACACTTTCACCGGTTTTCAGTTTTTTTTTGGCAAACCTAGATGGCATGTCACGTCGGTTAGGCCTAACCATACCATAAGCATCAGTTTTGTTTTGGATCAAAACCTCGAACAGCTCTGGCGACGTATAAAAATTATCCATGGTGACGCAATATCCCTGGTTCAGTAATGGCTCCAGTAGTGTTAGGACAGATGATGTGGCCATCCCATAGCCGCTGTACCTGGGGTTGAATTTCGTGCCTTTACCAGTGTAAATGACAGAGTTCCATATGTACCCAGTGGATGACTCGCAGAGCATGTAGGATTTGATGCCAAACCGCGCTCTTTTCGATGCAATATACTGGATCCAGCTTAGGCGTCCCTTATAGGCCATCAAGCTCTCATCCACACTGACGTCCCTTTCTGGCACGTAGGCCTGCTGGAAATTGTTCCCAATCATTTGGCATACCTCCCAGATTTTTTTGAGCTTGGGCGCAGGATGCGTGGCCTCATCAAACTCTTCATTGTTAGTGAAGTGAAAATATTTCATGATGAGGGAAAAACGGTATTCCGACATCACGGTACCAAAAAACGGGGTGGCCAGTAATTTGTTGGTGGTCCAGTACCATTTCTGGCACGGTTTCCCCACCACTCCCTGGAGAATAATGAGTCCGAGAAACAGCCAGATGTCCTCTTTAGTTACCGGTTCCCACCTTCTGCTTCGGGAAAACCTGGCATGCGGCGTAGCGGATTGCTGCTCTTGGTAGCGATTTCTCTCTGTGACAATTTTTTGAATTACCTCCTCTGTAAGAAATAATTCCAGGTATGCCAGAGGGTTGCCACGCTCAACTTCGACCTTCATCCCAGGTGATCCAGTGAAGGGGAACCTTGGGGGCGCTACCTGGTCCGTATCGCACTCAATAGGGCACCAAGTGCGCACATCGTTGATGTCAGGTGCAGGATCATCACCGCTGTCACCGCTGTCACTTGTCAGATCCGTGTCAGACGACAAATCTCCCCACGACTCGCTATCGCTCAGTTCTGGGAGCAACTCTGTGTCGCTGCCGCTGTCGCTGTCATTCAACTGCTCCAAAGGCGATTTTGTAGCGAGATGGCGCTTTTTGGATTCCATTTTAATTTTTTTATTGGCAAGGGGCACTGGGGCAAGGCAAGGGGCACTGTATCAGTAACATCTGAGATGATACAGTGTAATCCTCTCAGATTACACTGTATCACCTCTATTTATATGTGTGTGTGTTGTGCTGAACTTTTGAACTTTTGAATCTCCTGCCCAGTTCCGCTCCCGTGCGCCGCTGCTGCTCGCAGGGAACGGAACTAGGAAGTGAGACGCCGTGATCGCGCTGGCGAACACAGCCGAGGACAGCCGAAGACAGCGGAGAGCATCGCTGGAGCCCAGGCCAAGGTAAGGGCTCCGCTGTATGCTCTGCACTGCTACCCTGAGCGTGACTCGGGGTTACCGCTCCTGACAAAAAAAGTCAGCCCCGAGTCACGCTCGGGGTTACCGCCAAGGAGGTTAAACTTCCTCCTCTTAGGCCACTTTCACTGAGGCGTTTTTCAGGCGCTTTTGGGCTACAGCCCCAGTGTGAGAGCTTTCACACTGGAGCGTGCGCTTGCAGGATGGGAAAAAATGTCCTGCAAGCAGCATCTTTAGGGCGTTGCGTTAACGGTGAACACACCGCTTCTTAAACGTCCCTGCGGCGCTTTGCGGGCGATTTTAATCCTTTTTCGGCCGCTAGCGGGGGTTAAAAGCACCCCGGTAGCGGCTGAAAAGCGTCACTAAAATGACAGTAAATTGCTGCTAAAACTAGCCGCGCTTTACCACTAACACCCCCTGCCCCAGTGTGAAAAGAGGCCTTAGAGCAGATGATTGGATACAATATTATTTCTATATAGATAAGGAAACTCTGGACTATTGTTGACATTATTTTAAATGATTTTGTCAAATAACACATCCACATCAGAAATAATGGCATAGATAGAACAATACAGATGTCAGGTCTACATTTATCAAAATTGTAAATGTTTCACTAAAATTGTTCATTGTAGTTGCTAGGCATATCAACTGTATACTTTATTTCCTGATCTTCTCTTTTTAAATCAAGACCTTCAGGCTGGGTTCATACCATTGATCCCTGCATCCAATTCGCAATAGCAGGAGATCTTGACCAGCTCTCTATGGAGCCGGTTCACATATCTCCGCAGCAGGTCCAGTGCCTTTTGCAGAAAAACGATATGCGTCTTTTGGTCCATTACAAGTGCGAATTCAGCCCAAAATTCGGGCTGAAATCGGACCTGAACCGGTGAACCAGGACGCACCAGACCCCTGCTGTAAGATGGATCCATCTTAGGTGATAACTGAGGCTCAATTCATTTTGAAGTTTAGAAAGTATATTTTATTATATTTCAGTAATATGCTGTACTTACCTATATACTTATTCAATACTATATTTTGTAACATTTTTTTTTTATTTCAGAATTCTCAATGTATTCAACAGTTTGTACTTTACTTAAAAAAGATTTAAACTTAAAAAAGTCGTATTCTTACATACAGCTGTCTTTCTGAAAATGTTTGTCATTCCTATTAGTTGTTTTTCTTATACAGATAACTAAGAAGTTACCAAAGGCAATTAGTCTGTTTGCTTTTTTTTTTTATCTTTATCTTTGTAAACGAGATGAAAATTCACTCTGGAAATGATACCCAATCGTGTGCAAGGAAAAAAAAAAAAAACATATTTTTGCTTGCCCATGCTGGGATAATGGAAGTCAGCAAAGCTTCACCTGGTTCACTAAGCTAAAGGGAAAATCTCCTTGCAAAGCGAACAACTTATTTGCCTTTATTAAGACAACCTATTATTGTCCCTTATTTATAACTAAATGCCATGAAAGCTACAGGTGCAGCTTGGAAATCTGTTTAGAAACTGTTTAAATTCAATTATACAGTGGACACTGGTTTATTTTTTTATAGTGGAACAACAATCTGCCCTACCGAGTGCCCCAATATCTTCTTGCTATAGGGGCCCTCGTGCAGGTCTTTCTGTGATTGACAGCACTGGGAGCCAATAGCTCTCGCTGCTGTCTCTGAGCCAATGAGGAGGGAGAGAGCCATGAGAGCCTTTTCTTTCACGCACAGTGCTGGATTGATATCGGGCTCAGGAAAGTATAAAGGGTGGCTGGGGGGGAGCTACATGCAGAAGGTCTTTTTTTACCTTACTGAATAGAAAGCTGTAGGTTAAAAAAATATTTCTGCCTTTAGAACCACTTTAAGCAAGCTGTCCTCTCTTTCTAAGTCATGCAAGGCTGATACAAAGACAGATTGAAGCACTATTTAAAATACATGCCAGGTTCCAGCAATTTGTTAAGTTTGAAGGACTTTATTAGTCACATGAAGCACAGGGCCAGAAGAGGGCATAGTGAGACTCCACACTAGCTGCTGAAGAGAGTGGAAAGGAGGATGTGATGGGAACCAGTGCCGTAGTGGAAATTTACCCTAAAGCAATGTGGAAGGAAACAGGCTCTAAAGATGACGAGGAGGAGCAGGGGAAGGAAACCCCCATCAGCTTCAGTGGTTTGGAAAGCTATAGACCCAGCTGACAGCATGCCTGGTGCCTGAAGTAACAAGAAAATGAGGGGGCTATTCTGAAAGACTGAGAGAACCAGGACATGAGGGTACTATGAGCATTGGTATAACAGGGTAGGAACTGTCACAGTTGAGCAACTGGTTTTGTGGTACAATGAAGAAAGACAAGTTCTATTGTATGATAACTTACTGTATATACTATCTGTAATAGGACACTCTTAATATTTCAGCTGAATTGCCTTGCTATTAAATTAAAGTTTTTTATCTTTGTGGATTTGAAGGTCTGTGGAGGTCTTGCTAATATAGAAGCTACATTAGAATTAGAAATGTACTTAATAATTTAAAATGGAAAACATTAGGCTAGCGGGTCTGCTAGAGTCTATGTTGGGCAAAGAATTTGAGTAATCCACAGGATATGCCATGCAATGAAAAAAAACTAGGATTTTGATCTTTAGAGTTGTGAATGCTTAAGAGAAATTGGAGATTATCCCAGACGCAACCCTGGACACCTAACAACCTCAAGGTACCTGGTTCTTATTTATCTTCTAACCATGATTTGCTATACCTATTTTGTCAAGAACATGTACCGCAGACTTCATGGTCCTGACTCTGTTATCAATCTATTGAATCTTGGATCCCCATGTACTGGTACCTGTACTTGTTTATATGCATAATATGTTATTCAAATTATACCTGTTCATGGTTATATTTTCAATAAAAACTTTGTGGAAAAGAGAAATTGGAGATATTTACTGCTTATAGAGAGACTATAGCAGTACTTAAAGGTAAAGGTTATTACTATTACAGGATTTCTCTTTAGTCAAAGTGGTTAAAAAGAGGAAACAGTTTACTCCACTCTGTAAACATCTGGTGGAGGAGAAAAACAGTTCTCCTGATGACAAGACTCTCCAAACCAGACTAAGCTTTAAGGGTTCTCAAAGATCAGAACATTTAGGAATGAACCTGGTATGTGGGTGGATTCTTTCACCTATAAAAAGAAAAATCACATAAATGCTGAGTACTGAGGACAAAGGCTGATCATTTGTCATTTTCTGGGTCTGGAAGCCAGCAGTTCTCCAACCCAATAGAGGTTGGGTTGGAGAAATTTTCTATAACTTCTACTCACTCAAAAAGGAGTAGTAGCAACTTTGATTGGAAAGGTGCCATTGATTTAAATACAAAAGGTTGACATAGATAAACAAGATATATATAGTATTGCAAATTTGGAAATATTCAAATTGGTGCCTGACATGTGCTAGCCTGTATCTATGACAGGTGGGAATGGAATACCGTGTTGCTTGAAAGATTTGGAAGATTTAATTGTTGGCCTGTAGCAATTTCTCTGGTGGAGAAAACAGGTCAATACCGCGCTAAAGTACAACACAGGATAAAATAAAAAATATATTTTTTTGATTGTTCACTATTTATTAAAGTGGTTGTAAACCCTTACAGACCACTTTGACCTACAAGTAAGCCTAGATTAAGGCTTACTTGTAGGTCCAAGAAATATCTCCAAAACCTACACGTTTAGGAGATATTTACAAAAGACAGGCGCCGCTGTCTACAGTGCATGTGCCATAGACAGCGGCCCGCAGGTGCACTGAGCATGCCGCTGCTAATGGCAATCATG
The DNA here is from genome assembly GCA_028564925.1 of Lithobates sylvaticus. Lineage (NCBI taxonomy): Eukaryota > Metazoa > Chordata > Amphibia > Anura > Ranidae > Lithobates > Lithobates sylvaticus. The sequence goes on from CM053035.1 coordinate 88,417,749, forward strand.
CTGTTAGTGGCGACTCCTGTGTGCATGCTCAGGGGTGACGTCATCTGGCTCCAGACAGTCACAGCGCCGGAGCTGCGATACCCAGGAAGTCACTCCGGGTATCATGGCGGCGTCGGAGGAGGACAACGAGGGTCACTTCGGGAGCTTCCATCTCAGGTAAGTTGTTCATAATGAGCTAGTATGCTATGCATACTAGCTCATTATGCCTTTGCCTTGCAGGGTCTATTTTTATTTTATTTACGCTTTACTTCCTCTTTAAGTAATTCATTTGTACTATATGTCACTTAAATTGTGATAAGTAATTCATTTGTACTATATGTCACTTAAATTGTGATTTTTTAGTTTTAGCGCAACTTATGTTTTTTATTATTTTATAATTTTTTTATTATTTCTCTGGTGGAGAAGTTATATGTTCCTGGAATTAGAATTTTTCTCACTTTTTCTCTTTTTTTTGTGGCCGCTTATGCCACGTACACACGGTCGGAATTCTCGTCGGAAAAAGCTCTGATGGTTTTCCCGTCAGAATTCCGACGGAATTTCGCTCTAACTGTCTTGCCTACACACGGTCACACCAAATTCCGACGGTCAATAACACCACGGCATAAAACATGTCCGACTGCACTATAAAAGGGAAGTTTAATGCTTCTGAGCATGCGTTGAATTGTTTCCGAGCATTGCTTTGGAATTTTGCGTGTCGGAATTGCATACACACGATCGGAAAATCCGATAGAAAGGTTTTCTGTCGGAAAAATTAAGAACAGGTTCTCAATCCAAAGTCTGTCGGAAATTCTGACAGAAAAAGACCGATGGGCATACACACGGTCGCAAAATCCAATGAAAAGCTCCCAGCGGACTGTTTCCATCGGAAATTCCAACCGTGTGTACGCGGCATAACCTTCCCGTCCCTATGTCCCTGGGATTAAATGGGTCTTTTCATTTAAGCCTCATTCACATCATGTGCAGAGACATGAGTTTTTCTTCATGTGTTCTGCAAGAGCACAACAAAAAAAACAATTGTTCTCTATGCCCTGTTCACACCACAACACTAGCAGGAATCTGCAACATATATAAAACTCATTGAAATGCATATGAAGACTGATGTAAACTCATGTCTCTGCAAGTGAAATCTGCACGTCAGTTTCCATCAGTTTTTCTGCACATACGGTGTGCATGAGGCCTTATGGTTCTAAACATCTACCCACATCTTTTTTCAGGGCAGAGACCCTGGGCTCATTGCTATTGCCATGTATATGTTACAAGTAACCTGTCTGGTTGATTTCTAAAGACATAATTGACTTCTGCAATTGCTACTGCACATGCATAGTTCTCAGGGCATGCTTTAATGAGCTGCTGGTGCTGCCAGTCACAGCGGGGTATAAAATAAAGGGAGGAAAGTCTCATCTACTGCTGTTCTTGTGCAATGTACTCTTTTGCCCCTCCAAATGGGCATCCGGGACACTTCGCTCCCTCGCATTTTAAGCGGCATACTTTAGGTGTGCACTCTGCAATGTAAGGCTGAGCTCTTGCACTCTACAATATAAAGCTGTATATATATATATGGCTGGTCACTTTGCATAATGGGGCTAAATATATAACATTTTACACTGCTACTATCCTCTATATTACATTCCCCTTAGATTATATTCTAATGTGTGGCTTGCTAGTTGGAGCCTCACGTACATAGTAGACATAGACTGAAGCAAATTCCTATTTTTTTTTCCTATGCTGGGATATACAGTATGTATTATAACAACCTGTGAAAATATCACCTTGGATTAATTTTTTATAGTTGCTGGGTAACATTTTCTCCATAGCCCCATGTACATTGTACATTAATATTAGATGTTATTTTTTTAGGATCCTTGTTTTCCTTTATTTTTATCCTTGCATCTATATTTCAAAGAGATGTGGGAAGCTTGGGAAATGTTTTATAACCTAACCCTGCTTTAAACTTCTCCACAAATCTACCCCTGACCTGTCTGGTGTGTTTCTTGGCCTTCATGATGCTGTTTGCTCACTAAGGTTCTCTAACAAACCTCTGAGGACTTCACAGAACAACTGTATTTGTACTGAGATTAAATTACACATAGGTGGACTCTATTTACTAATTAGGTGACTTCTGAAGGCAATTGGTTCCACTAGATTTTAGTTACGGGTATCAGAGTAAAGGGGGCTGAATACAAATGCACATCACACTTTTCAGATATTTTTTTCTAAAAGATGTTTAAAACATTTTATAATTTTCCTTCCACTTCACAATTGTGTGCCACTTTGTGTTGGTCTATTACTTAAAATTCCAATAAAATAATAGTTTTTGGTTGTAACATACCAAAATGTGGAAAATGTCAAGGGGTATGAATACTTTTTCAAGGCACTGTATATCAGAAATAATTGACTTTCAGGATCGTAATTCTAAAAGACGTGTTTAGTTATATCTACTTATGCGATCCAAGCAATTAGGTAATATTGAGAAACATTTTCTAACACGCCTACATTCATAATCCCTGGACATGCAGGGGGAGCAAAGTTAATCAATCCTGTGGTTCTATTTCTGGATCAAAGGTCTCATAGACAGCCACCAAATCAGTCCAGCTAGGGGTCAAACCAGTGCCGATCCTGACCTCCCTGGGGCCCTAAGCAAAATTCTGCTAAGGGGCCCTCTACCTGACCCGTGATGCCGTGAGCATAGGTCCCCAGAGAGCCTCCCTCTTTACATTAGGGTCCCCAGAGAGCCTCCCATTACGTCAGGGCCCCTAGAAAGCCCCTCCTTACACCAGGGTCCCAGAGAGCCTCCCTTACATCAGTGTCCTCAGAGAGCTCCTCCTTGCTTCAGTGTCCTCAGAGAGCCCCTCCTTACATCAGGGTCCCCAGAGAGCCGTCCTTAAATCCTCACCGTGCCAATCATTGCAGCCTCCCCGTGCCCATCATTGCAGCCTCACCGTGTTAATAATTGCCACCTCACTGTGCCCATCATTGCAGCCTTACTGTGCCCATCACTTCCGCCTCACCGTGTCCATCATTGCCACCTCACGGTGCCAATCATTGAAGCCTTACCATGCCAATCATTGCAGCCTCACCGTGCCAATCACTGCCACCTCACCATGGCAATTATTGCAGCCTTACCATGCTTATCATTGCAGCCTCTCCGTGTTAATAATTGCCGCCTCACGTGCCCATCATGGCCATCTCACCATGCCAGTCATTGCAGCCTTACCATGCTTATCATTGCAGCCTTACCATGCTTTTCATTGCAGCCTCGCCGTGCTAATAATTGCTGCCTTACCTTGCCAATTATTGCCGCCTCACCATGCCAATCATTGCAGCCTTACTGTGCCCATCATCATTGCAGCCTAATGGTGCCCATCATTGCAGTCTTACTGTGGCAATCAATGTAGCCTCACCAGTCAGTGCCAGTGGATTACGCACAGCAGGCATCTCCCGCTGTGTCACGGAGCTCAATGTGAAATGTTATGCCGCGCTATGACAAAAGTCCCACCCTCCTCCTAGACCAGCTTGTGTGATAGACAGAACACTGTATCTATAACACGAGCTGGTCTAGGAGGAGGACGGGATCTTTGTCATAGCGCTGGCCGAAGGTTTCAGTCAGCTCTGAGACACAGCGGTCTTCCGACTCCCGCAGTGTGACAAGAGGAGGAGGGGGAGGAGGAGATTGGAGCTCGGGAAGCAGAGCCGATCCACCCTTGGGGGCCCCCCACAGCGGCGGGGCCCTATGCATCTTGCATAGTGAGTGTATAGGGCGGATCGGCTCTGGGTCAAACAACACTGCAACACAATTAAAATATGTATATATGTGCTACAGCCAATGTCTTTTAATGCATGCATATTAAGTTTTTAACCTGCAGTAATAAATCTAATAAATCTAATAAATCTGTTTTATGATTTGTATATGGGTTTGTGTTATCTTACGTGCACCTGTAGTTCCTTACTACATATTTATCTGGGTCCCTTACATAATTTAGTAATGTTGATTGATAGTTATCTCCCTATTTCTGAATTTAAGTTTTTGTTAGAATAACAACTGGTGCTTGTGTGAGAAAAGAAACATCAGTGAAAATGCTGATCTCAGCTATTAATCTCCTGAGGGATATCTGGCCTTTCTGGCAAAGAAACCTCTTCATGGATACTTGACAGTTCATTAACTATTTTCTGGCGCCATGCTCCCTGAATCAGCGTATGTCTGAGGAAAAGCTTGACAATAAATGCTTTGCAGGAATAAGTGACATGATTGGTTCAAAAGGCCCCAACACAAGCAGTTTACTGCTAAAACGAACCATACTGCAAAGAAATAATGTCATCGGCTCACACATACAAAGCAGTATACTTTGCCAATTTGTCACTCTTTTTTTGTAATTAAGGAATTGCGAAGCTGTACACACTGCTCTGGTGGATATTAATTACAGTTTAGCGGGGTATAATATTGTCTATGACGTACTCTAGTGACTAACAATTAATGTTTGAAATGGCTCATACCAGAAAGGACACAAGAAAACCAACAATTAGAGATGGGCCGAACACCCCGATTCGGGAGCAGAACTTCCAAACAGGGAAAAAGTTCTAACCCGAACAAAGCCGAACAGGAAAAATCACCCACATTTTAAAGGCTTATATGCAAGTAATTGACCATGAAAGGGGTATGGGGGTCCGGGTACCTACCTGGGGGGACATGTATGTGGATATGCTTTTATGGTTTGAATATGATGTTTAAATAACATTTAAGTACTCGTTTCTTGCTTTGATGTTATTTATGGCAACCGTTAAAGTCCTTATCTTTTTTTGCTTTTTTTTGTGCACAATTCTAAGGATGTGGTGCCATACTAATCGAGTTATCTTTCCTTGTCTTAATTTTGCACCTTTATTTGTGTTTAAAAGAGAATTACTGTAGATAACCTTTAATCTTTTTTTATACCAGACCTTTAACATTAACCACCTGAGATCCGCGCTATAGCAGAATGACGGCTACAGCACGGATCTAAGATGCCGGTCAGCCAATGACAGCTGATCATGTGATAATAACAGAGCCGGTAATGAGCTGACAGCGCGAGGAGAAAAAAAAAAAAGCTGATCACCGGCGGCAGTGAGAGGGACATCAGTCCCTCTCACAGCAATGTGCCCAGGGTCCATGGTGCCCTTCTTTGCCTAATAAAAGTGCCGCCTACCAGTGCCCACTAGCTCCACCTGTCAGTGCCCACAGTGCCATCTGTCAGTGCCCACAGTGCCAGTGCTGCACATCAGTGTCACCTACCAGTGCTCATCAGTGTCACCCACCAGTGCTCATCAGTGTCCCCTACCAGTGCCCATCAGTGCCACCTATCAGTGCCCATCAGTGCCATCTATCAGTGCCACCTATCAGTGCCATCTATCAGTGCCCATCAGTGCCATCCATCAGTTCCCATCAGTGCCATCCATCAGTGCCCATCCGTGCCACCCATCCGTGCCACCGATCCGTGCCACCCATCCATGCCCATCAGTGCCATCTTTGCTGTGCCCATCAGTACCGACTTATCTGTCCCCACCAGTGCAGCCTATCAGTGCCTATCAGTGCCCACCAGTGCCGCCTCATCAGCGCATATCAATGAAGCAGAAAAATTACCCGTTTGCAAAATTTTATAACAAACTATTAAACATGATTTATTTTATTTTTTTTTATTTTTTTTTATTTTAATTTTCCATTATGTTGTGCTCGAAAATGTGTACAAAAAACTTTTTCAATAAAGAAAATCTGATAAAAAAAATTAAACACGTAACTGCATTAGCTATATTAAAACTGGATGTTTTGCCTTCTACATGATTGGATTGATTAAATTAACATTTTATTCACAAAGCTTAGTGAATATTTACTATGCAAAATTAACTTCTTTAGTAAATCAACCCCATTGGAAATAATGCTACATCTAAGTGTTGTATATTCTGATTTGGCAACTTACAACTGTGTCCAACTTACAAAAGCACAAAGTCAAGTGTAGGGCTGCATCTAAATTACCTATTGTTTTACAATTTCTATTTGCCTTGCCTTTTATTTGCCTTGGGATGCTCTGTGAGTTTGTGGTGAGTTGGGAAGGATGCACTGTGAGGCAGGGGGTGCACTGTGAACCGGGGATAGGCAAGGTGGGTAGGAAGGATGCACTGTTACTGACAGAATAAGGTGGTATGCACAGAAGCCTGAGAAGAGAGGTTGGCTGGCTGGATTTGTTGTTACTTGGTGGGCCAAGTGAGTAAAATGGTTTTATTGTGGGTGATGAGGTGGGTGAAAGGGATGTGCTGTAATTGGGCATGGTGATAAGTATGAGCTGCAAGTATGTGGCCCCCTGCAGCATTTCTTCCCCAATTTTGTGGTTCCCCATGCAGATTAGCTCCCCAGCTCTTTGGACAGCCCATCATTATTTTCCCCAATTATGTGGCTCCCCTCCAGCCTTTCTCCCCCAGCTCTAAGCCCCCCTGAAGCCTGTAATCTAGCATCTTGGGGTTCTGTGTGCTGGGGGAGGAGCAGCCATTGACTGCCAGCCAAGGGGATGGCCATTTTTTGCAGCTGTATCCTCCTGAGCCAACTTTTCAACATTGGCTGCATTATTGAAAAAGGGGGCTTAAGACTGTTACCCCTCCATTGAATCTTTTACCATAAAGCTCATTAGTGGAGAGAGAGCAAGGGGGCAGGACTTTGAATGAAGCTCGTTAGGGCCAAAACAGAAGTGCTGTGTTCTGTGTGTGTTTCCCACACTGTGTTCAAAATGCACTGCAGTTGCAATCTGCAATCAAGTGTCAATATTAAGTTAATGACACCCCAACCCAGGTCACAAATGCAGTGCGTTTGCCTGCAATTGATTGCATGGTACAGAAGTATTACGTGATGCGTTTGCAGTGAGTTTCAAAAAGTAGCGCATGCACTACTTTTAATGTGGTGCAGTGCGATATCAGCCCATTCAATGTGATTGCACTGTACAGAACTGCATGTGAGCCACACAACGCGTTCCTGTGCAACTCCCAATGTGAATCAGCTCTAAAGGAGGCTTAAGGTAATGTAAATAGAAGTTAAGGCACAGTGGGGGTGATTTACAAAAGCTGTGCGCCATCAGTAGAGGCGCACGGCGAGGCGCAATGCACATCTTCATATTTACGAAATGGTGCACCGGTAAAGATCGCAAATCCCCCGTTTACTATACCGATCTCGGCACACAGGAGAATTCAATCTGTGCGCCACTATGGACATGGCGCACGACATCTCCAAATCAATATTGACAGAAGATGGAGGTGCCAATATTATGGGGTGATGTGAGGAAGTTTAGTAGCAACTGCCAAAATAGTAACAAATATGCCCAAAATAGAATGAGAAAGTAACTTTGTCAGATAAAGCCTGCTGTGCCTGCAAGTACGTTTAGAACTGTGTGAGATCAATGTAAGCAGTGTGCATGTGCAAGCGGCAATTGCGCTCGTTCACATGCGTTTGTTCACTGCACAGCCAAAATCTTAGTAGATGTTAAGCAACCTACATGCAATTGCACGGGTTGAATGGGCGCACCTCAAAACTTGAAACATTTTTTTTTATGCTGGTTCACCTTTATGTATTTTTTAAGATTTGCACACAGGTCATGTTAGCATGTTACATTGCCAACATGTAACATGCACCTTGTTAAAATGATGTAAAATGGCTCCTCTAGCTCCTCCTAAAAGGGTATTTAACCTCCCCCTCTAATGCAAATATATTCCTTGGGCTAGCTTTTGCTTTTAAAAGGGAACTCTACACTCCATTCTCAAATGCTCTTGTCTCCCCCCTCTAATCCCTTGGATTTCCATGGGCTAACGTTTGCTTTTAAAGGTGTGTGTGTGAGTTCGTGCCTACGTGCGTATGTGTGTGTCAATCAAGAGTACAGTTGGGTGTCCTTATTATAGAGTATGTAACACATGTATTTTATCTTTGTATTTTGTTTTTTGTTTGTTATGTCTTTGCAAAACAGATGTGTTTTAGAGCAAGTATTTTTATTTATTTTTTTGGGGGGAGGGATGTTTTTCACTGAAATATTTTTAATGTTGTTAATTTGTGTTGTTTGTAGGTTGTTAGTTTCACGTTGATTTAATTGTCTGTGCTGCATTTTTTTGCTAAACCTTCCTCAAGCTGTTGACTACTAAATGTTTAAATACTTAAGAGACTGTTCGTTTGTGGGCGCAGTCCTTTTAACTCCTGTTAATTTCCTCTGTCAAAATGGTCAGACCTCCAAACCATATTCTGTTAGTGTCTCACATTAACATACATGTGTTTTTTTGCTTTCCTTTCTCTTTTCCAAGTCCTGTTTTGTTGACCAATAAAATTTGTAGCATATTTTTATGTTTTATGTGTTTTGTTAATAATTTGTTTTGCAGATGCATGTATTTTGGTGGTTATTAACCGCTTCAGCCCTGGAAGATTTTACCCCCTTCCTGACCAGAGCACTTTTTACGAGTCGGCACTGCGTCACTTTAACTGACAATTGCATGGTCGTGCAATGTTGCACCCAAACAAAATTGACATCCTTTTTTTCCCACAAATAGAGCTTTCTTTTGGTGGTATTTGAACACCTCTGCGGTTTTTATTTTTTGCTCTATAAACAAAAATATATAAAAAAACGTATTTTTTCCTAAGTTTAGGCTGATATGTATTCTACATATTTTTGGTAAAAAAAAAAAAACGCAATAAGCGTATATTGATTGGTTTGCGCAAAAGTTATAGCGTCTATAAAAAAGGGGATAGTTTTATGGCATTTTTATTATAAATTTTTATTTTATTAGTAATGGCGATGATCTGCGATCTTTATCGGGACTTTGACATTATGGCGGACACATCGGACACTTTTGACACTATTTTGGGACCATTGTCATACAGCGATCAGTGCTATAAAAATGCACTGATTACTGTGTAAATGGAAGGGGTTAACCACTAGGAGGCGATGAAGGGGTTAAGTGTGCCCTAGGGAGTGATTCTAACTGTGGGGGGGGGTGGGCTTCAACTCACATGACATCGATCATTGCTCCCGATGACAGGGAGCAGTGATCTCTGTCATGACACAAGGCAGAACAGGGAAATGCCTTGTTTACATAGGCACTTCCTCGTTCTGCGGCTCCGTGACATGATCGCTGGGAGACTGGCGGACATTGAGTCCGCTGGTCCCACCTGCTAGCCCCACCTCTTAAAAGGGATGTACAGGTACGCCCATTTGCCCACCACTGCCATTGTGCTGACGTATATCGGCGTGCATCGGTCGGAAAGTGGTTAAAGGCAAATCCACTCTGCAATACAACTGTACTCGCTGTAAAACTGAGGGGGAAGCACTGGTGATTTTATTATTCAATCATGTAGGAGCAAAGATGCTGTTTTTTTATTTTCTTTGCATGTCCCCCTCGGATCTCCAGCAACTGCACTTTCAAGAGCACTTGTAGTACAAAGTGGATTTGCCTTTAGTAAATAAATCCCAAAGTCCAAGATACCTAATAATTTGGGATGTACACAGCAAAATGCTAGAGATTTCAAATTACCTAATGTTGAAACTATTTAGATTGACATGTGTGTCCCCAAGGAAAGACATTGGTAGGGTTTTACCCTCACTTCCTGTTTGGCTATGTGACAGGAAGTGAAACAATTTGAAGGAGAAACTGGCAAAATTTGGGAGTTGTCTTCACCCGTTCATCAGTGGAGCAGATATCCCCAAAAACTTACAAGACTTCTAATCCCTCTGCACTCTATCACCAAGCAAAAATAAGAAAGGAATTAATTTAGTTTAACTTTGCAAAGACACATTCATAAGTTCAACTGGGATGCATGTCAACGACCCATTTAGACCTTGTTTAATAGAAAACACAGTTGCCTTTCACTATAAACATTTATTAATCCAGTCTTGGAAATCTGCATCTGCTTTACTATTAATTTCCATAAAAATTGGGTTCCTGCAGCTAGATGCGCCAAATGCATCTAAATGTGCAACCGCTGTGTATGTGAGATGTGCAACTGCTGTGTGCGCGGAGGTACGTACCCGTGGCACATATCTGATTCCGGTGGCCAGCACACAGGACACCTTATTTGCAAATTAAGATCATTTTTGATTTATTTTTACATGGGGTGGTGTTTGTGTGGGTCATGTGCGTATGTCTGATGATTTAGCCTCAAAACACACACACCTACTTCCTGTGTACAGATTCACTTCCGGGCCAATGTATATTGCTTCCTGCTTCAGTGTGTGTGTATATCTATATATATCTATAGATGTAGGTTCTTGGGTCCACCAGCAGAAAGAAGTTGGGTAAATGCCACACTCCCAATTCTGGAGGCATAATAATGGTCTAGCACAATTCCCATCATGCCTAGTCATGTCTGTGAATGACAGAGTTTTACAATGCCTCATGGGATGTGTACTTCCACAACAGCTGGAGAGCCATAGTTTGAAGATTCCTGATCACTCTAGCATGTCTTGAAAAAAGGTGTTTTTTTCATGTGCCTTGTATAATGCCCAAGAGATATCGTTTAGAAAATACAAGTGGGTCATGGCACATCTACATTCCAAATTTGGCACTTAAGATGGTCATGCACTATGCAATCTGATTGGCCAATCTCTGTACAACTCGATATTTAGGCAAAATAGGTAATAGGAAGACGCACTTGAACAATTAGTTCAAAACATAGGAAATAAAACAGGCTCTTGCACTAAATCTAATTTATTTAATATCTAACTGATTGCAGTGTATGGTCACCTTTAACCATTTGCCTACCAGGCACGAACACCCCCTTCCTGACCAAGCCATTTTTCAGCTTTCAGTGCTGTCGCATTTTGAATGACAATTGCGCGGTCATGCAACGATGTATCCAAATAACATTTTTATCATTTTTTCCCCACAAATAGAGCTTTCTTTTGGTGGTATTTGATCACCTCTGCGGTTTTTATTTCTTGCACTATTTACAAAAGAAGAGGGACAAGTTTGAAAAAACACAATATTTTTTTACTTTTTACTATAATAAATATCCAATTTTTTTTTTAAACATTTTTTTTCCTCAGTTTAGGGCAATACGTATTCTTCAACATACTTTTGGTAAAAAAAAAACCGCAATTAGCGTATATTGATTGGTTTGCGCAAAAGTTATAGCGTCTACAAAATAGAGGATAGATTTTTAGCATTTTTTTTTTTTTTTTACTAGTAATGGCGGCGATCTGCAATTTTTATCATGACTGCGATATTGCGGCGGACATATCGGACACTTTTGACAAATTTTTGGGACCATTCACATACAGCGATCCGTGCTATAAAAATGCATTGATTACTGTATAAATGTGACTGGCAGAGAAGGGGTTAACACTAGGGGGTGATCAAGGGGTTAATAAATTCCCAATGGGAGTGATTCTAACTGTGGGGGGAGCGGACTGACTGGGGGAGGTGACCGATCGATGTCCGTATGTACAAGGGACGCACCATCGGTCTCCTCTCCTCTGACAGGATGTGGATCTGTGTGTTTACACACACAGATCCACGTCCTGCTCAGTAACTGGGCAATCGCGGGTGCCCGGCGGACATCGCAAATGAGTGGCCGCAAATGAGATGCCGTCATATGACGGCGGCCCGGAACAACAGATGTTTCTTGCTGCCGTCATATGACAGTGGCTGGTCATAAGGAGGTTAAAGATCAAGATCTGAAAGTATGATATTATTGGGTTTAGAAACATTTCTCTGTTCTTTGTAATGTATTGAAAGATTTGGGTAAAAAAAAAAAAGAAAAAACATTTCAAAGATATATTAGAAGTGATAGGAATGAGATTAGCATCAAAATGGTTAATTAACTGAGCACACCTACTAATTGCCTAACAAGACACATCCAATGAAATTAAACAATTGTATTGGGCATGCGCTATTATCAATGAGAAAACCGCAGTTACCCTACCCTAGCAGATATTTATTACTGTTATTTGCGCTTCAATGTGCGCCGGTTCACACGTTCAATTAATGACATTTCCGGCGCAACAATTAATGTATGAACTTGTGCAGTGCCTTCTTCTTAGTAAATCACTCCCAGTGTAACATGTGCCTTTAGTTCTATTTCTGTCTAGGGTTAGTACTTATATTATTTAAGTATATATAAAGAAAAAAAGTTTTTTTCCCTTTTTGGATAGAGTAGGAGAGGTTTTTTTTAGGCATCTATGTCACATTAAGGCAATTTCTCTTCACTTCCTGTCCTATAGGCGTAACTGGAAGTGAGATTATATCTTTCCATTGTGAGGGAAATGCCCTTTTTTGGCTCCCATACACAAACTGAATTTCTTTCCAAATAGGACAAAATTCCAGGCATGGTTGCTCATGTTGGCACCACCCAGCGTGACAAAAAGCAATTGTTCAATTGAATTTTGTTTAAGACGTCTAGTGCAAAATTGTTCCAATCGAACGCAACCAATGTTTAGGAATTTTGACAGCTGCTGGTGCCAGCTGTCAGAATATAGTAGCCTGCAGGAGAAACTTGGAAAGGACAAAAGTTATATGGGGCCAAGGGTCCATCAATAGCTTGTGGGAACAATCAAAGTCTTATACATTATATGTCTATACTTTATATTGTGTACACTACATCAAACAAATGTAGCACCCTCTAGTATGCTAGAAGAGTAAGGTAGTTATTTTTGAGAACATGTACATTTCCAGGCTTGGCTGGTAGCCAAGCCTCGGTGTGTTCTGGTGATCTGGGTTGGGAGTGGCTCAGAGAAGTGCTGGGTGACTCACAGGTGGTATCACTCGGACCTCCCACTTCTTTCCAGAATCTTCTTTGCAGGTGACTTTGGGCCTTGGCTCTGGTGCGGATGGGACCCTCTTACAACCCACAGAGGTGTCCTGTCCAGGAGGTACAGGAAGAGCAAGAGAGGACAGCAGGAGAACACTGCCGGGCAAGTCTCCAGGAGTTCCACAGAGGCAGCCAAGAGGGCTGGTGAGTGTTCACACCATTGGGAGGACTGGGAGGCACACCTGAGAGGACTGGGATGGGTGCAGAGCCAGTCAGGAGGATAGTGGTGGCACGGGCAGTGGAAAGGGGCAGCTGTAGCCAGGAGCACTGGCAGTGTCTGAAGAGGTGGTACTGGGAGCAGTAGCTACAGGGTCAGTTAGCACTGGAACTTTCTATATTTTTTGCTACACCATAGGGGCCTGTGGTCCCTGCCTGTAAAGAGCATCTGCTTTGGGCCTGGCTAAACCAGTGTCAGGCCTACAGTGCTAACTAGTCTGGAGAGTGCAAGCAAGGAAGTGATGTGCAATGCATGAGGAATGAGGAGTGATACCCTGCAAGCAAGCCAGTGCAGGAGGAGAAGAGGAGAATGTATATACAAAGGTGTATATAGAAGTCACAAATTCTGATGTTTGATTACCTGGGCATCTCATAAGTCCCCATTCCCATCCAAGTTTAATCCCTCTCAATAAAATATAAAAAAAAAAAACAAGTGTAAGGACTGCTTTCATGTCTCTGAGCGAGTGAAAAGTGTGTGCCTGGCTGGGGCAGGGTGACAGACAGACTACAATACTCAGCAGCCCCTACGGGGATACCACTACACAAGACCTACGGAATGATGAGACTGTGGTTGTACATTAGCCCAAACATCTTTATGCTGCACCTCTGGAAGACTAAAGAGATCTCTAAAATGCCATATAAAGAGATGAAGAGTGCACAATCTAAGTGTAGTAGGCAGTACATTTATAGGAAAACAGAAAGACATGTGGCAACTGTCAGGCAGACACAAGAGCCTTGTAAAAAGTCAGATCAATGGCAGTGGCGGCTGGTGTTATTTTTTTGGGGGGGGGGCAAACAACCAATCCCCCCCCCCCGGGGTGGCACCTCAACCCCCCCCTGCTCGCTGTCTGCTGGTCAGTCCAACACTTACCCCATCTAGGTAGCGGGTAGAGGGCAGCAGGCCCGTATTGGAATTCATGCATCTGGCGTCCTGCAAGCATGGATATGGGTGGCGGCAGCATGGATGGGTGGGCTGGGCCGTGTGCCCTTAATAGATGGGCCTCCCCTGATCAATGGTATGGTCAGATCATGTATGTAATGAATATGTGGCCATAGGTGATGTCAGCAGGATGCTTCAAAGTGGGTGTGGTTACATATGTTGAGGCTCCACCTCTTTATCAAGCTGTGAGGTAGCTCTACAGAAGCTAAATTTATGTGGTGTTGGACTACAAGGAACAGCAAAATGAGTAGGGCTGTAAATGTTTAACCCCTGACAGGACCAGAAAGCAAGGATGTGTATGGATATGAAACAGACTAATAAAGAACACATGTGGTGAATAATGAAAGGAAAACAATAAAAGGAAAAAAATAATAAAAACACATTTTCCTTATTTTTTTCCTTGATTTCACTGCTCCTTGTAGTCCCACAACATATAAACGCAGCTTAAAGATTCTCGCTGATGTGTTCCAATGGCCTCTGGCTTCCCGTTTCCTGTCCTGGTTGCCCGGGCACCACTATCACACACCAATTTGGCGATGGAGTCACCATTTACAACATGGACCTACCATGGGAACCAGCCATTACATACATGCATTACCATACATTACTGTGCTGTACCACACAAAAAGCCCCCTGCTAAGTCTTCTGAGTTGATTATAAAAACAGTTTTGACTGTTCCATGTGAGTTGCTACTTATATTTCCGTTGTCCAATAAATGCCAATAAGTGCCTACTACACTTAGATTGTGTACTCTGCCCCTTCTTATCTGCAGGAGAAATTTGTTCATCTGTCCTATTTAGCATGCATGGAGGAATCTGTTTGATTTCTTCTGTTCAGCCTAAAAGTGGTTGACCAGCTTTAACCACTTGACCTCCAGAAGATTTTACCCCCTTCATGACCTGGGCGTTTTTTGATATTTAACACTGCGCTACTTTAACTGCCAATTGCACGGTCATGCAAAACTGTATGTAAATGAATTGTATTTCACAGAAATAGAGCTTTATTTTGGTGATATTTGATAATCACTGGGTTTTTGAATTTTTTACGATATAAACAAAAAAAGGCAGAAAAAATATATATTTTTTTATTTTCTGCTATAAAACATATCCAATATAAAAAAAAAATCTATTTCTTCATGAATTTAGGCCAAAATATATTCTGCTACATGTCTTTGGCAAAAAATATCCCAATAAGTGTATATTATTTGGTTTGTGTGAAAGTTATAGCGTTTGGTAGAGATACTGGAATTTTTATTTATTTATTTATTTTTATATACTAGTAATGGTGGTTATCAGCGACTTATAGTGGGACTGTGATAGTATGACGGACAATATGACACTAGCTGGCACTGGCTGGGAGTTACACTAACTGAAACTGACATCAATAGTGACCAGGGCTGCTGTTAGAAATCAGAGGGCCCCGTACAACCTAACTGACAGCCCTCCCCCCTCTCGAAAATAACAAATCGCTAAAATGCCATGGTCGTAATGGTATGCTTTGCAACCATGGCAGAAATTATAGCCTCCTGATACCTGTTGTTTTTTTTTTTTTTATACTTTTTTCCATTGCTGAATGGCAATTATAAATTGTGAGACCAAATTGCAACTGTAAGCCAAGTATTTGGCTTCAAGATGCAGAGTGGCCCCATTAAACTCAATGAGAAGTTTCACAGGTAGTGCCGACTATCAAACTCTGCAGCCTGCATTAAAAATGCCACAGCTGTGAAGTAAAGCATTGCAGCCATGGCATGTATACAGCCCTGTCAGACTATATGACAGCCGGCTTCTGAAGGGGCATGACCAAAAAAGGTCTGCCGATCATCTCCCGGTCAGCACCATTGGCTGAGAGCATTGACTGGAATGTTCTGGTGGGGGGGGGGGGGGGGGCGTCTCCCTATCAGAACATGGTAGAACAGCAGGGGAACTCCCTGTACTAACAGTGGCTCTGACCTGAGGTGTCAGTTTTTTTTTCGTTCCGCTGGGTTGAACGAAAAAAAACTAGCAGTATACATTAGGCATTAGGTCACATTCACCTTTGATGTTTCCTGGATGTGTGACAAAGTGCACAGGTAACAGGCATTTTGCAGTGCATTTTGGAAGTGTACTGAAAATGCACATAGCACTTGTGGGGCCATAATTTGTTAATAGCTAATACAATTAGCAGACCTGTGTTTTGTCATGTGGCAATGCTGCATGCCTTAAAAAGTTATGGAGCCTCTGTGATGTGTTTGTCACACATATGGCAGCCCATTCAAGTAAATGGGCTCCCTATGTACGAAAAACAAGCAAAGAAAAACCACATGAGCAGGAACACGTGGACCCACTACACAAAGTATAAAGGGGGTCTTAGGGGTGGTATATAGAAATGGCTGGGCAGAGATGTCTGTCAGCTGGAGAGAGAGATGTGTCCACTGGCTCCTAGCTCAGCACTGCAGTGGCAGCTACCTGCAGTTCTAGGTTGGCTCCATATTCACCCTCTCCAAAATACAAAATTTTCAGTTTTTTCACTCAAGCAGCAACCCCCCAGCACACTCACCCCCTCCAGCAGAAGCACTGCTCCTTCCAAACCCTGGAGATCATAATGAACACAGAGCAGTGAGAGAACGATCTGGAGGGAGATGGAGCAAGCTTCCTGCTCATTCATCACCACTCACAGGAGATAACACTGCCAACTACGGGCCAGGGGGACTCTGCAGCTGTCTCTTTTTACTCCAGATTGGGACACTTTGTGAGTATATAGAACTGATCCATCTGCAGAGCTGCTGGAGGGAGAAATCCGGAAGCGCTGCAGGGGATCCACAGGTGTCACAAGGCAGTACAGCTGGCTCTCCTCTCCTGCAGGTGCCCGGGTCCCTCCTCTAAAGTAACAGAGCTCGGGCCCCGGTACAGGAGGGCTGGCTGTTTTGACCTATCAGCAGCCCTGATAGTGACACTAATATTGTGATCAGTGCTAATACTAATGACACTGGCTGGGAAGGGGTTAACATTTAGGGGCGATCAAGGGAGGGAGGGAAGGGGTGGTGCTTATAAGCAAATGTAAGGAAGAAGTTGAAATCTGTACGTAGATGCACTTTAATCAATGTAAAGTGGTGTTTGGTGCACTTTCATTTAAGTACTCACACTACACAGACACACTCCACAGATACACTATTATATACTGCAATATAATTCGCCAAACATACAGTGACGCACAGAACTATATGGCGTTAAACTGGCAGTAACGCAGACAAAACGATATGGCGTTAAACTGTCAGTAACGCACACAAAACGATATGGCGTTAAACTGGCAGCAACGCACACAGAAGTAAATGGCGTAAACTGTCAGTAACGCACAAAACTATATGCGTTAAACTGGCAGTAACGCACACAAAACTATATGGTGCTTTTACTAATCTTCCTGATTTTTAGTGCTTTGCAGGGAATACAAAAACAGCAAAATCAACTGTCACTATTCGGAGCTCTGTGTTGTTTACAGGTCCCTTCCCTTGACAAAGCCGATCACTGGGTGCCATCAATCAATCATTGGCCAGCACCTGCTGATCAACTTGTGCTGTGACTAATCACAGCACAGCCGTGGCTGAGGACGCATGTGCGCCCCTACCCGGAGGTGCTGGATTATGTGTCAGATACGTGATCCAGCCCAGAGAGGCCATACCACTGCTATACATTTTAGTGAGGCAGTCAGCAAGCGAGTAAAGTATAACTAAGCTCAAAAAGTTTTTTTAAGATTTGGATAGAGTAATAAGAAGTTACACCACTGTCAGATTTTTATTGCTGAATGTGTCCTCATTATGGAGATTTACTCACTAATTGTGTCGATCGCCAAGAATGAAAGAAAGGGTAGATCCAAAATTTTGAATTGCCACCATGAGGAGGTTAACAACCTCATGGGCTACAAAAGATGGCCAAGTCACATAGTTGCCAACATTGTAAAAAAAATTATAGGGACGCTTTTTTGGCTGTAGTCTTATTATAATTAGGGGTGGGGCATGCATGTGTAGGAGGGGCATATCAAAAATACACAGAAATGGGCACGGTTTACTTGAAATAGTGGGTGTGGCTTAAATGGGGCGTGGCTCAAAGGGTGTGTGGTTAGAGTCTGAGATGAATGAGGGATGGAGGGAGAAAGAAAGGGGGGGAAGAGGGAGAGAGAGAGAAAGAAAAAAAGGAGGGAAGGAAGGAAGTAAATAAAGAAAGAGGGAGGGAAGGAGAGAGAAGGAAGGAAAGAGGGATGGAGGGACAGCAGGCCCAGATCCTACACCACAATAGAAATGTGTATTCCATAGTTTAACAAATCAGCAGATAAAGATACTCCAAACACCTGGTGTTAGCGTTTCAATCATCCTGGCACCATGGTTGTTATGGTGTCATGATGATTGAAGCCAGGGGTCAAGTCCTGGGGAAAAAAGTGTGGGAACTCCCACCCAAGATCCACTCGCCCACAAAAAAATAAAAAATGATATGCTAATATGCACGAATGCTTCAAAAGTGGTATTTTTCATCCAATTTTCATATTTTGTGTATGAAGCTTAACTGTTAGTACATTAAAAAAAACAATCCTCAATAAACATAAATACGGTAATTCTCTGAATAATCAGCATTCATTCAATTGTGCTTCCATGCAAATGTGAACATCATGTTCTGATCTTTATTGGGGAATTTTATTTTGTATATAGAGTGTTTATGTGGTGAGTTTACACTTTTCATTGAACAGAGTTTGGATAACACAGGGTTAAACGGAAAGGTCATAAATTAACTGCACATTATCTGGACAGAATGCTTGGGGAGATAGTGATGTGTTCCTGCTTAGGAGATGTAAGTTAGCCTGGGGAGCTGCAAACTCTACAGGGCTCCAACACACACTCGCTGCTATTCCAACCCTTCACATATTTGCACATAAACTTCCCTGCTGGCATTAAACTTTGCCAGGTATTGTGCTCAGCTTACCACCCCAAACTGATGTTCCTGCCTCAGCTCACCTCTCTCCCTGCATGTCCTGTGAGCAGAATAGCTGTGCTTCTCCTCTGGGTTCTCTCATCATATGGCACTGAAGATAGAGGAGGGGGGATTCAGTGGGACACACAGAGCAAGTATGCAGGAGACTGGGGGGGAGATGAGGAGACAGAAAATCAGGAGGGGCCAGCGGGGAGGAGCGCATCACGAGAGGTCTGACTAAATACAATCTCTTAGCAGCAGGGACCTGATCTACCCGTCAGCTAGCTGCTATTGACAGGTAGATCGAAGCGGAAGCTGTCATGGGGCCTCCTACTGGCAATGCCTGAATGGTCAGGTGTGCGGCACTTACTATTGCGAGCTGTGTCGGCAGCTGCTGGTGTAGCACCTGCCACACAGCTCGCATACTTCAAAGTCTTGCAGGACATGGCTGCTAATGGGAACTTAGTTCCTGTTGTGGAAAAAGTACAGGAACTCCGTTCCCATGCATTCCCGCAGGACTTGAGCCCTGATTGAAGCACATTATTTCTATTATTACATTGTAATATAAAATTAAATCATTCAACTCAACATAATGCATAATCAGTGGGACCCCTGAGCGTGTCACCTGCCAATAAGTGCCATCAGGTGCCCCCAGCAGAGTCCGTCCTTGCATTAGGTGCCCCAGCAGAGTCCGTCCTTGCATCAGGTGCCCCCAGCAGAGTCTGTCTTTTCATCAGGTGCCCCCAGCAGAGTCTGTCCTTACATCAGGTGCCCCCAGCAGAGTCCGTCCTTGCATCAGGCGCCCCATCAGAGTCCGTCCTTACATCAGGTGCCCCCAGCAGAGTCCCTTCTTACATCAGGCATTTCCAGTGGAGTCCCTCCTTACATCATTTGTCCCCAGCGGAGTCCCTCCTTACATCAGGCATCCCCAGCGGAGTCCCTCCTTACATCAGTTGCCCCAGCAGGGTCCCTCCTTACTTCAGGCATTCCCAGCGGAGTCCCTCCTTACATCAGGCATTCCCAGCGGAGTCCCTTCTTACATCAGAAGTCCCCAGCGGAGTCCCTCCTTACATCAGGCATCCCCAGTGGAGTCCCTCCTTACATCACAGCCTAATTTCTATTGTAGCCACCCGTGTTCTTCTTCCGGTCTTCTTAAAAATTACATTGTCTCCGCCGGCTGTGGACCTCTAACGGTGGCGGTGAAAAATGACATCTCCCGGGACACAATACAATTGGGAAAAGGCTCTAAATCCCGGGAATGTCCCAGGAAATTCGGGACAGTTGGCAAGTATGTAGTCAGTTGATCACCCCTATTAAAATTGATCTTTATCTCATCAGTAAAGAGGTTCATTGCATTTGTCTAACACACTGATGGACGCTAGACAAGGGTACTGCAAAGGTTTATATGAAATACAATTGTGCATATTTGAAAAAATATCACCAGCAATTATTTCAGCAAAACGTTGCAATGTACACTTTCCTATGTACACTATAGCTTTCCTTTAAGGTCATACCACATCTGTCTCATATGTTAGTTGCACCTAATGTTATGTATCTAGAAATATCTAAAGAAAAAGGTAGATCACAGGTTTAATTTGAGATACCTGAGAGCACAGTGTAAAGCATAATTAATAATGCGGAAGATACAGTACTGGGGAGGTGCATAATTCAGATTTTCATGAAACCCCATGTTCAGCGATAATATGTAGCATTCTAACAGTGATTATTAGGGCAGATGATTATTTCTGCACTGAAAAGTTAATGACTTGCTGATCAGACCTGACTGCCATTGTTAATGTAACTCGTCACTGATAATTATATCAGTGAATCAGCTAGCATAGAAATATGACCAGTGCTGAGTGCTGAGGAATCCCACAGGAGGAACTGACCAGGCAAAAAGCATTGTTAGGCTAATTAAACCCAGAGCCTGTCAAGTTAATCAAGGCTTTTGTTATCATGGGGGTTAATTAGCTGTACATTTTGGAATACTAGACAAAAATATGTATGTGCATGTGTATATACATTAACCTCTTTGTCTGCTGTGTATCTATCTATCTATCTATCTACTGTATCTATCTATCTATCTATCTATCTATCCTATATGGTAAATTTAAATGTAATATACAGTGAGGTTTGATTAATATAGTTAAGGATCTGTGTTCACTAATTTTTTCCAACATGTCAAGCAATTTACAGAAAGGAAAATGTAATGTTTTAATAAAAAAATTCTATCAATACATTTAATGGGAACTGAAGCAAACAATGCCAGGTTGGCTTCTGACATAACTGCAACCTGCAGCTGACTCTCTTCTTTCTTCCCCTCTGGTATCTCAAAGATCTCTTGAAGTGAGTCTGTCATGAGAAAAGCACCAGGGCTTCCATTACCGACCCTTCCTTTGAGAATGTTAGTTCTTTGACTGGCATGCTGATGCTTTGACTTCAATGCTTTCTGAGTCTCTGACCTGAACAAATATAGAGATAAGGAATTTTGGCACTGATTACAACACGTTTTTTTTCTGGGTCTGTGACTCAAAAGGCAGCTAGCATGTTTAAAAGGGGGTCATCAATGACACCCCCCATACTTTTCTCATGACAGAGCCATTGGAAACCTTGAGAAGGATATGAAGGCCGTCATTGCTACTTCTTGTTCTACACATGCTAATTTCAGGTCAGTGACTCAGACTTTATTAAATCAGGCGTTCAGTGTACTAGCCTGACAACTAGCATCTTCAGAAGGGGTTGGAAATGATGTGTGTCTAATTATGAACTGGCAGACTCTCTAAAAAATATATGCAATTTCTCTTCTGCAATAAAATAAATTTATATTTTGCAGAATGTACACACATGCACAACTCTACATTTCCAGCACAATGCCAGTGTGCCAGAATGAGCGACTCATGTGCATGCACATAGTAATCCTACACTGGCCAATCAAGACTGCTGAAGAACAGCACCTAGAAGAAGCCAGGAAGAAGATGCAAGTGGCAGCGAGAGACCTCACTGGCACCATACTTTTGAAGTAACACTGAATTTAGTTTAGGGTGGAAATATTGGCAAAATCAAAAGTTTGCTACAGTTTGTCACTAGCATTAACGCAAACGTCTTTGAGTGTCCCCACTTCATGTAAAAGGCCAAACTGTCCAGTATTAGTGGCAGTTACAGAGTTTGGATCAAACCATATTACACTTTCAGGGGCGCTTACAACTGTCAACTTTTATTCATATGGCTTTTCTAAGAGAAATGAGCTGCTCTAATTGAAAAGTTTTAGCTGATGATGGGCTTTAATGTGTTTTTCTTTTACTTAAAGTAGAGATAAACTCTACGATACTGACCGATGTCCCTCTCCAGTGCCGGCATCTTTGTGGCATCTTTCATTCTTATTGACTAGTGTGATATGACATCCTTCACATGCACTGGTGTACAGTCATCCTGGCACACAGTCTCTGTGCTGGAATGTAAACTGAGCAGCACTTGCACACCTCAGCGTACATTTTAAAGAAGACTGCAAGCAGACATTTAGGTTTCTTTTATTGCAGAAGAGACATTGCCTGTCTCTTCTTGCAAAAAATAATCTTCCTGCCCACAGGTTTAAGAAAGCATGACTGTTTAACATTTGTTATGTTTAAAAATGTTCCCTCCTCCCCTCCTGCTAGCTATGTTGCCTAACCTGTGTGAAAAATACCTGTATACTTACTTAATTTACAGCGGAGTTCCACCCTAAAGTGGAACTTCCGCTTATCGGATTCCTCCCCCCCTCCGGTGCCACAATTGGCACCTTTCAGGGGGGTGCAGATACCTGTATAATACAGGAATCTGCACCCACTTCTGGATAGCTGCCCCACCCCTATCCGGAGCTGCCCCGTTGTGTCTTGGGAAACACAGTTCCCAGGACACAGCGGGGACCAATAGGGGCGCGCAGCATGACTCGCGCAGGCGCAGTAGGGCCCGGGCAGTGAAGACGTTGCGTCTTCCTGATTCCCTGGCGGCGGGGCAGCGAGAGACGAGCGGTCTCTCGTCACATTCTGCCTACACCGCTGGAACCAGGAACAGGTAAGTGTCCATTTATTAAAAGTCAGCAGCTGCACTATTTGTAGCTGCTGACTTTTAATATTTTTTGTGCGGGTGCAGCTCCGCTTTAAGTCTGCTATGGTCCAGTCTTGTAATTCGGCTCTGCTGTGTCAGTCAGTAGTGGCTTCAGGGGAGAGGAGAGAGAGCACCGACAATGGCTGGGACATGGGAGCCTACAAGTAAAGTCACAGCTCCCAGAATTTCCTGGCATTTTCAAGCACTCCCACCTCTCCCCTGCAGTCTCTGCTCACTGATAAAGGGGATCACTTGATCAGACTGGACTTGAAATAGGTAAGTATACATAGGCTAGTCAGCATAGGTAGCAGGCGGCAGGAAGTATAATTTTTAAACATAGTGTTAGGCTGGAATTCTATATTAACATGCCCAATATACATGGTAGACTACCCTGTCCATGGGGGTGGAGGACACAGATGCAGCCTGCCTAGGGACATCCACTCCTTCAGACTGACATTCACCCATCAAGGCATTTTGATATTAGCATAATCCCTTAAAAGAACCAGCATACTACTTACATTAGGGCTTGTGGGTACTTTAGAGCAGTGTTTCTCAACCTTTTTTCAGTCAAGGCACCCTTTAAAATTATAGACAATCATGAGACACCCCATTCTAAAATGTAAAAACTATTCTGATAGTTTTACATAATGCAGCAACATGCAGTCCAAGTAGGACACCCAACATTAGAGGTGATTTTTTCTTCCAAAGCAAATACCCTTTTGCAAAATCACTTATCTAATAAGACCCCAAAGCTGATGGTGAGGGGCAAGGGAGGGTCAACCAAAGATGATATACTGGGGCCACTGACATCCTCCTTATCAACTTATGATGTATTGGTCATTAGGAGGTTGGGAGCTAGAGAGTTGTAATGGTGTACAATGAAAACCTGTGACTTTGTGTAACTAAAAGGCAGGCTTCATCCACCCACCAGCTTGTATACAATTTTAAAAGCATTTTGCCAAGGCACCCCCAAAGAAACCTCAAGGGACCCTGGTTGAAAAAGGCTGCTTTAGAGGACTACTGAGGGAGGGTGAACGGGTGTTTTCAGGAAACTATGTACAGAATCCTGCTGCCACATCCCACTAATTATGATCTGCCTCCATTACATAAAGAAGCACAGAAAACAGTGATGATGTTACAAGGTCTAAACTAAAGTATGTAAAGAAAATGGGAAGGTTTTGTTAAAAAACAACATCAGTGTTTATGAAGGGGAATGAGGAACCAGGGAACGTAAATAGACCTTATTATTATTTTTTTAATTGTATAAGCAAAACAGATTTTTTTCAATTTTTGTGTATTTTTATGTAGATCTTTATCTGAAGTGTATCAAGTGAGCTCCAATTTATAGTCTAAAACTATTTTTTTTTTGATTTGGTATAGAGAAGAAAAAGCGGACCACCTATAGTACCACATCCACGATTATACAAACCTATCAGAGAAAAAGTGTTCCTCCCAAATAGTCAGACTTTACAGGTACATACAGAGACAACAAATACTTTAAACAATTTATACACTTTAAGGGAAAGGGAAATATCAGAGAGAAAAGAGAGGTAAGAGAGATGTGCACTCCATAAAGTGGATTTGGTGGGTCCCCGGTATCTTATCGAGAGTCTGACAAATATCTTATCCAGGGTTCCCACACCTTGCCAAATTGGGCTTGTTTATCCTGTAGGTTCATTTACCATGATCCATGTCAACTTATTTCTAACCAAGTCAAAAGGGATCAAGGGTGTCTTCCATGATCTGGCAATTGCTATTCTAGCTGCCATAAAAATGAAGGCTACAAGTCTCCCTGCTTGTTTGGGGGTACCTGCTACCGGACGTCCCAGAAGCGCTTGTTGTGGGGATTTGATTAAGTTCACCTGTGTGAGTGAGAAGATAAAATTGTATAGGCGGATCCAAAAACGTTTCACTTTGGGGCAGGACCACCATATGTGATACATCGTTCCCTCCAGACCGCACCCTCGAAAACAGGAGGGCGAGGCCCCTGGAACAAATGAGGCTATTCTTGTTGGTACCATATACCATCTAAGCACAATCTTATAGTTTGCTTGTAAGTATTTTTGTATCATTTCAATGCACACTGGGACGTTGTGGACCATTTGGCAAGAGTGAGCGTCTCACCCATGTCTTGCTCCCACTTTTTCATGTATAACATTTTTTCTGAAGCTGATGTCAATATACTGTCGATTTTGGAGATGAGGCCAGTGTGCTTATCAATGGATCTACACAAATACTTCATTGGGGTGGACGTGGTTATATCGGCTGCGTGTTGCAAGGAGTGTAAGAAATGCGCTATTTGCTGAAACATTTGAAAGATTTCTGAGTTTGGAAAGAGGGACTTTTCTTGAAGGGATCCTTGTGTTAGAATCCCCCTATGGTCACAGAGATCAGCTATGCGTGTTAGGCCCTTGTTTGTCCACCAGGCGAGTGACTGGGAATTGAGACCTGGGGTGAAATCCGGGTTGCCCACTAGGGGGGCCATGGGAGTTTGTGGGGATTTGAATTTATGAGATTTTGACAATCTGTCCCACAAGCTCAATGAGAATGATAGTGTAGGACACATCATGATTGGTCTGTCCTTTGGTTTCAATACATCAGGTGGCTGATTGGTTTAGTAGGATGTAGGGTTGATTCAATTTTCATCCAGATGGGCTGGGGTGTTAAGGAGTGAAAGCGAATTAGCTGTGCCAGTTGTGCTGCATAGAAATATTTTGCAAAATCTGGGACTCCCAGGCCTCCCCCCGACTTAGGCGTGTGAAGCGTGCGTTTATTCACCCGAGGTCTCTTGTTTCCCCATGTGAATTTTGAAATCTTGTTTTGAAATTTGCGTAAGTCTACCATACTAATGGATATCGGCAGTGCTCTAAATCAGTAAAGTAACCTCGGCAGTAGATTCATCTTGATTGCGTGCAGTCTACCGAACCACGACAGAGGATTAGCGCCCCAAAGTTGGAGATCAGCCATCATCTTATTGTAGAGAGGGGGATAGTTTGCTTGATACAGCTTATCTAGTGTGGGGGTCAGGAAGATGCCTAAATATGGGAGAGCTTCTGTCTGCCATTTAAAAGTAAAAGTGGTTTGTAGTTGTGCTACTGTGATTGCGTCTAGTTATACGTTATGGGCAACCGATTTCGAGTGATTGATTGATTGATAGGACTGAAATCACCCCTAAAAATTTTGGGCCAAACCCATAGCCTTTCAGTGCATAAAATAGGTAGTCCCATGACAGAGAGTCGAAGGCCTTACAAAGGTCTAGTGATAACAGCATGCTCCTCCTGGGTCCGTGGTTGTCCCAGTAGGACTAAACCGTTAATATTAATCGCCGAGTCTGACCTGGCACCTGGCGATTGGGCACAAACCCTACCTGGTCCGGGTTAATATAACTGGATAAGATTGTATTCATTCAGTTAGCCAAGACTTTGGTCATCAATTTAAGGTCTACATTGATTAATGATATTGGGTGATAATTGGAACAATCCCAGAGGTCTTTCCCAGGTTTAGGGATGACATGAATGAAGGCTGCATTCTCTTGTGTTGTCAATACCAAGCCTCTCTTCAGGTCATTAAAAAAGGAGCATAGGTGGGGAGCTAATAGGTCCCGAAAAGCCATCAAGACCTGGTACCTTTGAAGGGTTTAGGCTCTTCATAGCCTCTTTGACTTCACCCTCTGTAAAAGCTCCCTCCATCAGCTCAATATGGTCATTTGCCACCTTGGGTAAAGATATGTCCCTAAAGTACTTATCAGCAAGAGTTAGGGGGAATGCAATTGGAGAGGCATATAATTTGGAATAGAAGGTGCAGAATTCCTGTACCACCCGTCGTGGGTTGTGGGTTAGTTTGCCGTCGCTCAAGCTTAGTTTTGGTAGGGCTGTTTTATACGGGACGATGAGTGAGTTTCCTAGATAAAAGGGTATTCGGTTTATCACCCAAGGTGTAGAATCGGTGTCTCGACCAGTGAAGTTGCTTCTCCGCTTTAGTAGTGAGACTGAGATTTAAAGCCGTGCATGCTGCATCTATTTTGTGTCTTAAATCTAGCTGAGGGTTTTTCTTCTGCTCCCGCATAAGGGCCTGTAGATCAGTCTCCTGTTGTTTAATTATTTGTGCGTGTATGTGTTTGGTCCTAGAGGCTACTTGGATTAAGTGGCCGTGAATCGTGGCTTTGTGCGCTGCCCAATTGATGCTCGGGGTTGTGTCTGTAGCTCAATTGTCGGCAAAATATTGTCCTATAGCTTTTTCTATTTCAGTGTAGATTATAGGGTCATGAAGTAAAGAGGCATTAAGGCACCAATTCGCTGGTTTTGGTTTCGTCCCCAGATCTGATAAGCAGATTTGTATTGCGGAATGATCAGACCATGCCGTGGCCAATATTTTGGCTGATGTGAACGATGGGAGAAGATGCGATAAAGTGAATACGTGATCAATTCGGGAATACGTTTTATGTACGTGAAAGTAATGCATATAACCTTTAGTGGTCGGATGGAATTCTCTCCAGATGTCTATTAAGTTGTAGGAGTGTACCAGCTTAGCCAATTTACAGCCCTGCTTCGGAGTATGTTTCGAAATTGGTTTGTGTGGATTAAACTTGTCCTGGGCTTGATCCATTGGTATATTACTGTCTCCGCCTATAATGGTCTGGCCCTTTGCATGTGGGGTTAGTATCGCTAACATAGTTGCAATAAACTTTACCTGTCCCCCGTTAGGGGCATAATAGGAGATTAAGGTTATGTCCTGTTTGTTGATTCTCTCTACCACCATAATGTATCTTCCTTCTTTATCTCTTATGACCATGTCGGGTGTAAAGGGTACTCGTTTAGCAATGCAAATTGCGACTCCTCTCTTTTTCTCTGGGCCATAGGTAGCATGTTGGATATCTGGCATTAATATATTTGGGTGCCGAGGTACGGGAAAAATGGGTCTCCTGCAAGAGCACAACATCCACTCCCCATGTGTAATATTGGTGGAAGGCCTTAGCCCTTTTGGTTGGGAAGTTTATTCCCTGCACATTATGGGAGACTACAGTGAATTTGGGTGAAGGGGTACTCAACATGGTGGTTCGGTAGACTGCACTTGCCTGTTGTAGCTTACCATCGTCTCGTCCGAGATCCTGGTTCTCTGAGGGAGGACCACCTGGTTCGGAGTATGGAGTGCACTTAAGTAGAAAGCAAGAGAGGAGAGAGGAAAGGGTAGAAAGTTAGAACATAGTATCGACAAACTGTTTATCGGCGTGTCATAAAAGGTTTCAAAACAAATAGTTGACGTAACGTCTTGTGATGTAACATTGGTCAATGACATCTGGGAATTAGATGTTCCCATATTAAACCGTGAGGTTGTCATCCTCTAACAAGGACAGGCAAGCTCACTAAGGAGTGGCATGTGTTTCTGCCCCGGTTTCTTTCCGCTTCTAACGTGGTGGAGGAAAGATGCGTAGGTATAACCAGGCACGTTGTTGGATAAGAAAAAAAAAGGGGGGGACCCACAAGTCTGGTCAAAATTATTTTCCATCTCGGTTTGAAAACAGGGTGGGGAGAGAAAAACACAACAAGATAAAAAGGCTTCTCCCCTCCCCACTGCCATTTAGTCTAGGAGGGATTAAGTACCCCACATAGGGGGGAATTTTGTTAAACATCCAACAGGTCTGAATATCGGCTGGCTTTGCTGCTGGGTATGGCTGGCTATGCCGCAACTCATAGTAGAAGATCCAATTTCAAGTCAGTTTAGCTTCATCCGTATGTTCCCTTGGAAGTAGAGCGGCCTTGTTGGGACCATATGGGTGAGATCGGCCGTTCTCTGGCTTGCCGGGGAGGAAGCGATGAGGGCTCCTGAGTGATCAGTCCCAGGTCTAGCAGAATTTCTTCTCCATCTCGTAGGTTGGCAAACGATTACATTTTACCCTTGTAGGCAAAAGAGAGATAAAAGGGGAAGGATCAGCGATATTTTATATGGTGGTTGGTTAGGTGCAACAATAGTGGCTTCAGGGCGCGTCTCTTCTGGATGGTTTGTTGGAAAATGTCTGCAAATATCTGGAATGACCCAGCAAGGATATGTCTCCCTTGCTCCTGGCTTCCGACATCATTTTTTCCTTGATTTTGTAATAATGTGGTTTTACCAACACATCTCTGGGGAGGCCGTCCGTTCTCGGGGCTGTCAGAGCTCAGTGCACCCTGTCTTGCTCCAAATGATGGGAGAAGATTCCCGGGATCAGGTCACGCATCAGTGTGTGTATTGCATCTTCTAAGTCAGTGATCGATTCTGGCAATCCGCGCAGCCTGAAATTGTAGCGCCTGGATCTATTCTCTAGATCCTCAATTTTTGCATTTGCTTGGTCAAGTTGATCTTGTAGGGAGGAGATCATCCTGGTGTTCTGATTGACCCTACCCACCGTGCCATCTAACTTGGATTCAATCATGTCCAGTCTCTTTCCAATGGAATGGAAATCACCTCTTATCTCTGCTGTCATTGCATTGCAGGCTTTAGACAGTTCTTGTTTGAGCAGAGAAACGAGCCAGCAGGGCTGCGTCTCCAGAGTAGGGTGCAGGTGGTGGTGGTGGCTGTGACTGATCCCCTGTGGAGTCTTTCTCACTCAGAGCCAATTCCGTGAGGTCCGCCATGTGTCTGTCCATTGAGGAAGCTGGAGACCCTGCATAGTCTGGGCCTTCTCCCTGGCAAACCGTGGATGGGGAGAACTGGGGGAGCTCACCTCTGTGCTGCCCTGTTGGTTCCTCCTGTGACTGGTATGAGAAGGGATCCGGCATCTGGATTTCCTGTGGGTTCAGTGAGGCTGCTGCTGAATGAGAGGAGGATGGACTGTGGATTGGCAGCGCTGCCTGTCCCTGCTGCTTCTTCTGGACCGGCGCCATCTTAGGAGAGGGATTCCGGTGTGCTGCAGAGGTCTGGCGCTCCGAGCGGGACGTAGGGGGGCGGCGATGCTGATTTTTTTCCCCGTCCCCACTGTCCTCCGCTGCCTCATTCGATCCGTGCCTGGGGTGAGCTTTCTGTGCCCGGAACGCTTGTTGTAGCTGGGAAAGTCCGGCTGCGAGCGGAGCTTGGTCAGAACATGTCCGCTGTTTATGTGATATATAGTGTAATGGCCAGGGCCTTTGGTGAGAGAAACATTTGATTTTAGTTGTCATGTAGTCAAGAATAGAATGTAAATCTTGCAAAGGGGCACATGTTCCCTTACTTTGGAGGGATTTCTTTTCACTTCCAGTTGTGTCTCAAGACAAGAAGTGAAGTAAAATCTTCCTATATGAAAGAAGACAAAAAATAAATAAAAAATCTTGCCAGGAGTTTGAACTATAACCTAGTCAACCCAAAACCTAAAGCGAAAGCTGTTGCTTTAGATATAAAATACTTTGTTGTATAAGTTGTATTACAGGGCTTCATGTTTTTCTAATTATCTTTTCAGATAGCTATCATTATTGATCGTGTTTTTTTCTAAGTCACATTATTTAGATTTATGGATTTATTCAATTATGCATTTTACATGCATCTGATAAATTCTACTGTTAATTCATTAGATGTACATCTTCTCTTTTTTAGTTAATTTAATAGGGTATAAGATTTAATTGTCAAGATCCTTTTGGGAATTTCTTTCCCCAGCGTGGGTAGAGCTCATATTTAATAGAAGGCTTTTTTATTCCTTGGGTGGTTATGAGTCACCAGAATTCTTAAATGTTTTATAGACTGGGTTTTGTGCCTCTGTAAGACTTTAATATATTAATGAAGTGTTATTGATTTTACACAATATTTACATGACATTTGTTGTGCAGTGGGCATTTATTTGGAACTAATTTTTATATCAGTGTTTGTCTTATAATCTTTCAAATTGACATTTGCATTTCCTTTCAGATACCTGATACTCAATTGTCTGATTCAGCAATCTATAAATCCCTTACAAAGCATTGTTTTGCATTGAACAACTTCTACATTTCTCCTATTTATTATACATCAAAGAACAGTTTTCCCTTCTTCCTCTCTCTGACACTTTCAATTTTGGCGAACTGTAGTGCACAAGTCAATTCAAAATATATATTTAACTAGCTTATCAAAGAGCCAACATGTGTTTACAAGTGTTATTTTTATTCTAGTAAAATGTTTGTACCACCTCATACTAGGCGAAGGCACAAAAGCTTTCCTTCATTAATTAGTGTTAATATGTAACATACACATCACAACGAAGCAATGCCATCAAATAGATTTTATTGATGTTTATGGATTTATTTATTTATACCTTTTGATGAATAAAAGCTGGTCCGAACCTCAATCCAACCCATGTTAACCCCAGTTTAAAATCATAAAATCCATCATAAAAAATGCCTATACCTGCCAAGGTTGATGTAAGTGTCTGCTTCTGCAGGATTAAAGAGACACCATGCCATGAATGACCAATCACCATGGCCTGAGCATGTGGGGGACCTGTGATGTCATCCTCCTGTCTAAGCTCTAAAACTGTCCCACATTATTTGACACTATAGCTTAACCACTTGCTTACAGGGCACTTAAACACCCTTCCTGCCCAGACCAATTTTCAGCTTTTGGTGCTCTCACACTTTGAATGACAATTACTTGTCCTTTTTTTCCCACAAATAGAGCTTTCTTTTGGTGGTATTTGATCACCTCTGGGTTTTTTATTTTTTGCGCTATAAATGAAAAAAGATTTTGAAAAAAAACAAATTTTTTTTTGTTTCTGTGATAAAATTTAGGAAATTATTAATTTTTCTTCATAAATTTTGGCCACAATTTAAACTCCCACATATCTTTGGTAAAAATAACCCAAATTAGTGGATATTATTTAGTCTTTGTGAAAGTTAGAGAGTCTACAAAGTGGTTCAAAATTTATCACACCTGATGTACTGGTGACCTATCTCATTTCTTGTGACCCAAACAAGCCAGGAAAGTACAAATACCCCCCAGATGACCCCTTTTTTGAAAGTAGATATTCCAAGGTAGGGATGAGCCGAAAACCCCCGGGTTCGGTTCGCACCAGAACCTGCGAACGGACCGAAAGTTTGCACAAACGTTAGAACCCTATTAGTTACAATGGACGCGACGTTCGAAATCTAAAGTGCTAATTATAACGGCCAATATGCATGTTATTGTTATAAAAAAAGGTTTGGGGACCCGGGTCCTGCCCCAGGGGACATGTATCAATGCAAAAAGAAGTTTTAAAAACTGAAGTTTTTTTTCTGGAGCAGTGATTTTAATAATGCATAAAGTGAGAAAAAAAAAGTTAAATATTCCTTTAAATATGGTACCTGGGGGTGTCTAAAGTATGCCTGTGAAGTGACATGTGTTTCCTGTGTTTAGAACTGTCCCTGCACAAAATGACATTTGTAAAGGAAAAAAGAAGCCATTTAAAACTGCTTGCGGCTTTAATGTCATGTCTTGTCCAGGCAATATGGATGAAAATCTTTGAGAAAAATGGCATGGCTACCCCATCCCCCCCCTACCCCAGCCTATTACCAGCCCCTTTGGGTCTTGTATGGATATTAAGGGGAACCCTGCACCCAAAATAAAACACTATACCTAAAACCGTATATACTCTGAACCGCAGTATACAGGCGGTGGAAACAAGACAGGGACTGTAGGTATATACTGTATGTATGTATGGACTGTTGGTGTATACTGTGCTGTGCTGGAGGCACACAAAACACACTAACTCCTGCAGATGGCTGTCTTAGGTGACAACAGGGCAGATTTAGTGTGCTACTGCTGTGCTATACTCACACAGCACACACACACACTAACTCCTGCAGATGGCTGGATTGGTAGAGAACAGCACTGAGAAGAACACACTATCCCTGCCTATTTTTCCTCTATCCCTACACTTTCCCCACATCCAAAGGCTGAGAAGAATACACTATCCCTGCCTATTTTTCCTCTTTCCCTATACTTTCCCCACACAGAAATGATTCACATATAGTGTGTACATGTACAGTACACTGTCACTGTTCCTCAAGCCGGAACACACTAAACGATGCCGCCGGCGCGGCGGCCTTATATAATATGGGGCGTGTACTAAACCCCCTGAGCTATAATTGGCCACAGGCATCCTGCCTGTGGCCAATTATTGCTCTCCTCGCCGCTGGCTCTATGATTGGCCAAGCATGCGGGGTCACAGTGCATGCTTGGCCAATCATCAGCCAGCAATTCACTGCGACTGGCGCAGTGCATTGTGGACCGTTCGCATCACACAAATTTGATGCGAACGGCCCTCAGAGTTCTGCCCTCGACGAGCGGATGAACGGCCGATGTTCGATTCGAACATGGGTTCGAATCGAACACCGGGCCCATCCCTATTCCAAGGTATTTAGTAAGAGGCATGGTGAGGTTTTTGATGTTGTCATTTTTTCCCACAATTCTTTGCAAAATGAGATGCCCAACATGCAGGGAGCCCCATCATGTGTTCTAGGAGCATAAATTACACATCTAACTTGTTGACTACCTTTTACACATTTGAAGGCCCTGGAGCACCAGGACAATGACACGTGACACTGACACGTGACACTGATACGTGGCACTGATGACACGTGACACTGATGTGGCACTAATGACAAATGGCACTAATACGGGGCACTGATGACACGTGACACTGATGACAGATGGCACTAATATGTGGCACTGATGACAGATGGCACTAATATGTGGCACTGATATCACGTGGCACTAATATGTTGCACTGATGAGAGATGTCACCAATACGTGGCACTGATGACAGATGGCACTAATACGTGGCACTGATGACACGTGACACTGATGACAGATGGCACTGATACGTGGCAATGATGACAGGTGACACTGATAACAGATGGCACGTGACACTGACAGGTGGCACTGATGACAGATGGCACTAATATGTTGCACTGATGACAGATGGCACTAATATGTGGCACTGATGACACGTGACACTGATATGGCACTGATATCAGGTGGCACTATGTGGCACTGATGACACGTGGCACTGATGTGGCACTGACGTGGCACTGATGACAGATGGCACTGGGGACAGTTGGCACTGGGGACAGGTGGCACTGGGGACAAATGGCACTGGGGACAGGTGGCACTGGCAGATGGCACTGGGGACAGATGGCACTGGCAGATGGCACTGGGGACAGATGGCAGTGGTGTCAGTGGGGACAGATGGCAGTGGTGTCAGTGGGGACAGATGGCAGTGGTGTCAGTGGGGACAGATGGCACTTTTTTTCGTTTTTCTTTTTTTGTTCTACTCACGGCCGCTGCAGCCGTTCATCTCTCCCTCCTCACACGCTGTCTCTGTGTGAGGAGGGAGAGCGGCGCTGAGAGATGATCTCATATGTTTACATATGAGATCATCTCCCATTGGACACGACGATCGCGCTGTAAACGGCCGCTGTGATTGGCCGTTTACAGCGATCTGTGACTGGCTGTGTCTGAGGGACACGGCCAGCACAGAACTTCCCCGATGCGCGCTCTCAGGAGCGCGCATTGCGGAAGTAAACAGGAGGACATCCAGGGACGTCCTCCCAGTAGGGAGCGTCCGCTCTGTAGCCGTCTTTCGGCTATAGCGTGGGCGCAAAATGGTTAAAAAGGTTGGAATGCTGCAATGGGGAGATGGGGGAATGTAACTCTTTAAATTGGAAGTACACCTAATCAACATTGACTAATTGCAAACCTTATGCTGCTAGCATTAGTAAATAGATAAGAGAGTATATTATATTTACTTGTTTTTTTTACATTTCTTTAGTTGATTCCTGGTTTCTGGTCTAGATCAAAATGATGTCATGCATCTCAGGCATCTTCACAGGCATTTTATTTTCTTTAATCTGGAGGAGGGGCTTTTTCAGCTAGGTGCACCCTCCTGCTTGCATGCCTGAGCTAAGGGCAGAGGGATTCCAGGAAGTAAACGCTACATGAATCATCTACTTTGCTTTGAATTTAAATAAATTAAATAGTATTTTTTTTTTTGTGTGGTTTAGATACAGTTAACTAAATTTGTTTTGGATAGAGTAGAGATGGATTAGAACACTTGTCATGTTTTTACTGCTACCTTTTCACCTTGAAAGTAAAAGAACACCTCAAATTGTGGGTTGTTTCCAAAACAGTAAGCGAGGGGAAATTTTCCAATGGGGAAACTAGTGCTGTTGACCTGAGGGAACTCCTAGAGATTTCCTACATTTTCAGGGGTTTCTGCTGACTTCTTGTTTTGGCTATTGGACAGGAAGTGAAGGGAAATCTACCCAATGGGGCACAGATGACAACTGACAGGGATTATAACCCTTCCTTACTCTATCCAAAATGAAAAACAAAATTGCCCACAGTTTTACTTTAAGACCTTCCCACCCTGGCCTATAACAGATTAATGGCCGGCCAGGCCTTTCTTCCTTCTGAGTGGACGCCATATGACATCTCTCAGAAGGCGCTGTTTACGGATTCATGCAGCAGCGCTATCTATCATCCACTGGACCAGCCGATGACTGATCACTAATGTTAAAAAAAAAATCTGTGTCCCTGATCACCACCACATCAGTTATATGATAATTTTGTACTGCACTGGTGACAGTATGTAAAAAAATTGTGATTTATTCTTTTTAATTTCTTCATTTTTACAAAAAATGTGTAATTGCGCAATTGTCATTCAAAACGTGACAGCGCTGAAAGCTAAAAATTGGCCTGGGCATCTCAGTATACATTCCGGCCCATTACCTGCACATGCGTAAGAGTGACATCATCCGGTACCAACCAATCAAGACGGCAGAAGACCGGCACCCAGGGAAATGATTCCGGTGCCAGCAAGGAACTTCACAGCAGCAGACAATTGAAACAGAGGTAAGTATTTCAAACTTTTGCTCCACTTTAAAGCAGGCAGGTATACTAATAGAAGGAAAGTAAGGAGATCAGAAGCACAACTCCACACAGCTATATTTATGGTCCCAGAATAATGTATGGTTTTACACTCAATTGCCCAAATTAAAATATAATTCTCATTTAGAACATAGCCTTCGCTGTTGTCTGTGTGGTCAGTGTTATATAATCTTAATATGCTTGATTTATTGGGTTTTATGTTGTGTCACAGATGCTGATGATTGCCAGTAGTGGGTAATATAGTTGTTTTTGCTGCACTTTTTCATAGATTTCAATACATTAAAAACATTTAAACATAATTGGATTTGCAAACAATTTTACCAATCAAAAAGATGAACTTGGAATTTTAAATGCAAGAAACAAGGCAGATACTAACAAAATAGCTGCAAGGAACTTTGTCATATAACAACTAATGTTTTCTAATTTGGTTAATTGAGCATCTTAGTGTCTATAATACTGTAGTATTAAAATCTTGCATCCAGCATACTTATTTCTAAAACGTGATTGTTTGCTGACTCAGTTTCTTAGTGTTTTCATTCATATACTCTACATGCTGAGTGGCTCTGAAAAATGAATAAAATCGAATATCGCTTTAGCAGGGTTTGCTAGCAAACCTATGCATAACGCATAAAAACATAATGTGGTGATACCGGGCTTGTGGTTCCTAGACATATTTTTATGGAATTCTGCCAATAGGGTACTAAGACGTATGGTGCCTTCACTAACCTGCAGGCAAGAGATCTGGCTTTTAAGCACATCTGCTCCATTCCCGCAGTTCCTGGCTATATTATTTATCAGGAATAGAAGCAGTGGTAACAAGCACAAGCCAGAGGGGTGTTAGAGCAGAATCAGGAGGCCGAGTAATCATCACCAATTTGGGAACAATGCTGCAGATAATTATTGAAGAGAGACATGCCAGGACCTTGCTGCTTTTATGGAAATGTGATGGGTTGGAAAACATCTTGTGCTTAAAAAAAGCTTGGTAATGTATGAAAAGTAATACAGCATAACAGCACATATTCAGCGCTAGGCTGCTTATAAATACCTCTTCTTTTAGGAAGAGCTGGTACAGTACCTGTGATTGGGAGCTTTGATTGTTTCATTATGTGACTCTGAAAACCCTGGCTTAGGCACTTGCTGCTTTTATTTTTGTGATATCTATGGTGTATATTTTTTAAATAATAAAAGCTCAGCACAAGCAGCTCAGTATAAGATCAATCCAAATATATTTGTTCTGCAAAGTATTTGTTTTTTCAACAAACAATTGTATTAAAAAATGTTATACAGTTAATAGACATGAAATAATTTACAAATACAAGTAGTTTTACTGTACAAATTATATAACAAATAAGACATAAATTATCGCCCTTCATAACTAAAAGCAGGGGAAACGGTGGATTTAGCAATTTGTTTCTGGAAAGTCAGAGGCTGTTCATTAATTGTACATTTTACATAACAATGCGGTGGAAATTATGATAATATGGTTTATTCTGTATCTATCATTCATCCTATACATTAGGCCATATTATATGTAGCGCTACCCCTGAAGGAGCCGCTTAGAAATTTGGGTTCTCTGTTCTGCTCCTCGATCCTAAGAATGACCTCAGCACCTCAGACACACCTGGTTGGATGAAAGTCACTGCAAACACTTATAAAAACACAAGCATATACAGTATCTCACAAAAGTGAGTACACCCTTCACATTTTTGTAAATATTTATTTTTCATGTGAAAACACTGAATAAATTACACTTTTCTACAATGTAAAATAGTTCTACTTTACATTGTAGAAAAGTGTCATTTCTTCAATGTTGTCACATGAAAAGATATAATAAAAAATTTACAAAAATGTGGGGTGTGTGCTCACTTTTTTGAGATACTGTATACCTTTAACTTGGGGGTGATCTAATATTAGGAAATAGGCACAAGGTAGTTTAGTGGTAAATTAACTCAATGAATTTAGGGTGCAGTTTAGGGTAAATGATGGTACAAACATAAATGAGCATACAGCAGATAGATTTAAGCACAGTCTGCTGGACAATCACTATGCCAAGGCAGCTTGAATAGAGTTCTGTACCACTTGACTAGGTTCAACTCATAAATCAACAAATTCAGCAATAAAACATTGCATATACTGTAGGCATCAACTGCAGCGCAACTGGTAATTCTATATAGTCTGCGGTGCACTCTAGATGTGGTAAGACTATAGCCTAGGTTTACTGCAGAACTATTCCTACTTCTACAGGCAATAAAAGGAGTCCTTTTAGGGAGGCTTATCTTGATGGACAGTCCTTCACCCTTTCTTCCAGCCGGCTAGCATTGGGGCCCATCTTACCGTTGGTGCACATAAGCATAGTCTCCATTGGAGTTTGCATGAAGTATTATAAGCTATTGGGTAGGTGCCTGATCCATTTGATTAATGGCAGGATTTCACGATGGTTGACTTTAGGCCATTGCGTGATCTAATGCAACTACTGGAGGGAAGTTCAGACGTACAAGACCACTCAAGACAGGATGAAATGATCCCTCATGTTTTTAAGGAGCCATCAACCTACACTCCCCCCACTAAAGTATTTAAAGCTAAATCTAAAAAGTTCCCAGACTTATATGCTAACCCAATTATTCAGACTTTTCTAATGAGAGTTGAAAAAGAGATAAAAAGATTACCATCTAAGAAAACCAGGGAAGAACAAAAGCAAGTCTTAAGGGAATTACAGGCTAAAAAGTTGTTAATATTAAAGCCATCTGAGAAAGGTGGGAACGTTGTCCTCATGATTCATGCACATTATGAAAAAACTTATTTTAAAATACTTAACCTTGAATTGTGCAAACCTATCTCTCCCTTGATGATGCAAGGTTACATTACTGAATACAGAAGTATTTTATGTAAGGCTTATCAGAACACCTCAATTGACAACAAAACCTATGACTACCTTAACACATTGTTTCCAAAGACACCCACTTTCCATTCTCTCCGCAAACCCCATAAAAGCCCAGATCACCACAGGGGCCCATTTGTTTTAGGAATAGGCTCTCTTATAGAGAACGCCAGTCACTTTGTCGACTTTTACCTACTACCTCATGTTACAGGGTAACCTTCTTATATAAGGGATAACATTGATCTATTAAAACATCTGGAGGATATCTTTGTCAATACCAGTGTCCTGCTCGTGGCATTTGATATGGTGCAACTT
Organism: Lithobates sylvaticus; assembly: GCA_028564925.1. NCBI lineage: Eukaryota > Metazoa > Chordata > Amphibia > Anura > Ranidae > Lithobates > Lithobates sylvaticus. The sequence goes on from CM053035.1 coordinate 88,456,754, forward strand.
TACTCCAGCATCCCCCATGGCCAGGGCATTGGGATGCTCAAGACTTTCCTTGACGAATAGGATCAAATTATTTGGCCACTTAATGTTTTCATTGTGAACCTTCTTAAAGTTTGTTTTGACTAGGTACTGCTGGTATCAAGGTGAGCTCATGTAAGTATTAGGGGGGCCGCTGCACAAAGAAGGCTTTTTATCTTAATGCATAGAACGCATTAAGATAAACATATCTTCTGCATTTACAACCACGTTAAGGCTCTCAAATAGTAACATGTTTTCCCCCAACCCTCTTACAAGCTCCTCTTGTTTCTTGTGTGTCAGTATTTTAGCCTGATTGATTTTCAGGTTTAATTCCAGTCTATAGCCTGAATTTCTTGTCTATCAATTTGTCTGCTGTCTACTCACATTCTGTATTGACGACATCACTGCTTTACAATGGTGCACCTGGCCTGGTCTAATGCAAGTTGATCCAGTTGGAACATCCAAGAACTATTTAGTCATGACATCATCAATGCCAACCCCCTGTTCACAGGTGTGAAGGTGACAGAGAATTCCTAGGACCTCAGTGGGAGCTCACTTATGCTGCTTGAAACATGAAGGATTCACCTATATCTGTGAAAGATTTGCAGAAGCATGCATGGCATATGAGATATAATTCATAGTTACATAGTAGGTGAGGGTAAAAAAGACACAAGTCCACCAAGTCCAACCTATGTGTGTGATTATATGTCAGTAGAATTCAAACTAGGCACTATGTATGGATGCTATATTCACTGAAAAGTTTTTCTTCAACATACATGCCGAGACATGTGTTTCCCAGCCGGTCTTTGTCTTTTTTAAGCTCCAATTTTTATGACAGTGCTGGAAAAAGGAGAGAACGTTATCTCCATCAATACTTGTTTACCACAAAGATACAATCATTACAAGTCTAGTTTGAGTACATGTCATCATCCTCACATATTTCCATGTGCAAGTGGAAGACCCTGACAACTCCTGCTCATAGTGGAGAAACTGGGAAGCCATTAAAAGCTCAATAGTCAACTTAGAGGCCCCCCAAATAACTTATTTTTAAAAGTGATTGTGATGGATGGAGATCGCTGTTTTCCCTCACTAGCCAAAGGAGTTACACTCTCTGTCGCAACAACTGATCTGTCTCTGTAACACAGTCTTCATTTTTACACAATGTACAGTACTTTTTATTTCTGTATATTGTTATGAGTTGGATGCATATTTGTGACTAAAAAAGTGACATTGTAACTCCTGTTGTATGTTTTTGAACTGTGGTAAAAGCTGAGCTTATGAGTTAGGGATGTGCTTCAGTACAGGACTACAATTACCTAGAAATAGTAATGTTCATTAGTGCCACTAAAAATCTGTCATTTGAAATTAAATATGACATTTTTGTCTAGCCTGCACTACTACAAATTTCTACACCTCTTTTTTCTGCAGTGGTAGCATGGGGCTAAACTATTGTTAGTTTTGAAGTTATAATAAAAAGAGAAATGTACAAAACATAACCCTGGTATTACCTAATGAACATGGGATGTATAAATTGCAGCTTATGAAATATTGTTCTTCCTGTAGAAATTCTGATGTAGTTAAACTTCCCATAAAAAGACAGATGTATGGAAAAAAATAGGGAGGCACCAAGTTGTTAACTATAGGAACAGAAAAAGTGTTACCTGATAAACTGACTAGCAGGGGATCATTTAAATACCAGAGAATATGTGTACCACCCTAGTGTGATGAGTAGAAGCCACATATTACCAATTAAGCAGAAGGTGTGCACAATCCATTTTACTTCTAGGATTGTACTCATGGCTTCTCAAGATCACCATTGTGAACAAGCAAGAGAAAATCTTCAAGTGCACACCAAAAAGTTCCCATGACAGTTTATTAGAAGAGGTCCATCCACAAAGTGGCACCTTATCTGTAAGGGACTTAGCCTTAATGTGTGATTTAATAAATACAAGAACATATATGTAGTGCAAAACATGTACAAAACTCCATTAAATAATAATGTCCATATGTTCCAGGGATAAACAGTCCACCACCAACATGCTCTAGATGCATAATCCTCGAAATGCTTCCAGTGCCTACGGATGAAGCTCATACGCAGGGTGTAACACATATAGGGGTGAAGCCACACTGTGGGAGAGGAGAGGACCGTTATGGTATGATGTACACTGCTTTTGAATGTCCCCATATACTTTGAAATATATATGTCATAGCACTGACACAGCACAGACAGCACTGGAAGCATATATAGAGTATTACACATCTATAGCATGTTGGTGGTGGACTATTTATCAGTGGAACATATGGACTTTATTATTTAAAGGTGTTCTGTACATGTTTTGCACTACATCTATGTAGTTTTATTTATTATGTGCAGTGTGGTAAAAGTACTGTTGATGTTTAGCGGCAATTTATAAATCATATTCTTTGGTCATATTTACACACTTCAATACCCACCCATAGTCATATGACTCCCGCAAGGTGGATCTCCCATCCTGGGTGGGCATCATATGACGTCCTCCCTTTCCCGGCCGCCTAGGGGGCGCGTGCCCAGTGCGCGTGCCTGACGACCACGATGTCCGCCGGGCAACCGCGATTGCCCGGGAAAACAGCAAGACTGTGGAGCTGTGTGTGTAAACACACAGCTCCATGTCCTGTCAGTGGAGAGCAGACCGATGGTGTGTTCCCAGTACAGAGGAACACCGATCGGTCTCCTCCCCTTGTGAGTCCCCTCCCCCCACAGTTAGAATCACTCACATATGGAACATATTAACCCCTGCAGCGCCCCCTAGTGTTAACCCCTTCCCTGCCAGTCACATTTACACAGTAATCAGTGCAATTTTATAGCAACAATCGCTGTGTAAATGTGAATGGTCCCAAAAGTGTTCGAAGTGTCGCAGTCACGAAAAAACAAAATGTCGCAGTCACAAAAAAAATCGCAGATCGCCGCCATTACTAGTAAAAAAAAAAAAAAAATGCAATAAATCTATCCCCTATTTTGTAGACGCTATAACTTTTGCGCAAACCAATCTATATAAGCTTATTGCAAAAAAAAAATTTACCAAAAATATGTAGAAGAATACGTATCGGCCTAAAAAATTTGTTTTTTAAAAAAAAATTGGATATTTATTTTTTATAGCAAAAAGTAAAAAATATTGTGTTTTTTTTTCAAAATTGTTGCTCTTCTTTTGTTTATAGCGCAAAAAATAAAAACCGCAGAGGTGATCAAATACCACCAAAAAAATGGTGATAAAATATTGCGCCAAACTTAGATAAAGTGTAGCAGCTAGCACGACAATTAGACATGAATTGTATATAAAATAGGTAAACACAAGTGCAGCGCTAAGGTAATCCTGTACCCCAGTTGAAGCCTTCAGGAGGCGAAACATGTCGGGTTGGATGTCTACCTAAGCCACATTTTTAAACCTTTTGCGCAAAAGAAAAATGTTTTTAACTTTTTTTATCCAATAAACGCCAATTGGGAAATTGGTTTCACACTATGAGGAGTTGCTTCTCTCTCTCTGTTTCCTTCCCTGCCTGAGCTGCTGTGGATAAAGACTCTCTAAGAAGTATTGCCACTGCCTACCTTCTTACCTGGCTCTCCCATCAAGCTGTAGGTAAGCGACTACATTGCGGCTTGGACAAACGGTCCAGTGAAGCTGGTAGTTTGCAACACATTCACCACCTATGCGGTGTATCCGGTCTAAGCCCTATCGACTCACACCGAGAGGTCCGTGAGTCCAACAGCTCTGGTAAGAGTACCCATCTTTATTGTCTACTTAGAGTTTGTTAAACTGACTACACAACTTGAACATCTCCAGTGACACACCACATCTACTGAAGACCCTGCAAACCGAACTGTTTGTTGTGTTTTTTCCCCACTAACAGGACTACCCCTTCTGCCCTTTGTATGAGTATATGACTGATGTGGGTACTTGTTAAGGTCGGTCACTCCCTGCCTTAGTATATTACTTTTCTGCACACTGGTCTGGATGTGTTGTTGAACCAGTCACATGCTAAACATTCAATGTGGTTCTGCTGTCTCTGGATAGGCAGCGTACATCTCTACCTAGGACACTGCATGCGATATATGTTTGAAGGGCAGCATTATGTATTGGCAACATTTATAACATACCCTCCAGAAAGTATTTTTGAATACTGTTCCTTTTGTTTGCGTTAAGAGCCCATGTTATATATTAAGTTATGGTACCTGAAGGAGATTGAATAGAGGCCTGCTCTAACCAGGGGTCAATCTGCTCTCTGTTCACGTACTATTGGGGTAATACACTTACCACTTCCCCCTTAGATAGCATAATATAATTTTTACGTGTATTATTTTTTAAATTTTTTGCACTTATCAGCATCAAACGAAATCTATACCACAATTTTTTGCACTTACCAGCGGAGCAATCCTGGCTGGCACCCCCATTTACGGGGATATTTATTAAACTCCTGGCTCACAGTAGTACCCACAGGCTGGTTATCCCAGTGGGACCTTATGTGAAAATCAGGGACACTTATTGGATTACCTTAGCGCTGCACTTGTGTTTACCAAATACCACCAAAAGAAGCTCTATTTGTGGGAAAAAAAGGACGTCAATTTTGTTTGGGTGCAATGTCGCACGACTGCGCAATTGTCAGTTAAAGCGACGCAGTGCCAAATCGAAAAAAGTGCTCTGGTAAGGAAGGGGGTAAAATCGTCCGGGGCTGAAGTGGTTAAAGGTGATTGTGCTGATTGTTTATATATACATTTTAATGGGTGATCTACTAAGGGGGTTGAGAATCTTCACACATTAAATTATGTGATTATTTACTTCAATTATTTAATAATGCAAAAAGCTAATTCCAGCTTATTTTTTGCATCTGCACATGATTGGGTATTCAAAGCAAGCGGGAAATTACTTTTTATATGATTGGATAATTAAAGTTAATAGTTACACAATTTATTGAGTGAGGTTACCCAACTCTCTTAGTTAAACAGCCCCATAATCTCTATGACTAAAAGTGGTTGTAAAGGCTGAAGGTTTTTTTTTTTATGTATGAAGGTAAAAAACCTTCTGTGTGCTTCTCCCTCACAGCCCCCCAATACTCAACTGAGCACCTCTCGATCTAGCAATGTGCATGAGAGCCTCAGCTGTCCTGGGGCTCCCTCTCCTCATTGGCTGAGACAGCAGCGGAAGCCCACTTCTGTCAATCACAGCAAGTGAGCCAATGAGGAGAGGGCGGGGGGCTGGACTGAGCCATGGCTCTACTTTTCCTATGGACTTATTGAGCAGGAGCGAGCACGCACTAGTGCCCCCTTTGAAAGCAGCTTGCTATTGGGGGCACTGGTCAAGGTGAAGGTGAAGGAGCCTGGAGCGCAGGCAGGGGACCTGAAAAAAGGAGCATAAGGGCTGCTTTGTGCAAAACCTTTGCATAGAGTAGGTAAGTATAACATGTTTGTTTTTGTTTTTTAAAGCCAAACCGTTAATACCATTTAAAACTGGTCACATATGCTAAAGCCTAATTGTACTATCTCCTCAATTCTCCTTTAGATTTTTTTCATATTTCTCATTTACCAAAACCTACTGTATGTGGAGTAGTGGTCTACCTATTAATCCAATAACCACTTCAGCCCCCGAAGGATTTACCCCCTTAATGACCAGGCCATTTGTTTGCGATACGGCACTGCGTTGCTTTAAATGCAACGCTGTACCCAAACAAAACTTTTCCCACAAATAGAGCTTTCTTTTGGTGGTATTTGATTACCTCTGCTGTTTAATTTTTGTGCTATAAACAAAAAAAAAAAACTGCCAATTTTGAAAAACTATATATATTTTTTACTTTCTGCTATAATACATATCCAAAAAAATTATTAAAAAAACGAATTTATTCATGAGTTTAGGTCAATATGTATCCTTCTACATATTTTTGTTAAAAAAAAAAGCATATATTGATTGGTTTGCGCAAAAGTTATAGCGTCTACGGGGATGGACTATGGGATGGATTTATGGACTTTTTTTTATTGTTTTTCTGGTGGTGAACTGCGATTTTTAGCAGCACTGCGACAGTGCAGAGGACAAATCTGACCCCAAGTGAAAAAAATGCACTGATCAATGTATAAATGACACTGGCAGGGAAGGGGTTAACACTAGGGGGTGATCAAGGGGTTAACTATGTTCCCTGGGTATGTTCTAACTGTGTGGGGGATGGGCTTACTGGAACAACACAGAGATCGCTGTTCCTGATAACTAGGAACAGCAGATCTCAGTATAGTCCCCTGTCAGAACAGGGATCCACCTTGTTTACATAGGCAGATTCCCGTTCTGCCTCTCTGTACCCCCTCCGGCGGTGGGCACGTGCCCACTGTATCTCATGCACAGACCGACGTACAGGTACGTTGGTTCGTGCAGTCGGGCTGCCCTGCCGCATTATAAGTGTGGTGGGTGGTCTGGAAGTGGTTAAGGTAGCTCATCACCATACAATATAAATCTTAAAGAGATCTATGCCAATCCAAAAGTAGTATAGAGGCACTCTGGGACCTTACAGAGGAGGCAGATCAAAACAGTAGTGTTTTTATTGACTATCACATGTAAATGAACAAAACAATAAACCCAAATAATCACCCGGCAACAAACACCCCCTAGTGATGACCTCACATAGTGCAAGGGTAAAAAGACATATACAGCGTAGAGGTCAAAATAGCTCCTGCAGAAAATTGTCAAAATGTAGAGAAATAAGAAAAAAAAAGCATATTATAAACAATCACAAGATGGCAGCCATGATGACATGTGATGTGCTAGGACAACATAGCAACAAATGAGAAATTACCAAATAACCACAAAAATAATATATAAGACCCCGCATGTGCTAAAAATAAACAAGTGTAATGCCCCGTACACACTTGATCGGACTTTCCAACAACAAAACCATGGATTTTTGTTAGATGGATGTTGGCTCCAACTTGTCTTGCATACACACAGTCACACAAATGTTGGCCAACAATTAGGAACAAGGTGTACGTAATATCTCCATTACGAACGCTAGTTATATCTCTGGCTTGTACTTGATTCCAAGCATGCGTGGACTTTTGTCAGTGGAAAATTTGAGAACCTGCTAGCCAACATTTGTTGGTGGAAAGTCTGACAACAAATGTTCAATGGTGCATACACACGGTCGGACTTTCCACCAACAAGCTCACATCCAACATTTGTTGTCGGGAAATCCGGTCGTGTGTATTGGGCATTAGGGTGTAAATAGTACCCCACATAAAACAAAGTCAATAAACTCACAGAAAACACTAACAATGCACAGGGATAGGAATATGTGCAAATGAACGTAATGTAAATAAATACTCCACAACCAGATAGAAGAAACCTAAGGTCTCAGATATGTGAATTGTTGCAGAGGAGGAATGACGGTGAAACCGCAAGAATAACACTAATAGGAAAAGAACATTCCTTCCCAAACAAAAGGAGTGGGTATGGAAACCTAGTGAGTATTCTATTAAAGAAAAAGGGTCTGGACACCCAGAACACCACACAGAAGAATCAAACTAATTGACAAAGTGAATAGACAAAGCATAGCAATTAGCACAAACAGTATATGTCAAAAAGTTTGCCAAAGAGATCAGGATCAGAATACATAATTATAAAAACAAATATAAACTTCTTCTGGATATCTACCATCCAGTCAGGAAGCCTATACACTACTAACTGTCATTTCTCTGTGAATCAGGGTGTCAAAAGCACCAACAGGTAGTCATCCAAAAGTTCCAAAGGATCATAAAACGCACTTGAGGCTTGGCTGTTCATTGAGCCCCTTAGGGGCCAGAATTTGTAACTCATGGACCCATTGACTTTCCCTTTGTAACAGTAGGCCGTGAATCAGCATGCACTTGTTGTTATAGGATGATTCTGTTCAAAAAGGTGGCATGCCACGAGTTAGTTAGAAAACCAAGAAGCAATTGCCTGGTGAATAGCAGATCTGTGGTTGTTGAACCGATCCCTAAAATAGGTGATAGTCTTACCAATATAGTACAAATTGCAGGGACAGTGAAGCAAGTATATTTCAGATTCTGATGTACAAGAAAATCTGTGTTTAATTGACACAAGTTTGCACAATTGCGGGTGTAAAAAAATTGAATTGTAAGCATAAGGTGGCATGTGGTACAATCTGGATAGCGGTAACAGACAGGTTTTCTAGGAGTGAGCCAGGTGGATGTTTTAATGATAGATGGTAATTCAGTGTACATCAGAAGATCTTTCAAGCTTTTTACCCTCTAATAACTTATGATAGGAGGAGATGTGTTAGCTAATGTTAAGCTTTGATTGCTAGAAATGATCGTCCAATAGGAATAGACCACATTCTTCACTATATGGCTCTCTCCAGAATAACAAGTAGGAAAAAAGGTTTGGTTATATGGGATGTTGTCCCTGGGACACAATAGGGACTCCCCCGCATTCACCTACTTATTGTCTCTGTGGGTGGAAAAGTTTTCTTAAGTAGCCACGTTCAGAAACTCGTTCCATCATTTAATCAAGCTGTAGTTCAGCTTTTATGGGGTTGGAGTTGCTTCTTTTAACTCTTAGCATCTGGGCATATGGAATTTCACAGACTAGTGTTGGGGTGGGGGGATGCACTGTGTTCATGAAGCAAAGTGTTTCTATTAATCGGCTTGTGGCATAACCAATTCCCCAAGACTGTGTTGTCTTTGCTATAACAATTTTATAAATGTTGAGATCCATATTAGACATATTGAGTGTCATATTATCACCACTAGGCAATAAGAGGTTGCGTGTGTTCATATTGGTCCATGAATATGTTGGCAAAAGAGGGTGCAGCATTAGAACCCATTGCAGTCCCAGAACACTGTCTGTGAAATTTGTCATCAAATTTAAAGTAATTAAGGGTGAGGATAAAGCCCAAAAGGTCAAGCAAGAAAGACATAGGTGGTTTGACATGTTCCAGTTTTATAAGGGCTTTGTGTACTGCTATATATATATATATATATATATATACTGTATATGTAAGATTTATATAACAGCGGGTACCATCATCCTAGTAATGGTATATAGTGTGTGGCTAGGGATAAACACTGACGAAAACAAAGGAACCCAAGGACTAACACAGTTACAGTATGTGATTAAAGTTTTTTTTTTTTTTTTTTTTTTTCAAAAAGTGTATATTAAGAAATATAAAGCCGAAAATAATAAGAGTCACAGTATTGTATGATCATTAATACAGAAAGATTATTGATAAATGAAACCATGTAATCTAGGGGTCTTGAACAAATAAGTCAGGGTAGACTAGCTATCAAGATAGATATATAACATTTTACAGCGAGGCAGTGTCAAAAGACGATAAGAGAGTAAATAACTGGATGGATCTTATATTGTAATTGTAATGACAATCTTCCTAGGATTACTAGATGCAGTAACAACAGAGAATAACAGGGGAGGAGGGGGGGGGGGGTGATGAATAGGAAGGGGAGGGGGTCAAGTGAAAAGAGCAGGTTCTTGTCGTATGGGTATAGGGAGGGGGGGCACCAAAGCTGTCCAAGCGTAGTTGTAATCGGTAAGTTTCTTTATTCTTATGGTAAATAAGAGAGGTTTGGAGGTGAAAAAATAAGGATGGGTGGAGGCCTTGAGAGAGTGTTTTAGGAGATAGGCCATGGAGCCCTATAGATTGTTGTAGATTGTTGATGGTGGGTTGTTCATCTGAGGAGACTGTCTCCCCTGGGCTTATTGGGGGGTTCCATAGTATGAGAACGAGTATTGGCCAATGTTGGCTAGATCTTCTGGAGAGAGTGGTGAGAGCATGAAGGGTTGCCACAGTGGGCTTTAGATTTTTCCTCTTTGAAGTCTGTGTTGAAGCGGTCTTTGAATAGGAGGGTAAAGAGCTCTCTTTTGATTTGGGTAATGTTGAGGCAAAGAGATGAAGTCCAATTCTTTAAAATGGTTCTCCGAGCGATGAGCAGACATATCAAAGACCAGTCTATAGCCCCATACACACGGTCGGATTTTCCGATGGATTCTGTCCTATCGGACAATGTTGTCGGAAAATCCGACCGTGTGTAGGCACCATCGGACAGTTTCCATCGGATTGTCCGACGGACAAAGTTCTATCTCCTGCTGGATAGATTTTCCGACAACAAAGTCCGATCACACAAATCCGATCGTGTGTAGCGTAGTCCGACGGACAAAGTGCTACGCATGCTCAGAAGAAATTCTGTGACGGAAGCGCTCGGTCAGGTAAAACTACCTTTCCTAAACGACACAGCACATTCGTCACGCTGCAATGTTAAAATGTCTTTAATGCAGCGCATTCTCTTTTTCTTTACAATGCAAGAAGAATTACATGTTTTAGCTGCTCCTATTCACCTGCACTTCTCCCAAACTTAGTTCTTTATTAGTTTTCAGGATTTCTAGACTACATGTTTATTTTTACTCAGATCGTAAAAGAATCTTTGTTATATTTTTTGGATGATTTGTCATTTTTGTATTTTTTTTGGAATACATATTTTAAGGAGAATTTTTTAATTTTTTTTGTTGGTTGTGTGTCTCAACTTAGCAAAACAACATTATTAACATTTCTATTTGTTGCTTAAATGTACTAGGAGTTTGTTTGTTGTTGGTGCCCCTTGTTAATTATACTTTATGATTAGTGAAATGTACCTGCCTACTCACAAATAAACTGTCATTGTAGAAAAGTAAAACACATAGGCAATGATTATTTCAAATCAAAAATACCTTTATTTAGGTCTCAGCAACAAACCAAAGAGGAACGCAGCGATGAAGAAACTTGGGGAATTTGCAAAGCCTTGGACCCCCACGGCAACCATCATTTTTGAAGCGTCTAAAATTGGTGGCCTGAGGAGTACCTATCTAAATAATAAGGGAGTGCTATCTGGTCCTGAAGTCCAAAACATCCGGAACTGCAGCAGATGCCATCTAGGTCCCCAGGCTCTGGTCCTACGAGAGGCTCCATCTTCTCTCAGACCAGACTGAATCCAGGTCGTCACTCTCAGGTCTTCCTTCCACGCTTCCTTGCACGCTGTGGCTGTGGTGCTGGTGGGGTGGCAGAAGGAGGAGGAGGAGGCGGAGCATGGTCCCTATTGCAAGCATGTGTGAGTGGGGTCATCTCCCCAGCCATACCCTTATTTAGGACCTTGAGGATGACCCCCTCACACATGCTGCGTTGCCCTACCTTCATACCCTTCATTTTAGTGGCAACCAAGGAGGCAAAGGCCTCCTCGTAGGTGGGTGTGGCATATAGGGAGGCTGAAGCATCTCTGATCAGCTGGAGCGCTGACTCTCCCACCTCCCCCATCCTTCTCGCCCTTCTGTAGGGAAGGCGGAGGGGAGGGACTTGGGAGACAGTCAGGCTCCTACGCCTACCCCCCTGTTGGCTGCCACTACCCACCTCTTGGCTGCCACTAACCCCTGCCTCCTCCTGACTGCCACATTCCACAGCCACCTCCTGGCTGAGGTCTTCCTGTGTATGAAAAAGGGACATAGTTTGAGTTATTTTGTTCATCAAACACACACAATTTTCATCTAGTGACTGTTGCAAAATGTTTACAAATAGAAAACCATACAATTCTCAGCCCTGCAGTTTAGATTCTGGCCCCAAATGTCTCCAACACTACTGTCTGTTGATATGTCAAACACGTTAGGAACTAAGCAATTGGGGATCCTGAATTAAGTGAACATCATTCATTTTTCACAAAAATGGTTCCAAAACTACTATACCTGCCACAAGCTGGGCTCCTCCACATCTTCCAGACTGGAAGGCCCAGGTTGCTCCTCGGAAGCCTCATCAGGGGTGGCGTGCATGGAAGGACACATGCAAGGAAGAGTCGAGAGTGACTTCCTGACATTAGCCTGGTCTTTGAGAAAGTGGAGCCTCTCATAATACCAGAGCGTGGGGACATGGACCTGATCTGCTGCAGCTCCAGATGCTTGGGACTTCAGGACCTTATTGCGCTCCCTGAAATAGGTACTCCTCAGGTTGCCAATTTTTATTCTTAACTTCTCCACGGTTGCCGTGGGGAACCTTGGCTTTACAAATTCCACAAGTTTCTTCATGGCTGCGTACCTCTTTGGTCTGTTGCTGTAATCTCGGTGTTTCGCCTGCCATAATAGGGGCATTTCCCTATATTTATCAATGAAGAGGGGGAGAAAACTCACATCGTTGAAGCCGTCCATAATCTCTGCAAGACACAACACCACACAAAACACTATAAATAATGTCAGGCTAAACTCTCCTAATCTTCTCCATAAAGAAGCCTCAAGGTCTAATCAGTCTAGGCTAGTTATGTACCAACGTCAAATTGTACCTTCGTTATAGCGATCGTCTCGTTCGTGAGCTTTCTCTCCCCTCGTCTCACAGATCGTGGCTACGACACAGGCGTGTGACGTTTTATATACAGTGCGCATGCGTCAAACTCCGCCTGCCCCTGGCGATCTTTCTCGTCTATTCCCCACCCCTTCTCTTTACGGCGCAGTGGGGAGAGCACATGGCGGGGACACAGCAGGTGCGCCCGAAATATTGCAGCAACGAGGAGGAGGACGAGGAAAGGCCGGAGGCAGAAACGTCCCGATCCCGGAGCCTGAAATTCAAGGCCTCCAATATGTCATTTGGAGAAATGTTGGAGATGGTGGACATATTAAAGAGGAGCGACTATGATGGGAAGTATGGGCATTACCTCAACCCCAATGTCCGCAAGGCCAAGATCATGTCTAAAGTTGTGAGGAGGCTGTACAATCATTTTGGGGTACAACGATCCAAGGAGCAACTGAGGAAACGCTGGTCAGACCTGAAACTGAGGGAGCCCGATCAGTACAGAAAGATCAAGCGAGTTCTTCAAAAAAGTAAGTAGTTGTGTTTTGTGTTTGATTTTTGGCTTGCATACTGCTCCATGTGTTTGTATTTTTACAAAGTTGTACATTAGAAAATGGCCACTTTCATGTTCGTCTGTGCATTCGATCGTACTCAACCTCGATCGTTCGGCCACTTATAATACGATGTTTGGTGTTTTTTTTGGGGAAAGGAAGTTTGTTCTCACTAGAAATGTCATCAAGAATGTAAAGCCAATTTATTCAATGTAAAGAAGAGGTCACCCAGTAGCTGTTTACCCATTTGGACTCTAGAGCACTAGTGCTGGGACACCCAAACCCACTTTTTAGTAGGCTTTTCCACACATGTGCTCCAGTGGATACTAGAGGGGGGTCTCCATCAGACAAACTTCTACCAAAAAGCTAGTACGTTTAGCACCTTTATAAAGTGACTACATTCATGTTGTTGTCATTTGTAACTGGCCAAACAAAAATATTGTCCCTCACTTTCAAGCAATGTTTGACATTTCCTATTTCTGCCCTCAATAGATTGTGTTGCTAAATCTTCCTTTTGTACATTCTCATAGGGCAGCGAAAACTCGGTACGTCTGAGGAAACCACAAAACCAACACCTCCCAAAAAAGAAGGGGAAAGACCAGAAGCAGAGGAAGAGGAGGAGGAAGGAGAGATCATAGAAATTGGAGAACTTATCACCACAACAGGTGAGTGTGGGAGAACACAGCTACTGGTAAGCTAATCAATGTATGCCTGCCTCATTTCCAAAACACATTTTTGTTTTTTTTTGTTGTTTTTAGGTGACGTGGATGTTGTGGAAGAAGAATCGCACTTTACCACAGAGAGTGCCCACGTACTCATCGGGGAGATAATGGTCTGCAATCGAGATCTAGATGACATAAAGCAAAACATCAATGATGTTCAACAAAAATTGAAGAACATCATTGATGTTTTAGGAAAAATCAGAAAACGCACCAAGTAATTAACACACATTTGTGTCTGTTTCTGAACACATTTGCAACTTAAGAACTGTGTGAAATTTGGAACATGCACACATTGTGTCCACATGTGCTAGCTCCCATCATGGTGGATGAATGACAACGTTTTTTTGGGGGTGCAACCACTTTACGAACTACTAAAGTGGTTGTGGTCAAGGGGTTGCACCCCCAAAAAACGTCCATTCATCCCCATGATGGAAAATGGCACTTTTGAAGATTCTAGGCATGTGTTTTACCATCTAATGAACATTTTCAGACCCAAATTGTGTGCATGTTCTAAATTTCTAGTTTCCAGGGGTGACCCCCCATGTGATGAAGGCAAGATCAAACACACTTTGAACATATAGTCATGTCTGATCTTGTCTTCACTTTAGAAAGTTGAACTTTCCTAGTTCCTATGTTCTGTTTTGATCCATGCCTGGTTTTACCAAATGCGGAATGTTTGTAAACAATGTTGTAAAGAACCAAGATCTTGTCAGTTTTGGCAAGAAGTTTGTAAACGCACTTGTGAATGTGTTGCAAGTAAACTTTTTAAATTTTCTAAATGTGTGGCTTCCTTATTGAAAAACACAAAAGCATTATGTATGTCAAACGTCAAGGGTTTTGGGGGCAATGGGTGTTATTTACTAAAGGCAAGTCCAGTTTGCACTGCAAGTGTATTTTCCAGGGCACTTTTGCACTGCACTTGTAGAGCATAGTGGATTTGACTTATGTAAATGACACCCACAGTGATTTGTACGAAAACACGTAGCACACCATTTTTGGGAATACACACATTTCTGTCATGGTGATGAAAAGGAGTATTTTGGGTGTCAGTTATGCACTACAAACCTTCTGTAGACAAAAAATTAGGTATCAAACACACAACATGAGAAGAATCTTTTGGGGAAGAAGAGACTGTTACCTCCTTTTGCCCAAAAAGTGCATTCCCACTGTTGAAGCTAAAGGGCAAAAATGTATATCTCAAATAAGCTAGAATATGGAAATGACAAGAAATCATAGGTTTGTTTCAAAAAGATATTTATTTAAAAATGCCTCTCACACATCGTCAGGCAGAGCAATGGCCCCCCTACCCACAAAGTACTCCATATATTGCTTGCGGACCTTGCGGGCATTTAGAGGGGTCAAGCCTGGACGTGCCACTTGAAGGGCTGTGAGGTCGGCATTGGAAGGGCCCTCCACATCTGGGCCAACGGTCACCACATAGTTGGTGTTGTGTCTTTTCAAAAAGTTGTGCAATATGCAACAGGCAAGAACTATGTGGTTCAGTTTGTATTCCGCCAAGTTAATAGCCGTCAAAAACAGGTGGAAGCGGCTGGCCAGGATCCCGAAGGTGTTCTCCACCACTCTGCGGGCTCTCGACAGCCTGTAATTGAAGACCCTCTGGTCTGGGGTGAGGGTCCTCATCGGGAAGGGCCTCATCAGATGGGGAGTCAACGCAAACGATTCATCTGCGACAAAGACGAAGGGGAGTCCTTCAGCATTCTCCTCTGGAGGTGGCAAGCACAGACTGCCACTTTGGAGACGCCAGTAGAACTCCGTGTGCGCAATGGCACCACCATCCGAGATCCGGCCGTTCATCCCCACGTCCACATACAAAAACTCGTATGTCGCCGACACCACCGCCAACATCACTACACTATTAAACCCCTTGTAATTATAATAGTAGGACCCCGAGTTGGGGGGTGGGACGATGCAGACGTGTTTCCCATCAATTGCACCTCCGCAGTTAGGAAAGTCCCAACGGCTGGCAAAGTGGGAGGCCACAGTCTGCCATTCCTGTGGCGTGGAAGGGAATTGTGGAGTGAAACAAGAAAAAAAAAATTAGTCACTTTGCACATAAACATTGCAAGCAGATTAGACACTAAACATCTGGGAACAAGATCAGACTTTTACATTTTAAGCTGGAAAGTATTTGCAACGCAAAGTAGAGGGTCCCCCTAGCAGATTACTCACCCCCCATCAATCCCCCCACTTCTGATGGGCCTTTGACAATAACTAGGGGTTTGGACAGGTAACCCTCTCCACTTCATTGATTGCCAAATGGCTCAATAATGTGTGCTAGTTTGGCCAGACCCTCCTTACTTAACACTATTGGCAGCCCACAGGAAAGATAAAAAAAGGGGCTCTACATGAAGTAAACCACACAGCAAACATTTGTGCATATTTTAGGGGGTGTTTGGGGGAAAACAATACTATGCAGCAGACAAAATACATTGCTTAAGTGACTAGGCCATAGGTGTCTATTGGGCCAGAAGAGCATGCTGGTGAGGTAAGTGAAGGGAAAAATGCATGAAGGAGAAAAGGGGCACAGCATATTAGAGCATATTGCAATCATGGTAATTAGGGAAGGAGGTCAAAAATACAAGACATTAGCAAACAGAGCATACATAGAAGGGAATAGTAAAGTAGAAATGTTACCTTAATATAGTCCTCCTGCAGGACCTGGATGATGGCAGAACAGGTCTCTGGAATAATAATTCCCAGGGCCTGGGGAGAGATACCTGAAGAGAACTTCAAATCCTGAAGGCTTCTCCCTGTCGCCAAGTACCTCAACGTAGCAACAAGCCTCTGCTCCGGAGTGATGGCTTGTTTCATGCAGGTATCCTGCCGGCTGATAAAAGGGGTCAGCAAAGCCAAAAGACGGTGAAAAACGGGGTCTGTCATCCAGAGAAAGTTCCTGAAATCATCAGGATTATTCTCCCGGATCTCACGAAGCAAAGGCATGTGCGAGAACTGATCACGCTGAAGCAACCAATTCTTGGTCCACATACTCCTCGTCACTCTGTTCATGGACGGGTCTTGGCTCAAAGCTAAAAGCCCGACACCAATTCCGCGTACAGCACGAACTCGGCGACGAGTACGTACGGGAAACATCGCTCACAAACGGTCGGCTGGTCAGAACGGACAAACAGAAAGCACCGATAAACAGCAAGGCCTGAAAGAACAAAATGAATACCAGAAACGAGCAGACAATAAGCAGTGAAAATCAAAGCGTCCTATATCAAGATATAGGCCACAATGACCAACAAATGCAAACTGACTACACGCACTAATAAACAGATACGCACGACAAGCACAAACTGAAGAGCAGTAACGATCTGAGTCAGAAAACTGAGAAGCGCGAATCGTAAGTCCCCAAACTTCGACTAACTCGCGATAAACACGGGATCAGCAGAAGTTGCCCAACGGGTGCCTGATGTGGTGCTGAACTTCCCTTTTCTAGTCTCGTGGAAGACGACTTACGTCACGACATTCTTGCAGACCGGAAATTCCGACAACGTTGTCCGACCGTGTGTACGCAAAACCAACATCGGACAAAGTACGACGGACATGATCTGACGGACCTGGTCCTCAGATAATCCGAGCGTGTGTATGGGGCTTTATAGTAATTGTGTGCAGTGGTGAACTTCTAGGGAATGTCACATTCACTGGTTTATAGATATGCAAGTTACTGCCTCACAGAGGCATAACTAGAACCCTCAGGGCCACGGTGCAAGAAACCATGAAGGGCCCCCGTCACCCCCACCCTTAAATTACGGTCCATAGCGCTCCTCTTTATATTGCAGTCTGTAGTGTTCCCCTTTACATCAGAGCTCTCCCTTACATCAGGGTCTGTAGCATTCCACTTTACGTCAGAATTCAGCTTTACATCAGGGTCTGCAGAGTTCCCCTTTTCATTAGATTTTACCTTTACATCAGACTCCATAATTCCCCTTTACATCACATTCTACAAAGTTCTCCCTTCCATCAGAGTCTGCTGGGTTTCCCCTTACAGTTTACCCTGATGAAAAGGAGAATTCTTTGGATCCTGATGTAAAGGGGAACTCTGATGTAAAGGGAAATGTGGCGGACCATGATGTAAAGGGGAACTCTGTAGACTCTGATTCAAGGGGGCTCTGGTGACCATGGCCCCCCTTACATAATGGTCCACAGCATTCCCCTTTACATCAGAGTTCCCCCTTACAGTGTAAGGTAGAACTCTGCAGACCCTGATGTAAAGGAGAATTCTGCAGACTCCAGTGTAAAGTGAAACTCTGATGTAAGGTGGCCCCTCCCGTTACATCTACGGTCTACAGTGTTCCCCTTTGCATCATGGTCCACAGCATTCCCTTTTAAATCAGAGTTCCCCTTTACATCAGGGTCCGTAGAGTTCTCCCTTGCACTGCGGGGAATCCTTCAGACTTTGATGTAAAGGGTATGATGTGAAGGGGGGACTCTGGTGACCAAAGTGACCGCCCAATAGACTCTGTGTGGCCTGGCTGGAGCTCACCTCTATTGCTCGGGTGCAGGACAGGCTCAGTCAGACCTTGGCTTTGATCTATCATCCTCTTCTCTTCTCCTCCCGCTTCTCCCACTCCCCCTCTTCATATCACCCACCCGTTCAGTGTAGTTTGTCATCTCATTCAAAAATAACATTTGTCCCATGTGGTTTTGGGTGCCATATTGTTGGAGATCAACTCCACTCTGTGTATATGGGCAGACTTCAACAAAATGGTGTGGGCAATGGAGACATTGGCTTGGCAGGGGGCCAGACTGCTGATGGAGAGCTGAGGGAGAGAGGTCCTGTACAGGTCATCAGGAGTGCAGCTCTGCAGACATTCTACAGGAATGGTGTGTGCTGACCTATCCTTTTCTAGAAATGTCACTGCGCGCCCGTCCCGCACCCAAACCTGTCTGAACCTGAGCACTATTTGGCCGTCCTGGGTAGGGATGGGCCCGGTGTTCGATTCGAACCCATGTTCGAATCGAACATCGGCCATTCGACCGCTCGTCGAGCCCAGAACTATGTGGGCCGTTCGCATCAAATTTTGTGTGATGCGAACGGTCCACAATGCACTGCGCCAGTCTCAGTGCATTGCTGGCTAATGATTGGCCAAGCATGCACTGTGACCCTGCATGCTTGGCCAATCATAGAGCCAGCGGTGAGGAGAGCAATAATTGGCCACAGGCAGGATGCCTGTGGCCAATTATAGCTCAGGGGGTTTAGTACACGCCCCACACTATATAAGGCCGCCGTGCCGGCGGCCTCATGTAGTGTGTTCCGGCGTTAGGAACAGTGAAACTGTACAGTGTCTGCTTGTGCATTATCTGCTTTATCTGAATTATCTACTGTGATTATTCTGCTGAGTGCTGAGTCTGACATTATCTGCTGTG
Organism: Lithobates sylvaticus; assembly: GCA_028564925.1. NCBI lineage: Eukaryota > Metazoa > Chordata > Amphibia > Anura > Ranidae > Lithobates > Lithobates sylvaticus. Next base: position 88,475,754 of record CM053035.1, read on the forward strand.
ATTCTGGGGATTAGTGTAGTGTGTGCGTGCTGTTAGTACAGCATTGCAGTATCACATTAAACCACCTTTACCCTTCTGGCCTGTTGTCATCTAAGGCAGCCATCTGCGGCTAATGAATTGCCGGATCCCGTAACACAGAGAACAGTCATTCATTGAAAGTCATTGATAAAAAAGAAGTCATTGATAAAAAAAAAAAAAAGCGTAGGGGTCCCCCCAAATTCAATTACCAGGCCCTTCAGGTCTGCTATGGATATTAAGGGAAACCCTGCTTCAAATTAAAAAAAAAATTACGTAGCGGTCCCCATAAATGTCCATACCAGACCCTTATCCGAGCACGCAACCTGGCAGGACGCAGGAAAAGAGGGGGGATGAGAGCGGCCCCCCCTCCCACCTGAACCTTACCAGGCCACACCCCCTCCCACCTGAACCTTACCAGGCCACATGCCCTCAACATTGGGAGGGTGCTTTGGGGGTCTGTGACCCCTCAAAGCACCTTGTCCCCATGTTGATGAGGACAAGGGCCTCTTCCCCACAACCCTGGCCATTGGTTGTGGGGGTCTGCAGGCGGGGGGCTTATCGGAATCTGGAAGCCCCCTTTAACAAGGGGACCCCCAGATCCCGGCCCCCCCTTGTGTGAAATGGTAAGGGGGTACAAAAGTACCCCTACCATTTCACAAAAAAAGTGACAAAAATTTAAAAAATGACAGGAGACGGTCTTTGACAATTCCTTTATTAAAATCTTCTTTCATCTTGTTTCTTCTGGTCTTCTTCCTTTCTTCATCCTTCGGTTTCTTCATCTTCTCCTTCTGGCATCTTCTTCCATCTTCTTCTTCCATCTTCTTCTTCCTCCGATCCGCTTCTTCTTGCTCTGGTCTTCTCGTCCGGCATCTTCTTCCACGGTGTTGGTGTCTCTTCTTGGGCCGCTCCATGCAATTGGAGGCTCCCGCTGTGTGAGGCTTCGCTGCGTCTGACAGGTCTTTTATAACGGAGGGCGGGGCCACCTGGTGACGCACGGGGACATCATGGGGACTTCCCTATGGCTTTCCCCATGACGTCAGAGGGGGCGGGGTCGGACGGGGTCACCCTCCCATCCTCCCATTGCGCGGAACGGCCCAAGAAGAGATGCCGATGCCATGAAAGAAGATGCCGGACGAGAAGACCAGAGCAAGAAGAAGCGGATCAGAGGAAGAAGAAGATGGAAGAAGAAGATGGAAGAAGATGCCGGAAGGAGAAGATGAAGAAACCAATGGATGAAGAAAGGAAGAAGGAAGAAGACCAGAAGAAAGAAGATGAAAGAAAATTTTAATAAAGGAATTGTCAAAGACCGTCTCCTGTCATTGTTACCATTTTTGTCACTTTTTTGGTGAAATGGTACGGGTACTTTTGTGCCCCCTTACCATTTCACACAGGGGGGGCCGGGATCTGGGGGTCCCCTTGTTAAAGGGGGCTTCCAGATTCCGATAAGCCCCCCACCCGCAGACCCCCACAACCAATGGCCAGGGTTGTGGGGAAGAGGCCCTTGTCCTCATCAACATGGGGACAAGGTGCTTTGAGGGGTCACAGACCCCTAAAGCACCCTCCCGATGTTATTAATGTTATTAAAATGGTAACAATGACAGGAGACGGTCTTTGACAATTCCTTTATTAAAATTTTGAGGGCATGTGGCCTGGTACGGTTCAGGAGGGAGGGGGGCCGCTCTCGTCCCCTCTCTTTTCCTGCGGCCTGCCAGGTTGCGTGCTCGGATAAGGGTCTGGTGTGGATTTTGAGGGGGACCCCACGGCATTTTTTTTTTGGCCGGGGTTCCCCTTAAAATCCACACCAGACCTGAAGGGTCTGGTATGGATATTTAGGGGGACCCCTACGTCATTTTTTTTTAAATTTGAAGCGGGGTTCCCCTTAATATCCATAGCAGACCTGAAGGGCCTGGTAATTGAATTTGGGGGGACCCCCACGCTTTTATTTTTTTATCAATGACTTTTTTTTTATCAATGACTTTCAATGAATGTTCTCTGTGTTACGGGAGACGGCAATTCATTAGCCGCGAGTGATTTTAAATAGCTTTTTTCCTGCAAAAATGACACTTTGTGCAGGGACAGTTCTAAGCACGGGAAACATGCGCCCCCAGGTACGAAATTTAAAGGAATATTACACTTTTATTGTTTCACATTAAGCATTATTAAAATCACTGCTCCAGAGAAAACGTCCGTTTTAAAAAAAAATTATTTGCATTGATACATGTCCCCTGGGGCAGGACCCAGGTCCCCAAACACTTTTTATGACAATAACATGCATATTAGCCTTTAAAATTAGCACTTTTGATTTTGAACTTTCGCATCCATTGTAATTAATAGGGTTCGAATGTTCACGCAAACTTTCGGTCCGTTCGCAGGTTCTGGTGCGAACACAACCCGGGGGTGTTTGGCTCATCCCTAGTCCTGGGGCACCCACAGTGGACGAATGCCACTGTGGGGTGTGAGTGAGTGCGAGTGTAACTGCTGCGACCCTGGTAGTTTCGGCTACTGCTGCCTCATAAAACCATTCATGCCACAAAGTGAGCTATTACTGATAACCCCATTTGCAAGAGTGCAATATATACAGTATATATAAACAGATTTTTACCTTTGTTGTATTATTGAAAAATTGAGTGCAGAACATGAGGTCAGCCCAGCTAAAAAAGACTAAGCTCTTAGAATCATTATTTTCCATAACAAATGGAAAAATATAAATTTTGACTTCTTATAAATATTTTTCCTCCACAGGGACTTCTCTTTCAAAAGTTCAGTAAAGCTCTTTATACTCTATGCTTCAAAAAGAGGCTCTAATGGCTTGAAACACTGGCATTTCTATGGAGTTTTTTTTAATCATATACTGTCATATGATGGACTTAATAAAAGAGCTTTTTTGAACTTTTAAGAGGGAAGTGTAGATCACATTGTGGAGTTTGTGTGCAGGGCTGTTTCTTGATTGACTATTTATAAATAGCCTTCAATATATTATCAAGCTGTACAAAATAAATCCTTTCTAAGAGATCTGTTCACAATAAACTGATATGTCAGTTTTTGATAGGTGCTATGTTGTTTATTGACCTATTGGATTTTTTCATAACTTCGGACTTCTCGCGAACACCAAGTCCCAGCTTTGCTTCCTTCAGGCCCCTTTCACACTAAAAATAGCGCCTGTATAGCGCCTGAAAAAAAACGGCCCCATTCACTCCAGTGTGAAAGCTGGAGGGCTTTCACACTGGAGCGGTGCGCTAGAAGGGTGGTCAAAAAAGTCCTGCTAGCAGCATCTTCGGAGTGGTGAAGGAGTGGTGTATTCACCGCTCTTAAACCACTCCTACCCATTGAAATCAATGGGACAGCGCGGCTATACCGCCGGCAAAGCACCACTGCAGCGGGGCTTTGCGGGCAGTTTTAACCCTTCTTTGGCCGTTAGCGGGGGTTAAAACCGCACCGCTAGTGGCCGAAAACCGCTGCTAAAACGACGGTAAAGCAGCGCTAAATATAGCGCTGCTTTACCGCCAACGCCGCTCCCGCCCCAGTGTGAAAGGGGCCTTAAAGTGTTACTACACTCACATCAGTAAAATCAGTCTGTAAAGCATGCTTGTTATATTAACTGTGGAACCTAAGGGGGTTAATCCTGAGTGTTGTGCAAAAAGGCTGTTTGATCCTGTTTTCTCTGATCTACCCCTTATTTCATAGTCCCCAATCCATCACTTGATAGTACAGAGCCTTGGGGGCACTTTGTACATGCTCATTTTGGTGTGCATTGCTAGAGAGTTTATTATTATTTTATTTTTTTGGGAGGGTGCATGAGCACAGAGCCAATCAGCACTTTCCAGACAGAGGGTCGGGAGTCATGCAACCTCATAGGACAGTCAGAGGAGAATGAAAACTCCTCCTACAAGCTTTAATCAGTGCTCGGCTGATCACTGATAGAAAGTCACAAGACTGTTATATACTGCTTATTTACTAAAATTATAACATTTACTTATTCTGTGTACTGTGGGAGACCAGATATAGTGAATGCAGATTCCCGAGTTTAGTAACACTTTAAGTTTGTGTTGAATTCTTTCTTCTGCATTCCTCATATTTCAAAGTAAGTGACAGAAAAGACTAGTATATCCACTTGCAATGTCTGCATTTGGTGAGTTAACCGTGGAAGTCAAATGCAGAGATCTTACCTTCATAGTTTCTGATAGATAAAAGAAGTCTGTGGGTGAATCACCTCTCCAACATGACAAGCTGAAATAGCAGTTTAAGATGGACTGACCCTTCAAATGAATAAAAACTAGTGACATATGTGAACTGATGTCAAGGTGATGCAACTATCTCCTACCAAACGGATAAGCAGTATCTCTAAATATTATTACATTTCATGAAATGGCCTTGTTCTTTGAGTATAGGTGACAAGTGAATTTTGTGTCACTGCAAGACTTTATGTCTCTGCCTTACTATATATGCCTGGTATAATGCTATTTGGTCTTTAAACGCATAATTGTTGCTTGTTTGGCATATCTTGCTTTGAGATTTACATTCTTACTCACTATAGAAGAACAGACAATCCATTCTACTATAGCGTTTACCCCTGAATGCACTTATTTGATGTGTTGAGTCCTCTGTTTGTGTCTCTACGACTTTGCATTTGTGTACTCTCTGACACATCTGGTTAAGCTGAAGACATAGATGCAGACTAAAAAAAAAAGGCACAGGGATGCACTGGACACCCAGCACTATAACAATGGCAGTGAAGGTATCCAGTGCTCCCCCGCACCAAATCACCAACAATAGAAACAAATGGCACCCACCCCAACCTATAAGTGGCCTTTAAAGTAAGGATCACATGGAAGGGTAATGCATATCAGAAAAAACAAACAACAATTCCCAGCTCACTTACCAGCCAGCCTGCAACAAACCTAACTCTATAATTTGAGAGTTTTCAAAGTTGGAACACATATGTAATAATGGATAGATTAGGGGCAGGTATGCCTGAAGGGAGCCCACCCCTCCTTAAAGGCACAGGGACTAACTGGACACCCAGCAATAGCATAATGGCAGTGAAGGTGTCCAGTGTGCCCCCTCACCAATTCACCAACAGTACAAACACATGGCAACCACCCAACCTATAACTGGCCTTTACAGCAAGGAGTGCATGAAAGGGTAACGCATGTCAAAAACAAACAAAAATTCCCAGCCTACAACAAACTGAATAGATCCTGTCAACAGCTTACATTAAAAACAAGGTTTTCAGTTTACACACATTTGCAAATATATGTGTAAGCCTCAGAGATCACATCCCGGCACCCCAGTGTACTGAAGTCCTAACTCTATAATTTGAGAGTCTCATAAGTTGGAGCACATATATAATAATAGATAGATTAGGAGCAGGTATGCCTGGATTGAGTCTCCCTCCTTAAAGGCACAGGGATGCACTGGACACCCAGCAAAAGCACAATGGCAGCAAAGGTATCCAGTGCGCCCCTGCACTAAATCACCAACAATACAAACAAATGGAAATCTCCCCAACTTACAGTGGGTGCTGCCGATATTGTGTCAATCTCTCCGCTGTCGCGGGAGCCAGCACTGAGCTATGTTGCTCCTCCCGCCCCAAAACATTCCGATGGATGCATGGCATCTCGTGGGGGCAACGAGCGCGAGAAGCACAGCTCGCAGCGGTGATTTCCAGCGCGATCCTATCGCCCTGGAAACACAATATCAATTTGGCTTGTTGCAGGCTGACAAGTAAGTGAGTTGATAATTTTTGTTTTTTGACATGCATTGCCCTTTTCTTTGCTCCTTGCTGTAAAGGCCAGGCTGGGTGGATGTGACTTAAGGTGCTTACATTACATCATCACGGCCATCTTGTGGGCCTGCAAGTTCTGCAACACTTCCTTGCTGTTCATAGTGGTTCTCATTCATGTGATAAACCCAGACAGCCTGCTGCTTCTGTTGGCTCTTCCTGGTGTTTCTCTGGTTTACTTCCTGGCTCCAAGCACCTTACATCACATGCATGTTACATGGGACTTGCTCACCATTGACCACCTGGAAGGTTGCCTCCTGCTGGAGACTTATCAATATACTTTTTAATATCTTGTAAATGTGAGTGCATATTCATTGTTTTTCATTTCATAAATATGTTTTAATAAATGCTACACTTGGGTAATGGTGATTTTCTCTCCTTTTTGTTTTTGCCATCTTACATCAGCTAGATGAGGAAACAGGTATGGACCTCCCCTGATAAAAGAGAAAAAATAATTAAGCACAATGATAACGGTTAAAGCATAATAATGTAAGAAAACACACCCTTGTTTTCCACTAAAGCAAGAAAATTAATCAAATGTGTCTTGCCATTGTTCCACACTAGGTGCACCTCTTCTTAAAATAATACATTGTGTAGCGGGCACACTTTAATATGCGTGCGCTATACGTGGAAATTTAGTTTTTCCCTCAGAACAGTAATGGGGTTCTGAGGGTTAATTGTACAGGTTAACTTTGGCATCAGTTTGGCTGGGCTGTACTAGGGTTCTGCCTGGTCATGGGTGCAGTGAGGTACCCATGACAGGCCTAGAACCAAGCCTGGTTGGACGTCTTAGGTATCAATCTTCCCCAGAGCCAATCAGTGGGTGTGCCTGGCCCCGCTGTGTAGTCTGGGGAAGGGTACTTAAGGTGCGGAAGTCACGTGTTCGGGGGTTCGGCCGCAGTCCTGTTCCTGGTTCTGGACCGGGGTAGCTCCACGAGGGGTCCCGGCCTGGGAGCGCTTGCCATCCCGCAACATGGTCAGTTTGACTATCCCCATAGACCCGCATGGTCTGGGGCAAGGATCTGTCTGTTCCTGAGTCTCGGAGCTGGTTAGCCCGAAGCCCAGTAACTGAAGGAGGATTCAAGGCATCCCGGTGTGCTCTCATTATTGGAGGGGCACCACAGCTCATACAAGTGACCGGGGGAGGACTCTTCGGAGGAGGGACATTAATCTGGCAACTCAGTAAGAGCCTGAAAGCTGAGTTGTATGGACACTAAAGAATCCACACTTCCACAGTACTGCCAAGGAGACAGAGAAAGTTCCAGGTACTGTGAGAAAGGTTCCTATGTACCTTTGGTTGCAAGTTTATTCTGTGTCAGAGACTTTTTGCAAGTTTCCGTATCTCATTGTCGGCTGCTAAACCTCTGGCTAGAGGTTTGTCCGGCATTAAAGCGCCCAGCTGTGAGTGGCTATTCTCTGGGTTGATTAAAAGACATTCTGTGGATGTCAGCAGTTCAAGGTGCCTGAGTTTCTTTACCCTTGCCCTCTATTCCTATCTGATACTGTGTTATGTTGGATGTTACCACTGCAGAAATAAAAAGCTTCAAAAGGACTTTTATTGTGTCAGCATCCAAAGTTGTTGGGTACTAACCCTGGGAACCCCTGGACATTTACCGACAAGCAAAGAGGAGGTAACCGGTAAGCCCAAAAGTCAAGGCCGCCCCTCCCTGGGTTAATGGCCGCTACAATTGTAAAGTCAAAGTTAAGGGTTCAAGCCCACGAATAAATTATTTATTCACTTGTGACTAAAGACTGGGACATAGAGTGTATATGATAAATTGGACCTAAACCCCCCAAATTCGAAGCCAGGTTTTGGGCAATTTTCTGCAAAAGAGGGTAGTGCATATTAGATATTGACCTGGAATTTAGATTTTTTTTAATTTTGGGGGCCAATTTTTTGAGCTCCAACTCTTTTAAACCTCTGGTTGTTAGGCCTAGCCTAACTGGTAGGGTTTAGGCACTGCAGCATAAAGAGATAAAAATATTTTTTGGAATAAAATCTTTGATATGCATCCAGGAAGGGTCAGTAAAATATTTGAGATCTATTGGATCTTTTCATAATTTTTTATTGGGTATTCTTTGCAAAATTAAACTCATCACATTTACTAAACTTTGTGGGGAATTCCCTTGCAAAATTAACAGCCTATTTGTTTTTTAGCAAAACATTCTCATAGTTCTACTCCTGAAGATGCAAATAGCTCTGTCCAGTTCTCTCATTGAGTGATTGCATTCTGGTTTCTTTGTTCATGACCTTGTGGGCAAGACAGATTCTCAGCAGACTTTTCAGGTGCTATAGATCAAGCAAAATCCTGCTAATGAAGGATGAAGTCCTGAGGTTTCATTGGAGTTGTGGGGATATCCCATAAGTCATAAATACATTTATGAGACATTCCCAGAATTGCAGTGAAGCTCCAGGACTTTAAAGTGCTTGTTATCCCAGCATTTCAAATACCTAATATGTGCCTGCTGTACCATGTACTTGCATGAAAAAGTATTCTGTTCTCTTTTTTTGCTTTCTTTGTGTTAAATCCCGGGTTTTCTGACAGTCCCTCTGCTTTCCTGTTAAAACCGACCCCACTAAGCAGGATAACACACCGTGGTCAGTTCACTAGCTGTGCTGGGATCTAAGGCTGCTCTCCTCCAATGATCAGACTTGTGACTAGTGTTGGGTGAGCGGTTCAGCCAGAGCATGAGTTCAGGCCCAACATTTGCCTTTTTGACCTTTCGCCGAACACCCAAATTTGTAGGGTGTTCACTGGGTGTTTGCCCCGCCAAACACCCTGCAATGCACTGCATGCTGCACAGTGTGCATTCTGTGCCCTGATTGAGCAAAGCTTTGCCCAATCAGGGAACAGTGAAAGCTGGTTGTTAAGGAGCAGGGCCAGAAAGCCGGCCGCAGAGCCCCCCCTGCATCAAAGCACCCACCCCCCCCCCCCATGTTGAGGGCATGTGACCTGGTATGGTTCAGGAGGGGGGTGCTTGCTTGTCCCCCTCCTCCCTAACCTGCCAGACTGCATGCTCGGATAAGGGTCTGGTATGGATTTTGGGGGGGGGGGGCCCACGCCATATTTTTTAAGAGTTGACTCGTTTATTTTTCTTTAGAAATGTAATTTTTCCTGCAGCATGTTCTATATATGCTACAGATGCGCCACTTTACAGGCCGACTAAGAGGACCCCCTAGGCCCGATATTTAAAGGAGTTTTTCATTTTTATTGTTGCACTTTAAGCATAATTAAAATAACTGCTCCTGAAAAAAACAATTGTTTTTAGAAAACCATTGTCCCCCAGGGTAGTACCTGGACCCCATAGCCCTTTTATGGCCAATTACTTGCAAACAAGCCTTCAAAATGGGCACTTTAGATTTTTTCTGTTTGGCTCCTATAGACTTCAATGGGGTTAGAACTTTTCCCCTCTTTGGCAGTTCTGCTGCAAACGGAACAGGTGGGTGTTCAGCCCATCTCTATTTCTGACACGCCCCCCACCACAGCCTTTCCCTGATCAGTGTGATGCTGCTTCTCCTCCCCCAGCTTTTATGCAGCTGAGAACAGATCACTTATAAAAAAGGGAAAACATTTATGTATAATGTTTTTCTATATATATTCACAAATGTTTGCCTTTTATTTACATTTTAAACTGAATGGGTTGTTTTACAAGGTGATCATTTACACTCACTTTAATCCTTGTTGACAGCGGTAGACATACAGTATCTCACATAAGTGAGTACACCCCTCACATTTTTGTAAATATTTTTTTTTAAGGCTGTGAAAATTAAAGATTAATTCCTTGATTAATTGTTATTTTTTTTTGATCGATCAACATTTTTTCGATCGATTGAAATTCTTTTGATTGGTACTCACCTCTCCACCGGCTTCCGGGTCTTCAGGGAGTTCCGTCGGAGATCCGGTGATCCCCAAGTGCCTCCATCTGCTAACAAAGGGAAGGGGGGAGGAGTCCGGTGACATCGAAGTTCTGATTGAACGTAACGCATATGGGGGAGGAGCTATGCATGACGTCACCCGCTGCTGCCTTACGAAACTAACACGATTGTCGGCTTTACATGCTGTGTTTTTATCATCTTTATGTGAGTAGTTTGTGTTTGAACACAAAAATTTAATCTTATACTTAACCACCTGAGATCCGCGCCATAGCCAAATGAAGGCTACAGCGCGGATCTGATGTGCTGGGACTACGTCTATTGACGTTGTCCCGGCAACGAGCTGCCTGCGCGCCCCCTGAAGGGCGCGCGGCGCGCTCTGTGATCCTGACCCCTTACCACGTGATCAGCTGTCAGCCAATGACAGCTGATCATGTGATAATAACCGAGCCGGTAATCGGCTTTTTTTCCTGCTCGCGCTGACAGCACGAGGAGAAAAAAAAAAGGCGATCACCGGCGGCAGTGAGAGAGACATCAGTCCCTCTCACTGCAATATGCCCAGGGTCCATGGTGCCCACATTTACCAAAATAAAGTGCCCACAGTGCCATCAGTCATTGCCCACAGTGCCATCAGTCAGTGCCCACAGTGCCATCTGTCAGTGCCCACAGTGCCATATGTCAGTGCCCACAGTCCCATCTGTCAGTGCCCACAGTGCCAGTGCTGCACATTCAGTGTCACCTACCAGTGCTCATCAGTGTCCCCTACCAGTGCTCATCAGTGTCCCCTACCAGTGCCCATCAGTGCCACCTATCAGTGCCCATCAGTGCCACCTATCAGTGCCACCTATCAGTGCCATCCATCAGTGCCCATCGGTGCCACCCATCCGTGCCACCCATCCGTGCCCATTAGTGCCATCTTTGCTGTGCCCATCAGTACCGACTTATCTGTCCCCACCAGTGCAGCCTATCAGTGCCCACCAGTGCAGCTTATCAGTGCAGCTTATCAGTGCCCACCAGTGCCCACCAGTGCCGCCTCATTAGTGCATATCAATGGAGCAGAAAAATTACCTGTTTGCAAAATTTTATAACAAACTATTAAACATGATTTTATTTTTATTTTTAATTTTCCATCTTTTTTTATTTGTTTAGCAAAAAATAAAAACCCCAGCTGTGATTAAATACCACCAAAAGAAAGCTCTATTTGTGGGAAAAAAATGGTAAAAATTTCATTTGGGTACAGTGTTGTATGACCGCGCAATTGTCATTCCAAGTGCGTCAGCGCCGAAAGCTGAAAATTGGTCTGGTCACGAGGGGGGTTTAAGTGCAAAGTAATCAGGTGGTTAAGCGGTGAGCACTTTTCTTTCTACCCATGACCTGGCGTCCTTGCTGAGATCTAAGGAGACGTGAGAGAAGTTTATGGTCCGTGTTAACCCTTTTGATACCCAATTGCATGACCACCTGTTTGCACAGGGGTCCATGCCATAAGGTGAGAGTGATTAGTTAGACCGGAGGTGGAGGGATTGTCACGCTACTGTGGAAAAAAAAATGACTTACGTCAGTGCTACAGTTTGAATTTAAAATGTATTTGTGTGAACTGTGAAGTTAAGTCATGGATTGTGGAAACTAACTAGTGTTGGGTGATTGTATATAGTGTATACCACATTTACCACTGACTAATGCAGAGTTGCAATGCAAGGAGATCAGCTAAAAGTAGTTGGAACTGTATGTGCGTTATAATTAATCAAAATTAGTAGATTAATCGATTTTAAAAAACGATTAATCGAACATGAAAATTTTAACCAGTAACAGCCCTAATTTTTTTATGTCTTTTCATGTGACAACACTGAAGAAATGACACTTTGCTACAATGTAATGTAGTGAGTGTACAGCTTGTATAACAGTGTAAATTTGCTGCCCCCTCAAAATAACTCAACACACAGTCATTAATGTCTAAACCGCTGGCAACAAAAGTGAGTACACCCCTAAGTGAAAATGTCCAAATTGGGCCCAATTAGCCATTTCCCCTCCCCAGTGTCTCTATGTGACTCATTCGTGTTACAAGGTCTCAGGTGTGAATAGGGAGCAGGTGTGTTAAATTTGGTATTTTCCCTCTCATTCTCTCATACTGGTCACTGGAATTTCAACATGACACATCATGGCAAAGAACTCTCTGAGGATCTTAAAAAAATAAATATTGCTCTACATAAAGATGGCCTTGGCTATAAGAAGATTGTCAAGACCCTGAAACTGAGCTGCAGCATGGTGGCTAAGACCATACAGCAGTTTAACAGGACAGGTTCCACTTAGAACAGGCCTTGCCATGGTTGTCATGGTCGACCAAATAAGTTGAGTGGACGTGCTTAGCGTCATATCCAGAGGTTGTTTTTGGGAAATAGACATATGAGTGCCGCCAGCATTGCTGCAGAGGTTAAAGGGGTAGGGGGTCAGCCAGTCAGTGCTCAGACCATACACTGCATCAAATTGGTCTGCATGGCTATCGTCCCAGAAGGAAGCCTCTTCTAAAGATGATGCACAAGAAAACCTGCAAATAGTTTGCCAAAGATAAGCAGACTAAGGACATGGATTACTGGAACCGTGTCCTGTGGTCTGATGAGACCACAGGACAAGATAAATTATTTGGTTCAGATGGTGTCAAGCGTGTGGGGCGGCAACCAGGTGAGGAGTACAAAGTCAAGCATGGTGGTGGGAATGTCATGGTCTAGGGCTGCATGAGAGCTACAGTTCATTGAGGGAACCATGAATGCCAACATGTACTGTGACATACTGAAGCAGAGCATGATCCCTTCCCTTTGGAGACTGGGCTACAGGGCAGTGCTGCTGACATACTGAGGAGGAGATCTTGGGAGAAGTTTTAGGAGCCAGCTGTGTTGGAGTCCTGGGGTGGTTCACAGGTTTTCTGACCCTGCTTAGTTGGGGGGGTTGCATTCCAAGAGGTTAGCCTATACCCATTGGGGGGAGCATGAGTGAGGTGATCCATTGGTGGTCTGGAAGTTTTAAATAGGATTTGAACATTTTTAGTTGTTCATCAATCAACATCCATTTTGGAATTGTCACGTTTTTAATATGGACTTTTTGCATTTTATTGTATGGACATTTAATTATGCACTTTATATGTTGTTTGATTCAATGATTTTTGATATTTGTTTATATTTCATGATTCAGCGCTGCACTCCTATATATTGAGCAAATTTACACTGTTATACTAGCTGTACACTCACTACTTTACATTGTAGCAAAGTGTAATTTCTTCACTGTTGTCACATGAAAAGATTTACCGGTAATAATATATTTACAAAAATGTGAGGGGTGTACTCACTTTTGTGAGACACTGTACATCAAAATGTTTTTTTTTTCTAACTATACCATACCTACCAACTTTTTGAGATGGGAATGATGGACACCTATCAGCAAAAGTATGCAGGCATAGAACACACCCCTTGCCACGCCCCGTTAAAGTAGAATTGTACAAAAAAAAACTAGATTGGTTAAACCCACAAGTGCTTTTTTTACCACTACTATTCCTTTTATATTGGCTTTTGGAATTTACAAATGCAGCAATTTAGAAATCAGATGAAAGGTTTAGCGCTGGAAAACACTTTTTGATACTTAAAAAGTGCATTTTATATACATCTATATAGATAAGACAAAAATAAGGGACAAATGAGGAGGAATGAGGGACAGAGGGACATTGCTCCAAATCAGTAACATTCCCTCGAAAATCAGGGACAGTTGGGAGCTATGTTATACTATTACCTAACTGAGAATGCAATCAATGGTAAAAACAATTTTTTTAGGTTTTTGGATATATTTTGTCATTTCACAAGCAAATCAATCACCGGCTCATTACAGTTTTGTAAATAATGTTTTGCAGACAAGAATTATTCAAGCTTAAGCAGCTACACTCCATGAACTGATTTAGGCAAGGATTATTTATAAGAAAAAAACATCTGATTCAACTTTCAGCTGCTGGATACCTAGAATGGAAATACAAATGTCCTACGGTCTGAGCAGTGTCCAGGCTTGTTTTAATAAACACAAACACTGAATTCAAATTATCCAAACATCATTTGAAGGACATGCTTTGCTAGCTATTATTTTTGACGCAGCAAAAGAAACCATCAGTGGTATATTTGTGTTCTTTGATGATATGTAATATGTGTAATTAATTCAAACATCACACCGTCTCTTAATGGTTTATATCATAGTACATTATGTTACCTATTCCTCAGTGGAGCCCACTGGCCCAGCCTAGAATGCCTTTAGCTGACACCATATTCAGAAAAGACTGTCACCAGTTTTTCAAATGAACACTGTGTATAGTTCACTGATATATATTAGAGTTTGTCAGGAATAAAGGGGGCTGTCACTTTGAAGATTTTCTGATGTTTAATTCTTTAACACTGGAGAATATGGTGCCAGGAACAAAGGCGTCTGTTACCTCTAAACACATTCAATGAATACAGAACAGCATAAATCTTAGCTCCCTCTGTAGCCTGTAACGGCAGCATGAAAAGTGCTATTGAAATACAGCATAATAACCAAACAACAACAACCTGTTTTCTGTATGCAACACCTGTGACTCATATAAAGACAGCATATCCTTCACTTAGAGCTTTTTGCACATTCTTGTGAAGACCTACTTAGTTATTATAAGGTCAACTCTGTCAGTAATACAAAAATCATGAAAAATCAACAGAAACCAAGGAAGCAAGGATGAATACATACAGTGCCTTGCACAAGTATTCACCCCCCTGGGCATTTTTCGTGTTTTGTTGCCTCACAACCTGGAATTAAAATGGATTGTTTCAGGATTTGCATCATTTAATTTACAGAACATGCCTACAACTTTGAAGATGTTTTTTTTTTTTTATCGTGAAGCAAACAACAAATAGGACAAAATAACAGAAAAAGACAATATGTATAACTATTCACCCCCCTAAAGTCAATACTTTGTAGAGCCACCATTTGCAGCTATCACAGCTCCAAGTCGCTTTGAATAAGTCTCTATGAGCTTGCCATATCTTACCACTGGGATTTTTGCCCATTCATCCTTGCAAAACTGCTCCAGCTCCCTCAAGTTGGATGGTTTGAGCTTGTGAGCAGCAATCTTTAAGTCTGACCACAGATTTTCTATTGGATTGAGGTCTGGGCTTTGACTAGGCCATTCCAACACATTTACATGTTTCCCCTTAAACCACTCAAGTGTTGCTTTAGCAGTGTGTTTGGGGTCATTGTCCTGCTGGAAGGTGAACCTCCGTCCTAGCCTCAAATCACACACAGAGTGGTACAGGTTTTGCTCAAGAATATCCCTGTATTTAGCACCATCCATCTTTCCCTCAACTCTGACCAGTTTCCCAGTCCCGACTGCTGGAAAAACATCCCCACAGCATGATGCTGTCACCACCATGTTTCACTGTGGGGATGGTGTTCTTTGGGTGATGTGATGTGTTGGGTTTGCGCCAGACATAGCGTTTTCTTTGACGGCCAAAAAGTAAATGTTAGTCTCATCAGACCAGAGCACCTTCCTCCATACATATTGGGAGTCTCCCACATATATTTTCGCAAACTCAAAATGTGCCATTTTCTTTTTTGCCAAAATCTATGGAGCGTATGGCTTATTGTCGTCCTATGTACAGATACTCCAGTCTCTGCTGTGGAACTCTGCAGCTCCTCCAGGCTTACCTTAGGTCTCTGTGCTGCCTCTCTGATTAACCCCCCTGGTGGTATTCCCGAGTCTGGCTCGGGGCGGGATCTTCAGTACCAAAAGCGGTAACCCCGAGCTTGCATTGCAGGATACAAGGGGAAGTTACTTACTTGTCCCCTGGATCCTGCGATGTCTCCCAGCTGTGTGTGCGAGCTGTCTGCTGTGTGATTCACACAGTGCCGAGTGCCGCTGATCTCCGTTCCCTGCGACGTTACGACGCACGGGAGCGGAGATCGGCGCCAAATTCAAAAAAGTTAAAAAACACAGTATACATACAGTACTGTAATCTTACAGATTACAGTACTGTATACAAAAAATACACATCCCCTTTGTCCCTAGTGGTCTGCCCAGTGCCCTGCATGTCATTTTATATAGTAAATTGATTTTTTTTTCTGCCTGGAAACTGGAGATTGTCCATAGCAACCAAAAAGTGTCCCTTTATGTCAAAAGTGGTTTTAGACCAGCTAGAAAACAGCGATAATAAATTAGAATCACAATGCATCATCAAACAATAAATTTAATGACAGCGGCTATTCTGCAACTGAGCAAATTTCAGTGTTTTTTTTTTTTTTTTTTAACAAAGATTTTTATTTATTCATAACCAAACAAAAAAACAACAAAACAACTTGTACAGTAGAACAATCTCAGATCATTAGGGGTATAATGCAAACATTACAGTGAACTTTCCATCTTCATATAGCTGAGTGGCAATATAAAACATTTAAGCTCTCTGGTACGTACTGATAGGTGCATTGATAACAGTTCTTAATCACTCCTGATTGTGGCATATAGAACCATAGCCCATGTTCCTTAGAGTGTCTCAGTAGGGTAGGAGAGAGGGGGGGAGGAGGGGCCACTGAAAATTCTCACAATATCCCAGCAGGCTTCTAATATCAGTTTCTTTTAGCTTGGTTAGTCCAGACATAGACCTCTATCGGCTACCCACCCCGCCCAGATCTTTTCAAACTTGGTAGGACAGTTGCGACTTGCGTAAGTCAGTTTGTAAAGAGGGAGTGCCGAATCCACCAGGGATCTCCATTGCTGCACCGTTGGGGGGTTGGGTTTCTTCCATTGGAGAAGTATAGCTTTCCTAGCGTAAAAGGCTGTGTAAAACACAAAGAGTTTCTTTGCATGTGTGGCAGCTATCGTGTCAACCACCCCCAGGAGGAGGGGAATGGGGTCCCGTGGAACATGTAGTTTGCTTATTGAATTGATAACTCTGAGCACCGCAACCCAGTAGACTTGGATATGTTGGCAAGACCAGGTGACATGTATGAATGTGCCTATTTCCGCCTTACATTTAGGACATAGTGGGTCACTAGATGGGTAAATCCTAGCCAGACGCTCCGGGGTATAATATACTCTGTGAATAAACTTGAGCTGGATGAACCTATCCCTTGCCGAGATCATGAGAGGAAGGCACTGCTGAATCCCCTCCTCCCAATCGTCGTCCGCCAGGGAGGGCACATCTGCCTGCCATCTGGAAAACAGCTCAGAGACCTTAGAGGTGTCCAGCACCTCCAACTCCTCATACAGAGCTGAGAGTGTCTTTCCCGCAGTGTCCTGTCCCACCAGTCTCTCGATTTTGTTAGTCGCCAGGGAGATGGCGTGGGGGAATTGGGCCCGGTAGGCGTGACGAAGCTGCAGGTAGCGGAAAAACATGCTGTTAGGT
Source organism: Lithobates sylvaticus (assembly GCA_028564925.1). Taxonomy (NCBI): domain Eukaryota; kingdom Metazoa; phylum Chordata; class Amphibia; order Anura; family Ranidae; genus Lithobates; species Lithobates sylvaticus. The sequence continues at coordinate 88,492,825 of CM053035.1, forward strand.
ACCCCCTTGTTGGTTTTTAACTCGTTAAATGTGCAGACCCCAGCCGGGGTATTAATGTCACTCAGAGTCTTGACGTCATGTCGTGTCCAAACCTGCGGGTCCGGAATCGACCCGAAGTGTGGGAGTCTGGGGTTACCCCACAGAGGGGTCCGTGGGGACCATGTACTGGGTTGTGTCGTCAGGGCCCGGGCCGTCTCCCAAACCCGCAGCGTGGTGCGCATTGAGATGGTAATGCGGGGATTGGACTTAGGGCCCTTGTATATCAGGTCCCCAAGGTCCGATTGGGATCCCAATAATGCCGCCTCCAGCTTAGCAGCGGGGTTCTGCAATTCCTTTGCCAGCCACCACTTAACTGTCACCAACACCGCTGCCCAGTAGTATTTGATAAAACATGGCATCGCCAGACCCCCCAATGTTATTGGTAGCTGTAGCGTGGTCTTAGCTAGTCTAGGGGTGCCCCCATTCCAAATAAACGATGTCAACACACTGTCCAGCCTGGCGAAGAATGCCCGAGTAATTGGTGTTGGTGTCTGTCTGAAAAGATAAACAAACTTGGGAAGTACTGTCATTTTTATCAGGTTGACCCGTCCCACAGGTGAAAGAGGTAGCGTCTTCCACACAGCGCATTTTTGAGTCAGGGAGGACATTACTGGAGCTAGATTGAGAGGAGCGAATTGTGATAGGTCTCTGTGTATTATAACCCCCAAGTATTTAAATTGTGTGACCTGTTGGAGGGGGGTGTCAGCGGGTAGGGTATCAGCAGTCGGGTGTAAAGCAAACAGAACCGATTTCCCCCAGTTAATTTTGATGCCGGAGTATACTCCGAATACATCGATGAGCCGGAGGGCCTCCCGGAGAGATTTTGAGGTGTGGCTAAGATATAATAGGGTATCGTCGGCGTATAGGGAGATTTTCTCTACTGTTTGACCTATGGTGATACCTTCCACCAGTGACGACGAGCGGAGCAGAAGTGCCATAGGCTCGATCGCTAGTGCAAACAGGGCTGGGGAAAGCGGGCATCCCTGCCTGGTACCCCTGTGTAAACTGAAAACTGGCGAGAGGACCAATCCGGTTCGTACCCTTGCACCCGGGGACTTATACAGGGTCTGCACCCAAGAGATGAACTTGGGACCAAATCCGAACCGACGCAGGACCTCCCATAGGTAGTTCCATTCCACCGAGTCAAACGCTTTTTCGGCGTCTAGGGAGGCCACTGCGTCTTGTTCTTTAAGATAGTTCCCGGACCCTAACACCGCATACAACCTCCGCAGGTTAATGTCGGTGCCTTTGCCCGGCATGAACCCCGTCTGGTCCTCCTGCACCACAGTTTGTATTACCAAATTTACACGCTTCGCCAAGATCTTGGTAAGGACCTTGGCATCCGCGTTCAGCAGGGAAATGGGTCGGTAGGAAGCGCATAGCTCCAGGTCCTTGCCAGGTTTCGGTATGACTACTATGATCGCGTCTGCCATTGATGCTGGTAGTGTCTGGTCTTTAAGGGAGTTAACTATTACTTCATACAGTTTAGGTGTCAGTTGCTCGCTGTACTGCTTGTAGAGTTCCAATGGGATACCATCCACCCCCGGGGTTTTTCCCACCTGCATCTCGCCCACTGCCTGCCGGACCTCCTCCAGTGTGATGTCACTGTCAAGTTGGGTGCTGGCCTCAGCCGAAAGGGTGGGGAATGTAATGCTATCTAGGAAAGAGTGTAGCTCGTCCTGTGTGTACTGGGCCCTGGAGGTGTACAGATCGTTATAGTATGATGCAAATCTAGCATTTATGGCCACCGGGTCAGTAATTACAGTCCCGTCTGTGTCCCTTATGCGGGCAATAGAAGTAGCTGGTTGCTGCTCCTTTGCCAACCAGGCCAGCAGTCTCCCGTTCTTTTCCCCCTGTTCAAAGATGCGCTGGGTTTTTGCTATTTGCTGTTTGTTAGCTTTGTCAATTCTAAGCAGCATAACCTCACGGTATGCTGACTGCATGTCAATGTATGTGATCGGGTTCCGGGTTAGGACATACTGCGATTCCAAATCTAATGCTTTGGCCTCGGCTGCTTCCACAGAGGCAGCAGCATTGCTTCTGACTCGGGAAATAGCCACCTGATAACACCCTCTTATGTAGGCTTTGAATGCATCCCAGGTAACAGTAAGTGGGGCAGAGCCCGCATTTTCGGCCCAGAACTCTAACATGAGATCGGGTATCTCCTGCTCTATTGTCGGGTCTGCAATCCAATAGCGCGATAGTCTCCACAGTCTGTCAGAGGGGGGAGTCTGGGTCCTGAAGCTGCACATTACCGGGGCATGGTCCGAGATACCTCTAGGGAGGATCTCAATCCCTTGCACCCTTGATAATATGCTCCCGCTGACATATATCAGATCAATACGGGACATAGCTCTGTATGAGGTGGAGTGGCAGGTGTAGGCTCTGTCCGCCGGGTGTCTCCAGCGCCAGACGTCAGTCAAGCCGTATAGGTATGCCCATTGCGCCAGGGGAGAGTCTGTGCCAGTCCCGTTGGTCATCCTATCCATAGATGGGTTGGGCACCATGTTAAAGTCCCCTGCAATTATAATGTTGTCAGTAGGGTAATTTGCCAGGAGAGGAGTTAGATGCCTTAGCAGGGCTACAGTGGCCGGGGGTGGTATGTACACCCCAAGAATTAGCATTTCCACTGTGTCAATCACCACGTGGAGTAGCACATATCTCCCCTCCGGGTCTATCCTAACCTCCAGCAATTCATACGTAAGAGACTTGTGTACTAAAATGCTCACGCCTCTAGCATAGCTGGAGTGTGTCGCGTGATAGTAGTGTCCCACCCACGGTTTTTTCAACCCCAGTACCTTGCTGCCCGCTAGGTGGGTTTCTTGTAAAATACAGACATGGGGCGAGTATTTCTTGATGTAGTTGTGTACCAGTGTGCGCTTTACCTTATCGTTGAGTCCCCTGACGTTCCAGGAGAGCAGCCTTACTTGAGCCATAGAGGAATCTCTGGAACTGGAACACCAGGGGAGGTCAAATGCATTAGCTCAGTCAGGATCGGAGGCACGCTCCATCCCGACCGCTCACACACTTCAATTCTGTAATGAGAACAATCTGCCACGTCAATTTCTGTCTCACATAAGCTGAGCCACTGAGGAGAGCCACTGTACATTGAAAATAAAAACAAAAACTTAAAGGTGACTAAACCATAAAAATAAAAGAGAAACAACATCCACAGCCCACTGAGATAGGCTGTGCCTACCATCCCAACCCCCCACCCCCCACCCCGCACGTCCGCCGGGGAACTCGGAGTGCTCAATCCCATAACCAAGGAACTAATTGTTAGGAAATTTCTCCTATGGGGACAAGGAGAAAAATGCTAGCGACCCTGGGGCGCTGTCTCGGGGTGATACAATATAGTCCAGTAACCCCCTACGCAGCCGCCACCCACCTGGGCAGAATCCATATATATTTAACTTTAGAGGCTAAATCAGGGAACTCGTTTGTCTCTTGGCCAGGCCAAGGGCTAAGACTTATATAACAACTTGTTGCAAATCAGATACCCCCAGAACACATGTAGTGCCAGCACCCGACCCCAGAGTGGGGTTTCCCCCTTGAACCATCAAGAGTCCCCTCCCTCCGCAGTGAATGGCAGTTCGGGGGGCACACCCGCCATCAGCACAGGGAACATCTGCGGTACAACCGGCACATAGCATGGCGCCCATACCCTCCCCCCCACCACAATCCCTGCACAAACAGATCTTGCCCGTGTCCATCGTGAGCCGTGATGAGCGTTCCTTACATCATAAATCGGGTAATCGGTAAAAATAAGTGAAGGCGGGGGAGGGGGGCGCCCCTCAACTCAGCAATATCCCGCAGTCATCCCGGTTGCGTCCCCCGTCCCAGAAAAACAGTTCCTCTGTTGTACATGGGGGGGGGGGGGTGAGGACAGCTCTTCCCATTCCAGGGCATGAGTCACCATCGCCCATGAGCGGGCTGGGGAGGAGGTCACGTGTTCATCATTGCATGGTAAGGGGAAAGGTGCTGGCAGGCAACCAGTGATAGCAAGAAGGGGGGAAAAAGGAGGGAAAACAAAAAAAAAAGGAAAAAAGAATCAATCAAAAACCCCCCTCCATATAATAAAAATTACTGAAGAGTCACAGTACCGAGGGTAGCGATATACTTTTACCGGTCTCTGGGCAGAGTGTCCAGCCAGTGGGATGCTTCATCCGGAGATGTGAAGTATCTGGAGGTTTCTCCGTCGATTACCCGGAGGCGTGCTGGAAAGAGCATGCTGTATTTCAGCCCCTTGGAGCGTAGTTGGGCCTTAACTCCATCAAAGGTCCTGCGGAGCCTCTGCGTGTCCAGGGAGTAGTCCGGGAACATCATTATCTTGGTGTTTTCGTATCTCAGCTCAGCCACCTTCCTCGCCTCCCGGAGCACCAGGTCGCGGTCTCTAAAGTTGAGCAGGCGGAAGATAAATGTACGAGGGGGGGCTCCAGGCTGCCCGCGCGTGGAGGGCATCCTGTGCGCCCGCTCCACGGCAAAGTGTGGGGAGAAGGCAGCCCCAGGGAGGAGGGTGCGGAGAAGGTGTTCAGTAAAGGCCACAGTATCTTGCCCCTCAGCCCCCTCAGGAAGTCCCACCACCCTTAAATTATTCCTCCTGCTCCTGTTCTCGCTGTCTTCTGCTCTGGCCTCAAGGGATTTGACTCGTACCTGGAGGGTGTGCAGCGTGGCGTGGTGGTCTCTAATGGCGTCCTCGGAGTTCCCCACTCTGCGTTCCGCCTCACCAAGCCTGTCCCGGATCTTATCCATATCCCGGCGTAGGAGGCCAACGTCCGCTTGTAGCAAGTCTATTTTGGCAGTCAGTGCAGTTTTGCAGCCTGCTATAGCCTGCATTAGGGCCTGAAATCGGTCTTCCTCCGCCGTAGCGGGGTCCGTTGGCGGGGTCTGAGTCGCCATGTGCGCGCCCGCTGGAGGGCCTTTCTTGGGAGGCGCTGGAGAGGCTTTACCCGCGGCGTTACTTCTCCTTCCAGGGCCGGACTTCCCTTTTTTCATGCCCGGTGGTCAACCGGAGTCTATCCCCTCAAGTGGCAGGGAGATCAGCAGGTTTTTTGTCTCTATTTCGGATGATTTATCCCAGGTAGGAGCGGAGCTCTGAGGAAACACGTCCTCTCAGGCCGCCAGCTTGACCACGCCCAAATTTCAGTGTTTTTGATTTGATTACACTATTGAATAATTTTGGACAGATTTAAGTGAGTTATTCATAAGAATTGAAGCCTACAATATAAAAACGCCAAATTTCCATGCAAAATAATTGTACCGCGTTTGGTACAAAATTCCAGACATAATCATACCGCCAGGGAGGTTAATGCCCTCCTTGCCCGGTCTGTGAGTTTTGGTGCGCAGACGTCTCTTGGCAGGTTTTCTGTTGTGCCATGTTCTTTCCATTTGGTTATGATAGATTTGATGGTGCTCCTAGCGATCATAAAAGATTTGGATATTTTTTTATAACCTAACCCTGACTTGTACTTCTCAACAACATTGTCCCTTACTTGTTTGGAGAGTTCCTTGGTCTTCATGGCAGTGTTTGGTTAGTGGTAACCTCTTGCTTAGGTGTTGCAGCCTCTGGGGCCTTTCAAAAAGTTGTGTATATGTAATGACAGATCATGTGACACTTAGATTGCACACAGGTGGACATCATTTCACTAATTATGTGACTTCTGAAGGTATTTGGTTGCACCAGAGCTTTTTATGGGCTTCATAACAAAGGGGGTGAATACATATGCACATGCCAGTTATCATTTTTTTATTTCTGAAAAAATAGTTTTATGTATATATTTTTCTACTTTTACTTCACCAACTTAGACTATTGTGTTCTGATCCATCACATATAATTAAGATTAAAAAAACATTGAACTAAAGGCTGTAATGTAACAAAATAGGTAAAAAGCCAGGGGGGGGGGGGGATATTTTGCAAGGCACTGTAGAAGAACCGTAAAGAGGATCATTTTTATTTAATAGCACCAGGACTTTTCATAGTGTTTTTACAGTATTTCTAGCAACATGACTACTATGTCCATCCTTAATTGTAAAGGTCTACCTAGGTTCATGAGGTCCAGGCTTGCAATCTGAAAATTGTGGAAATTTGTAAATCCGGTATGCCTAAGTGCCTTTGAGCTGCTCTAGCGTGAATGAGCTTTGTACTAATACAATAATAAATCTGCAGAACACAACACAAAATCTGTAGGAACCAGGTGTCATTGTTGACGTAGTTCCCCAGTACAAAGGTCTATTGTTTTGGAAGTTTTTTTCAAAGGATGAGAAGAGTGCAGTACAGTGGCATAGTGGCTTGAACTTATGTCTTGCAGCATTGGTTTGAACCCTAGTTCTATTTGCATGGAGTTTGCATTTTCTCATTTTGCTTTGCAAGTTTCCTCAACGTTCTCTGATTTATTCCCACATTCCTCATTTCACCAAAGAGAAGATGCCAGCATCGGTAAGGTTCCTTGGACCATTGAAGCAATGGTAAGTTTTGTGGACATTAGTACCACTAGAATAGAGGCTAATATGGCACTGTCAGACATTTTCCTGTTTTGCAATGGTAAATCCCTGATTTTTTCAGTGAATCATTCCCTTTTTTTCTATAGTGTTCACTGATTACCGCAACATTATCTGGACATTTGACTGAATACAAATGAGAATTTTTCCCCCAAAATGCTAATTTGGTATAAGTCCCAGTTATCCCTCTCTAATTTCTACCCATTGCAGAGTCATGTTATTACCAACATGACTTTAAAAGGTGGAAACTGGCAAAGTAAATGTGGCCATTTATGAGAATGTGTCTTGATGATTTCATTTTTTTCAAATGTTAGAGTCAGATACCCATCTTTGAATAATCAAGTTGAATGGCCCAATATGAGCTTTGATAACATGAAAGATATTTGTTCACACTCAAATAATTATTCAATATTACTTATGTTTTAGAGAATAACATATATGGTCAAATAATAGGGTGAAGATAAACATATGGCTACTCAAAATGTCTAATGAGTATAGTTTAGCCACAGTGATACATTGTCGCTTCTTATATTTCTGAAGTTCCATAAGCATAATAGTGTATACCTACATAAATAAATACCAGGATCTTCATATTGTTAAAACCCAACTCCATGATTTATTTACTCTGGATAGATCCAGGAGGTTTGGACCCTAATCTAGATAGATCCATGAGGGTTAGACCCAACATCAAATTTGTATTGCTGTCTGCGATCCCACCTGTTTAGTACAATGGGGATGTTTTTGTCTTTGTTGATTAGACAACACCCTGGACTTCCTGTTTGGTCACTAAGACAGAAAAATAAATAATTTGTCTCATACTGGGTCAAAGACCACAATAAATCTGATAGATGTTCTAACCCTCCCTCCATCCAGAATTGAAAATACATTTTTGATGAAGTTGGAATACAAGGAATAATGTATATGGTTCTACCAGCTAGCATATAATTACACTGATGTTGCCAAGGTGTAAATATTTTCAGGATAGCCTTTATATCCAAGGAATTAATGTTTCCGTATTATCAGTGGGATCCCTTATTAGGCACGTACCTAATACAAGCCATACTGATGGATATTAATCTCATAATAATGTATTTCTTATGTGTGGACATCAACTGCTTGACCACTGAAATTGCTTACTAGTGTTTGAAAAAAGAGCTAAACGATGCTGTCAACCATAGGTTATACTGTATATTTGGCCAATAAACATACAGTATATGATGAGTATTTACTTGTAAGATAAAATAATTAAAAGGCAGCTTATACATTTAGTTATTATTTCACATATGTACTATACTAATTCAGCACCATAATCATCCATAATCCACAATCTAAAATAAATCTGATACTTTATTTAACACACACATCAATTAAAATATCCTGTTGGGCCATGCATTAGTATAAAATGCATGCACGTATAAATGTAAACCATAGAAGACAACCATATTCTCACTGTCTTTATGTGCACTGCAATGCACCATTTCAGTACCCTTATGCATAATCTACTCCACAAGACAGATCCTGGTGTGTATTTAACAGATTTGTGTTAATGGTTTCCGCATAGTATTAGCTCACAAAGCAAACATACACTATATTAATACTGAATAAAATAAGTCTCTCACAGGGAATTCTTATGGACACAAAGCTCTACCCGTGTGTTGTCCATCTGCCAAACCAAAAGTGTAATTTTCTGTCATTTCTGTGTTATGTTCTTTCTGTTTGGTGTACATTTTATGCTGGTACAATGTGTTCTTTGTGTTCTGCTTTCATTGCATTTTTTGTGTGTGTGATCTATGCTGTGCATGCTTTGTGCTGTGTACACACTCGGTTATGCATCTGTGCTGCTGGGTATTCTACGTGTGCTCTGAATGTTCTGCTCTTCCAGCTGTGTACACCCTGTGTTTTATACTGTGTGTCGTGTACATTCTGTGGCCTTGTGTATACTGTATTCTGCATACTTTGCTGTGCACTGTGCTGTGTATGCTTTTTATGCCCTGCATTATGTATGATCTCTGCTATATATCCTATGTAAATGTTTTTCCTTATATGCTGTTTGTACTATATGTGCAATCCATGTCATGTGTGTTCTGTGATGTGTATGCAAAGTGAGTGAGGCTCTGGCCTTGTGCTTGTTTAACAATCTCAAAATGAAGGCCTCTTGAGCCCCTTAGAGAAAGAGAGCCTTGACTGATGGGGGCATGGAGCAGGGCAAGGTGGCTGAGTGGTCACCAAGGATTGGTTGTTAGCTGGGATGGGCTGGGCCTGAGCTCTGTAAAAGTTATGCCCCAGGGGATTCTGGGTCTTTCAGCAAACGTGGTTGGAAGTGCTGCCCACCCTCCTGCACCCTTTTTTCTATGGTATGTCACAGCTTGCTGCGGTTTCTTGACCTTGCCAGCATAAAATGGCTGTAATAGGCTATGCCCTTGATGAAAATCGTAAGTAGGTGGGGGAGAAACGGGTGGATGGGAACCCAGGAACGCCAACACTGGCCCTGACAGAGGAGGAGGATTAAATAGCCTCCGGCCAGCCTTTACACTTGTAGTCAGAGTCTTCAAGTGGGAAATGCAATGTTCCTAAGAACCAAGGCCTGAGGTGTGCCATGGCCTAGCTGGTCAGTATGCCTGAAAAGAGGGCAAAAAGAGACAAGTTTAGGTGAAGAAGGGAAGGTAATGATCCAACATTTAGAATAACGCACGCCCGAATGGCAACAGTAAGTAACTGGTAAGTATCCGCTGTGACAGGAGAACCCACCGACTCCTGACTTGGGGATGAGAAGGAACCCCCTGTAGAAACTGCAAAGCTATGCAGAACCCAACTGAACGTCTTTTGAAGGATAGGATTGAGCCTGATGCCCAAGATAACCCAGACATGAGAATGAACTACTTGTGAATGAGAGGATACGTGGGGGAAAGGGAGCAAGGGCTGGCCCGAGGAACCCCTGAAAATTATGGCCGAGAAGATTTAAATACTTCAACGGACACCAGTGAAGTAGCTCAGTGAAATGCCCCCCAACCCCTGGCCTACCCATACTTGGTATAAGGAAGTGAGAGGGTGAGAGGGTGAGTGCAAAAAAAGACCACTGGCAGGAGTGCAAAATGCTGGATGCCTGATGCATGTGATGGAGTAGGCGCCATGGCAAAGAGCATCGCCAAACATGGAGAAACGATGCCAGATACAGAACACTGGTCCCACCTGATACGATTGGGTCTTGCTTCAGCCTGAGACCTAACAACCGAGACTGAATCCTGAACCGAGGAAGGAGGGCCAGACTCCATCCCAGGGAAATAAGTCCCATGGCATGATACAGACATACCCAAAGTGACTGAAACCCCCTGGAACAGGCAGGGGATCGGAAAGGATGACTGGACCGAAGTCCCTGAGCAGTACTCCAGGCAACCTCCTAGACAAGAGATCGGAGCTGAGAGTGGAATCCAGGATCATGATGACGTTGCCCAAACCTACCACCTAAGGACCGTGGCTTAGGACACACCCTGAGAGACTATAAATCCCAGGGCGGTAACCAGGGCCTCTAAGCAACAGGCCATCAACTGAAGAAAATTGACGACTGCTTCTGTCCCAAGGGTGAGCCCAGTGGCGAAACGACATCTGCACCAATCAATTAGCCCCAACAACTGGCAGGGCTGATGGAAGTGAGTGCAGGCATGGTTGATATTGGTATGGAGGCCAAGACGGCCCAACTAGAGAAATGACAGACAACCAGACATGAGAACAACAACGCCCCTCTGTGCCAAACTAAAGAATGAGAACATGAGCAGAAATGTCAAGACCACTGCGCATAAATGAACCTGACGATGGACCCCCCCCATCCTTGTGTAAGTAGTGAGTGAGCCTGAGTAACCTGCAGTGCAGAGACAGGTAATTAACAGAAAACTCAGGGCTAGTGTACCCACAGACCGTGGTGGGTAGTCATACAGGTGTGGTGAATGAACATGCATCATATGACGTATGGTATACAGGCGAGAAGATTGTGGTCAACAATCCTTAACAAACGAAACCTCAGTCCATATGGATCTGTAGACGTGACAGATCCTGATGTGTGAGCCCTCGCTAACTGACCCAGGTACAACCATGAACACAGACACGATGAGACATGACAACTAACGAAGATGAAAAAAGCTACCGGAGTATGCCATGAGTGAACAACAATGTCCCTCTGAGAAACACTGAGGCTGAACACTGAGGCTGAAACGCTATGACAGAAATGCTGGGGCAGAAATGCAAGGACAGCAACGCTATGACAGAAATGCTGTGACAGAAATGCTGGGGCAGAAATGCTGGGGCAGAAATGCAAGGACAGCAACGCTGTGACAGAAATGCTGAAACTTAATACTGAGGCAGAAACAAAATGACATGAATCCTGGGGCAGAAACGCTAGGACAGAAAACAACGCTATGACAGAAAACTCTGAAACTTGAATGCTTAGTCAGAAACGTAACGACAGAAATCCAGGGGCAGAAATGCAATGACAGAATGCTGAGGCAGAAATGCAATGACAGAAATCCTGGGCAGAAACGCAAATGACAGAAACACGCCGAGACTGAATGCTGAGGCAGAAATGAAATGACAGAAATCCTGTTGCATAATTGTTGAGGCAGAAATCCTGGGCAGAAACGCTATGACAGAACGCTGATGCAGAAATGTAATGACAGAAATCTTGGGGCAGAACGCTATGACAGAACGCTGAGGCAGAAATGCCATGACAGAAATCCTGGGCAGAGGCGCAAATGACAGAAACACGCTGAGACTGAACGCTGAGGCAGAAATGCAATGACAGAAATCCTGGGGCAGAAACGCTGAGGCAGCAATGCCATGACATAAATCCTGGGGCAGAAACGCTGTGACAGAAATGCTGAGACTGAACGCTGAGCCAGAAATGCTGGGCAGAACACTAAGACAGAAATGCTGGGGCAGGAAATGCTACGACAGAAACACAGAGACTGTATGCCGAGACAAAATGCTGGGGCATGACGCAATGACAGAAATTCAGGGGCAGAACGCTAAGACAGAAATGCAGGGGCAGAATGCTAAGACAGAAATGCAGGGGCAGAACGCTAAGACAGAAATGCAGGGGCAGAACTCTAAGACAGAAATGCAGGGGCAAAACGCAATTACAGAAATGCTGGGGCAGAATGCTATGACAGAATGCTGCGCAGAACCCTATGACAGATATACTGGGCAGAATGCAATGACAGAAATACTGGGGCATAAACGATATGACAGAAATGATGGGGCAGACCGCCATGACAGAAAAACGCTATGACAGAAATCATGGGGCAGAAACACTATGACCGCAAACCCTGGGGCAGAAATGCTATGATAGAAATCCTGGGGCAGAAACATTATGACAGCAACCCTGGGGCAGAAACACTGTGACAGAAATGCCATGCAGAACGCTATGACAGAAATGCCAGGCAGAAACGCTATGACAGAAATGCCAGGCAGAAATGCTATGGCAGAAATGCCGGCCCAAACCTACCACCTAGCCTCCCAGGTATGCCAGAGCACCGGGAGAAACAGGGGGCCCACCCCTCTTGTGGAGCCAGATGTACATGAGGAGAGGAGCAGATGAATCACCCCCCAACACCAGGCGTGCTGCCTCGTGGAGATGGAAGTACATGGGGAGAGGAGCTGGCGGTCAGCCGATCACCAGACAGCGGCTCCCTCATGTAGCTCTGCCTACCCCTCCCCCCACAAAGAACATCGAGAGGAAAGGGCAGGGCAGCCGCCACCTGAATCCAAATCTGCTCAGGGAGAAGGAGCTGGTGGGCTGGCGGGTGGGCGATCAACCCCCCTGGCGCAAACACCAGGAGAAGCAGGCGGCCCCGTCGTGCTGTCAGATGTACCCAGGGTAACGAGGTGGGTGGGCAGGCGGACTCCCCAGTGGAGCCTGATGTAAGCACCAAGAGACACCGCCACCACAGTTCCAGCTGACGATGACTCGGCCAGGACCCGGAAGTGACGTGTGCTGGCCCCACTCCTTCTGAACCCAGAAACGTCAACACTGGCCCTGACAGAGGAGGAGGATTAAATAGCCTCTCCGACTCCTCCCACAAATACAGGCTGCACAAAGCTGTGGCCTTGCCCTTTCCAACCTAATGGTTGTAAGTGTGTTTATTTAATGGGGTGAGGGGGCAAGGGGGAAGGTTTGTCTATATATCTATGTTACAGTTAATTGTACCTGGGCTCATTGCACCTCAGCAGTCATGGTATGGCATCAGAGTCTTAGTAGTACAATTTGGCTCCAACCGCTCATAGCAGCATTATTGTTATTTAAACACAGTTCCAGTGCTTTAGGTTTCACTTTAACAAAGCTTATGTTCCTGGATAGCACCTAAGTGAAGAAGGTGGCTCATAGGTAGAGCAGTGGTGTAGGCACACTTGCAGACTGACAGAAAGTCACAGTAATGTGGAGCCAGCTGCAATATTCCTGTTTTTTCCCTCCTCATCAGGAACCTCTCCCTAGCACTAAGTGTCCCTAGCCAGCAGGAAACCTTTCCCTTTTCAACCCACTTCGCAAATGCATGCCAACTACGGTGGAATAGCGCTATTTATTAGCATTTCCCTCACTAAAGATGGTCATGGAGGTCATTCAGTGTTGCCACGTCCAACCTGACAGCAGCTCTCCTGATGGTACCTATGGAACAAAGTTCCTCTCATCCTCCATTCCCTCTGTACAGCAGCTAGCAATACAGCACCACCTACAGAGGGGAGGATACATTGCACATGCCTAAATGAGTGTTCTAAGTGGTGTGTATGCATACTTCCCAACCTTAGAGCTTGATAGAAACTTTAGGGAGGTAGTGACCCATGGTGCTCTGAGCGTGCCACAGCAATAGTTGGGTGTGGCCAAACTGTAAGGGGCATGGTTTAACAAAACAAGCCAAGAGTTTCAAAGACACAATCATTAAAAAAATAAAAGTTCCATTACCAATGGTTTTGCACACACTAAATAGACAGAGGGCTAGCACTTTGTCTGAGAACTTCTTTAAAAGAGTCAGAGACTGCTTAGCAACCAGCAACTGTTGAGAAGTTTGTAATGTGAAATATTGTGTATATAGCGTAGGAGTCTGTAAGGCAGGTGCAGGGGTCAGGGGTGTGCAATGCACAGAGTCAGGATTACAAAACGCACTAAATTAGACGTGTCAGAACGTATCTGCACTGAACTCTGGGACCGAGCCTGAATCGACAAGATGTCAGGATTTGTCATGATGGTCCTGCAGTATCTAGGACAGTTGGGATATATGTGTATGCTGTCTACTTTTTGAGATGTATATACTTTGCTGTTTATTTTGTTCTATGTATTATGTGACGTGCTTACTGTATATGCTCTGTGCACTGTTTGTGCTCTTTAGGCTATTTGATTTATGCCACACGTGTGGCACGTGCTGCGTGCAGTCTGTCTGTGCTATGTTTGCTGTGTGTGCTCTGAGTAGTGTATGTGATAAGAACTATATTTGCTGTGTTTTCTGTATGTGCTCTGGGTTGTGCATGCTGTATTCACTCCTTGTGTGCATATGCTAACATTCTCAAACATTTTTTAGGGACACTTTTTTTATGTAGGCAAAGCATTAATTTAATTAGGGCGGGTCATTCATTTGTAGGCATGGCCTGTCAGGAGAGAGAAAAATGTGGTGAAAAACGGGCATAGTTTCAATTACGCTAAATATTGGGCATGGCTGTGGGGTGTGGATGCCTTCCATAGTGGAGAATGGAGTAATATATAGGGAAAGAAAAAAGAGAAAGAGAGGGATGGAGAGAGAAAAAATAGATGGAGAAAGATGGAGGGAAAAAGAAATGGAGGGAGTCAGAGAGAAAAGAAAGAAAGAAGAAGAAAGAAAGAAAGAGAAGAAAAAGAAAGAAAGAAAAGAAAGAAAGAGAAAAAAAGAGAAAGAAAGAAAGTGAAATAAAGAAAGCATGTGAAAGAAAGAAAGCATGAGAAAGAAAGAAAGAAAGAAAGAAAGAGAAAAAAAATGGACAGAGGGAGAGAGAGAGAGAGAGAGGAAGAGAGAGAGACTTTCAAACGCTGTTTGGGAAAAAGAGAGAGTGACTTTCAATTACTGTCTGGGCATAAGAGAGTTTCTTCCTCACCTCCATGCCACAACACTGGAAGCCCAGACAGTGCACCCATTGGCTGGGACGCGGTGCAGCCTGCCTCCCGCTACCTCCTCAGCCAATAAGTAGCTGCGGTTTGCTCTTACATACCTCCCAGAATTTCCAGACTCCCAACCCACCCAGCTTACTATGTGGGTGGGCCAGGATGACACAGCGACCATCCACACTCTGCGCCAGGTGATGGCGGAGCGGAGCAGTGATTTTATGAGGGATCCGACCCCCCGACATGGTCCCCTACTTCCCGGGACAAAGCCTATTTTCCAAGATTCTGCCTGGGACATGCTCAGATTGGGACATGGGTCTGAATTCTGTGATTGTCCCTGGCAAGTCAGGACTGTTGGCAACTGCGGGTGTGCTGTGTGCATGCTGTATGTTATATTCACTGTGTAAATTTCAAACACTGTATTTTCCGTCTGTTCTTTGTTCTGCGTATGTTGGTAAATGCTGTAAATTATCCTTTCTGCATCCCCTTCATTTTCTGTAAGTGCAATCATCTCAGAACAAGTGGGAACCAATGGAGACATAGAAAGTAACATCATCTAATTTATACTTCTCTGTAAAATAATAATATAAAAATATATTATGATTTATTAGTTAGCAGCATTGTGGATGGTGTGTAGGTGTCACCTCTGTTTCTCACATACACATGGTGAGGGGCTCCATGGTCGATGACTGATGTGGAGTAAAAACAAACTTTTTTATTAAGAATCTTAAAAAGTTTTGTTTTCTGGACCACAAAGGCTTTGTAGAACTTTGGGTGGGGTAAAGTCTTTATACCTAAGTTCACGTTTTACCTGGTTACCAAATCTTAAAACGGTTGTAAACCCTATTCTTTTTCCTAAAATAAACAACTGCTTTATAATTTCCTGCTCTATGCAAGTGTATTGCATAAAGTGGCCCCCGAACCTCCTCTTCTGAGCCCCCCCTTCGCATTTTCCCCTCCTCCTTCTCGTGGCTTTTGGCTGCTGACTACTTTTAATTTACAGCAGCAGGTGCCAATGGCTCCCGCTGCTGTCAAAGCCTCCAGTGAGGCCAGAAAGAGGAGAGAAGAGCTGCAACAAGTAAGAAAAGTGCTGGATTGAGATTCAAGAATGGACTTAGTTAAGAGTTTAGGGAGGGCTGGGGGGGTGCAGAGAATGCATTAACTACTTCCCGACCACCTACCACAGATGTACTGTGGCAGGTTGGCTCTATTGCGTGAAACAACGCACCTGTACAACATTTCGTGCACTAAGGGCGCGTGCATTGCACAAAGGGGGAGCCAATCAGTGGCTCCAGTGGACCCGATGTCCGCCGGACGCCCGCGTTTGTTCCCCAGAGAGGCAGAACAACGATCTGCCTATGTAACCAAGGCAGATTGCTGTTCTGACAGGGGGAGAAGATAGAGATCGGTGCTGAATGCCTTTCTGCATTCAAACAGTTTTTGCTGCATTGCTAAAAAAAAATGTCAAGGTAAACCTACTTGGACTGTTTCTGGGTATCCTTGCCTCATGCATAGCTTACCACTGCTGACACAAATTGAGCACGCCCTGCTTTTAATTAGGTGCCTGGATGGGGGCAGTGCCTTAAAGAAACACCTATTGCATGGCACTGTACAGGTACCCCACATAACATTTCTGCAACTGGCTCTCAGCTGTAAAATTCTTATGTTTGCTGCAGGGTAAATTCTGCATTGTAGCTCAGTGTATGTAACCTATTCTGATGCTCCAGAATGTAAGGTGCTAAGAGTGTTGTAAGATTTCTTCAGCTGGACATTTTTGCCTGCAGGATAAATCATGCTCTGGTTCTTCAAATATTTTGCCTATTCTGATGTTCTGCAAATGCTCAATAGGCCTGAAAAAAGCCTCATATATGGCTTACAACATTGGGTAGAGGTTTATAAAACCTCTATTGGACGAGGCTAAAGCAGTCAAAAGCAATTAAAGCAAATAATTGGTTACACTTACAGATATCACCAAAGGGGTCAAGTCAAGGCATTTTTTTATGTGCAAAATCATAAGTTGGGCCCCATTGCTTGATAAGAAAAAAAGTGGTGTGCCTAATGTGGAACAAAGAAGAGTGGGGATGGTTTTCATTGTGCCAGGGGCGTTGTTATGATTGTAAAAGACCTGGGGTACCTTTGGGCCAAACAATGGGTGTGGCCAAATTGTGTTAATGGTAGTCAGTCAGTCTGTCCCTCAGTACAATCCTTTATGCCTCAAAGTCAGTCTGTTCTCCAGTACAGTCTCCCCAATGCCAGTCTGCCCCCCCCCCCCCAGTATAATCCTGCCCCCAGGTCAATCTGTCCCCCAGTATAATCCTTCCCCCAAGGACAATCTGTGCCCTAGGTTAATCCCCCCAGTTCAGTCTTTCCCTCAGGATAATCCCCCCCTCAGGTCAATCTGTCCCCAAGTATAATCCCCCAGAATCTGTCCCCCAGTATAATCGCCCTCAGGTTAATCAATCCCTCAGTATAATCCACCCCCCTGGGTCAGTCTGTCCCCCAGTACAATTGTTCCAGGCTAGTCAGACTGACCTAGAGGGATCGTACTAGGGAACAGCGTGACCACCAGTACAATCCCCACAATAGATCATTTTTTAGGCACCCACACAGATCAATAGAATTTTCAGCACTGGGATCGCTAGGGTGTAAACTGTAATAAGCCCCATGTAAACGAGGTGTTACTATGTTTTTTTTTTAATTTTCTTATTATTTTTGTACTTTTTGTTTGGGGGGGGCTTAGATTAAACATCAGAGGTCTAAACAGGCTCCTGAGGTGTCTTTTTTAGACAGAAAAAGGGACTGAGTCCTCATTCCTCTTCCCTGCAGCCTCAGCTGTACTGCAGACTTTCTATTTATTCACAAGCTGAAGCATAATTTTTTAGGGGCTGTTCTTAAAGTTAAATCCCCCTGTATCTCCCCTGCAGCACTTGAAGCCAGCGGGAAGGGAGAGAAGGAGAAGCCGCAGAAGATCAGTGCTAGGGGAGGGCGGAACATAAGAATGAAGGAGGGGGACATTTTGTAGCCCTAATGGAACAGTGGCAGCTCCTCTATGTGTGCAACATAAGTTAGAGCGCAGTTGGCCCCCCACTGGCCCAAATTGAAAATGGTGAAACAGAATCAAGAGTTAGAGAGAGCATCTCAAGAGCTGAATGTAGTATTGTGTAGAGAAACAGTGTTGACCACCCTCAACTTTAGGTAAGAATTTTATGTACAAGCCCATGCCTCTGATGTTGGCCTGGGAGCAGTCTGGTCCTATGAAATTACATTGGAACAAAGAGAACAATGCAAGGGTCATAAGATGGTTTCTGGTTCTTCAAGACTTTAACTTTTATGTATGGACATAGCAAGAGAATGCAGATGAACTGTTATAGGTTCACTATATTTTGGCAGGTAAGAGCAGAGGGAGGGTATTTTGGGGTACTGGCAGGCAGGATTGTGGACAATGTTTAGGTGTTGTGTATTTTCTTACATATACATGGTGAGGGTCTCCCGGGTTTATGACTTATGTGGAGAAAACAAACATTTGTTTTCTTAGAATATTAATAAGTTCTGTTTTGGGTCCTGAAGCCTAGAGGCTTTGAAGAGGATGGAATGAGATAAAAGTTCCCAGGTGCATATCTTACCTAAAAGCAAGACTTCAGGCCTTTATACTGTAAATGTAAGCTGATGCTTGAGATGAGAGATTGAGATGAGATGCTCAGGGCTTTCTTTCGTTATCTCTCTGCTGTGGAAGCCTGCTGCTGAGTGAAAGGCTGAGTGTTGACAAAAAAAGCTAAAAAAGTACAGGTCCTGTCTGTTTGTGTTGGGGAATTCATAGGGACACACTGTCAGAAAATGACCTGAGTTTAGTTAGTCGGAAAAGCAAATTGTTTCATGCCCAAGGACTTGCTGTAAAAAAAAAAAAAAAGAAAAATAATTCCTGCATTAAAACTGTGTTTGATGCTCTTCTAAATACAAATTCAGGACAAACCTGCTTGGACTATTCCTGGATGTCCCTGCTATGTCCATAGTTTACTTCTGCCAATATCATTTGAGCCTGCCCCCTAGTATAAATGTATTGTTTATGATTAGTAATTTATGAGATCACATCCGCCGTGATCTTATTTCATATTGTAACTTTGGATTTGAGTCCATTTACATTGTTCAATTTGTGTTCAATCTTGTGTTTTTAAGTGATGTCCCAGTCTCAACATTTTTATAAAATAAATAACACTTTGGACTAATGTATTGTTGCAACTAGCACACAAAGTGTGCAGTTCGCTATGCTGCATCTTGTTCCTGAATGTTATTATACTGTTTAGTCCATTAAAGGCTATAGCTATCTGTATGCAGCTTTGATATACTGTGCTCATAAAATCTCTCATTTGACTCCAATGATCACAGTTCACTACCATTTCTTTTCTAAATGTAATTTTATTTCTGTATTATTTTTAACCTTGGCAAGTTTTAGATTTAATTAGCATTTGTCAGATATATGTGTATGGCTGTAAAAATCTGGAGACACGCTGATCCCAAATCAATGTGGCCGGTGCAAAATTAAAAGCAAACTGAAGATTAATATGACTTAAGGTGATAGACAGACTGACAACAAACAGTAACAAACAGGGACAACATCAAAAATATGTATATGATATGTTTGTTTACGACTATGAATGCCAAAGGTGGATAAAAATGCCCAGTGTGTTTATGGGTGTAGATGAGATGTTGGTGCGGGGGGTATTATCAGTAGGCTGTGATCAGAGCAGATGCAGGCTTCATCCGCTTAGCTGGCAGCGAGATGCCGTAATTTATCCCGAAACAGACAGCCAGGGGACCACCGATCAATTTGTAATTTTTCTCTCTGCTGCCAGTTGAACAAACGTCGACATTAAATCCTTGGGAAGCTGAAGCGGCTCAGCTCAGTGCCTTAAATTATTCAATTAATGTGAGGAGGTCTCTTTTTTTGGTAATAAACGAGCTTTTGATGTGACAGGTTTGATTTCTGGAGAGAAGGACAGAGGGTCAGATGAGATGGATAAATCATCAAACTGGACAGAGAATGCAGAGAACTGGCAGGATGGTGGCAATGAAAAAAAAGACAGCTCTCAGTCATGGATTTCCTCCCTGCAGCTTGTAACGCTGGCCCCCAAAGTCAATATCTAATAGCCAAATAAAAATAAGAGAAGCTGCAGCACGCAAAGTGCTCAGAGCCCTCACTTGCTGTATTATAGATAAACATTATTGAAGGTTTGGCATGAATTAATCTAGTGACATTTACTGCGCCTAACTATAAAATGATTAACCCCTGGTGTTTTCAGGAAGGACATTGCTTGAATATCCATTGTGAATAGAAAATTCTAATTTCCTATGTCAATGCTATGCTTTATCAGTAATGGCAACATACTGTTTTAGTGTGGGTAGGGTTAAATAACACTGATAAAAGTAGCAGCTAGAAAAGGACACAGACCATAAAATGAGATATGAGAAAACAATGCTGCGACATGTTTTCAAATAAATTAATCTGTAGAGGTGATTAGCAGGGAGTGTGAGTTTTATATGCTGTTTCTGATGTTGTTTGCAAACAAGAAGCTTGTGAGACTCAAGAAACAGAAAGGAATCAGATTGGCCTCCAGCCACAACGGAGGCTTCAGGGATCAAAGCTTCGCTGGAGGGTTACCGCTGATACGCAGCCCAGCTGACTCCTGAAAGACTTCATCGCGTGATCGCATCAAGATTCCGTCAAAGTAAATAACACATGTATCCTGCTATTTAAGAGGTATCAGGCATATGGATTCGCCACTGTAGTTAAGAAGATTTTCCACAGCTATTCTTTCCAAGGCCCATTTTTTTGGTTCTTCCTGTAGGAAACAAAAAAAAAAAAAAAACAGAAAATGTTTAAATGATACATAGACTGGCTACAGTCATTATGTCAAGACAATACTTTATAGTGAGCATGCCAATAACCAAATACACTATCAGATTATATTTAATAGAAATATAGAATGGCAGTTTTTTTTTACTTTTTTCCACCCCACCTACTTCACTTCACTGAGAATCTCTGTACCATTCACTCCACCTGCTTCACCCTCACCTCTGTTATCTCTACCACACTGCTTTGTGTTAATTTGGAAACCTGAGTGTAGAGTACCCTTTTTCCTTCCTTTTCTTAAGCTTCCTCCACCACCTGTTTCACCCATGCTGAACTCCTTTTACCTTATTTTTCCACTGGGGGGGTCATTGTGCACCCTGATATTAACTTCACATCACATACTTCAATTACTCTGAGCTTTCCTGTCATCTCCATCACATCTAATTCAATATTACTGTGCATCCATCAGCCAGCTCCAACCCACCTGCTTCACTCTCACCAATCACCTACTGCTTGCCACCTATTCACCTTCACTGAGCATATCTGTAACCTCTGTCCCATGTGTTTCACCCTCACTGAGCATCTTTTTGTCACCAAAACTCTACCTGTTTAACTGTTACCAAGCACCTCTGTCACCTCTACCCCACCTGCTTCATCCTCACTAAACATCTCTGCAACCTCCACCCCACCTGCTTCATTCTCACTGAACAGACCATTCACCCCCCCCCCTTCCCCCTTACAGAACACATTTGTCACCTACACCCTATCTGATTCACATTCACTGAGCACTTCCCTCACCTCCACCTTACCTGCTTCATCCTCCCTAAGCACCTCTGTCATCTCCACCCAATCTTCTTCAACCTCACTGTGCACTTCTTTCAATTCCACATACCAACTTCATTTTCGCTGAGCAGTGCACCTCTGTCATCTCCACCTAATCTACTTCAACCTCACTGAGCACCTCTGTCACCTCCACCCCACCTTCTTCACTCTCAGTGAGCATTTGTGTCACCTACACCTCACTCGCTTAACCCGCAATGAGCCACTGTGTCACACCCACTTCATATTTTTCAACCTCACTGAGCACCTCTAAAGCCTCTTCCTCACCTTATAATCCTCACTCAGCACTTCTTTCAACTTTATTGCACATGCTTTATCCTTACTAAGAGACTTTGTAGCCTCTATCACAACTGCTTCATTATCACTGAGCACGTCTGTAACCCCCCACCCTACCTGCATCAGCCTTACTCTGTTCCCCAACCACACCTTTCTGACCCTTACTTAGCACCTTTTTCACTTTCACCCCACTTGCTTCATCATCACTGAGCACGTCTCTCACCTCCACCTCACCTGCTTTATCCTCACTAAGAACCTCTTTCACTTACACTTAGCACTCTTTACCTTCTATGAGCACCTCTCTCACCTCCACATCACTTGCTCATTCTTACCACAGACCTTTTTCACCTCCACCCACATTGGTTTACCCTTACTGGGCACCTGTGTCATCTACCTGCTTTACCCTTAATAAGCATTTGTGCCACCACAATCTTACTTGTTTCACCCTGAGCTCCTCTGTCACCTCCAGACCATATTCTTCACCCCCACTGAGAATCGTTGTCATTAGGGATGAGCTTCGAGTTCGAGTCAAACTCATGTTCGACTCGAACATTGCCTGTTCGCCTGTTCACCGAACAGAGAACAATTTGGGGTGTTTGCAGGAAATTCGAAAAGCCGCAAGCACCCTGTAAAAGTCTATGGGAGAAATCTAAAGTGCTAATTTTAAAAGCCTATATACAAGGGGACATGTATCAATGCAAAAAAAAGTTTTAAAAACGGGCGTTTTTTCAGGAGCAGTGATTTTAATAATACTTAAAGTGAAACAATAAAAGTGTAATATTCCTTTAAATTTCATACCTGGGGTGTGTATAGTATGCATGTAAAGGGGTGGATGTTTCCCGTGCTTAGAACTGTCCCTGCACAAAGTGTCATTTTTGCAGGAAAAAAAGCTATTTAAAATCACTCGCGGCTATAATGAATTGTCGGCTCCCGTAATACAGAGAACAGTCATTGAAAGTCATTGATAAAAAATAAATAAATAAAAGCGTGGGGTTACCCCCAAATTCAATTACCAGGCCCTTCAGGTCTGGTATGGATATTAAGGGGAAGCCCGGGTCCAATTAAAAAAAAAATGGTGTGGGGTTCCCCCTAAATATCCATACCAGACCCTTCAAGATTTGAAGGGGAACTCCACGCCAAATCTATACCAGACCCTTATCCAAGCTGCAGGAAAAGAGGGGGGGACGAGAGAGCGCCCCCCCTCCTGAACCCTACCAGGCCACATGCCCTCAACATTGGGAGGGTGCTTTGGGGGTCTGTGACCCCTCAAAGCACCATGTCCCCATGTTGATGAGGAGAAGGGTCTCATCCCCACAACCCTGGCCGGTGGTTGTGGGGGTCTGCGGGCGGGGGGGCTTATCAGAATCTGGAAGCCCCCTTTAACAAGGGGACCCCCAGATCCCGCCCCCCCGTTTGAAATGGTAAGGGGGTACAAAAGTACCCCTACCATTTCACAAAGAAAGTGTAAAAAATAGTTAAACAACACACAGACACCGTTGGGAAAATTCCTTTATTAAAAGTAAAAAAAAAGATTCCAGCAGTGGTAATCCACTCTTGCTATCCAGCGATGGGTGGTCTCTTCTCCGTGGTCCAGCGATGGCTGATCTCTTCTCCGACGTCCAGTGCAGCGCATCCTGTCTCCACGGAGACACTGCGGGAATCCCGTCTTAGCAGAGGAGGACCGGGCCACTCGTCATCTGACCCCGCGCCCCTCTGACGCAACGCAAGGGGAAACCTGCGTTACATCAGAGGGGGGTCGGGTCACCCGTACGTCACTGGGGAAACCCAGGCTTCCCCAGTGATGTAAGGGTGACCCCGCCCCCTCTGACGCAAGGGGAAATCTGGGCTTTCCCAGTGATGTATGGGTGACCCTGCCCCCCTCTGATGTAACGCAGGTTTCTGTTACATCAGAGGGGGGCGTTGCGTCAGGTCAGATGACGAGTGGCCCGGTCCTCCTCTGCTAAGACGGGATTCCTTCAGTGTCTCCATGGAGACAGGATGCGCTGCGCTGGACGTCAGAGAAGAGAGCACCCATCGCTGGATAGCAAGAGTGTATTACCACCGCTGGAATCTTTTTTTTCCCAATGGTGTCTGTGTGTTTTTTAACTATTTTTTACACTTCCTTTGTGAAATGGTAGGGGTACTTTTGTACCCCCTTACCATTTCAAACAGGGGGGGTGGGATCTAGGGGTCCCCTTGTTAAAGGGGGCTTCCAGATTCTGATAAGCCCCCTGCCCGCAGACCCCCACAACCACCGGCCAGGGTTGTGGGGATGAGACTCTTCTCCTCATCAACATTGGGACATGGTGCTTTGAGGGGTCACAGACCCCCAAAGCATCCTCCCAATGTTGAGGGCATGTGGCCTGGTATGGTTCAGGAGGGGGGGCTCTCTCGTCCCCCCCTCTTTTCCTGTGGCCTGCCAGGTTGCGTGCTCGGATAAGGGTCTGGTATGGATTTTGAGGGGGACCCCCACGCCATTTTTTTAAAAAATTTGGCGTGGAGTTCCCCTTAAAATCCATACCAGACCCTTGGTCTGGTATGGATATTTAGGGGGAACCCCACGTCATTTTTTTTTATTTGACCGGGGTTCCCCTTAATATCCATACCAGACCTGAAGGGCCTGGTAATTTAATTTAGGGGGGAACCCCACGCTTTATTTTTTTTATTAATGACTTTCAATGACTGTTCTCTGTATTACGGGAGCCGACAATTCATTATAGCCACGAGTGATTTTAAATAGCTTTTTTTCCTGCAAAAATGACACTCCGTGCAGGGACAGTTCTAAGCACGGGAAACATGCACCCCTTTACATGCATACTATAGACACCCCCCCAGGTACGAAATTTAAAGGAATATTACACTTTTATTGTTTCACTTTAAGCATTATTAAAATTACTTCTCCTGAAAAAACAACCGTTTTTAAAACTTTTTTTTGCATTGATACATGTCCCCTGGGGCAGGACCCAGGTCCCCAAACACTTTTTATGACAATAACTTGCATATTAGCCTTTAAAATGAGCACTTTTGATTTTGAACATTTGAGTCCCATAGACTTTAATAGGGTTCTAAAGTTCACAGGAACTTTAGGTCTGTTCGCAGGTTCTGGTGCAAACCGAACAGGGGGGCGTTCGGCTCATCCCTAGTTGTCATCTCAACCTCACCTGCTTGACCCTCATCAAGCACCACATTCACCTCCACCCCATCTGCTTCACCTTCATTAACCACCCATTTGTCACCTCCATCCCACCTGCTTCACTCCACTGAGCACCTCTGTCCCTCTACATGTTTCACCTTTGCTGAACCCTTTTAACCTTCTTTCTGTTTTACCCTCTCTGGACATTCTTGACCTCACCCTGCTTCTACCCCACTGAGCACCACTGTCATCTCCACTCAACTAACTTTTAAAGTTTTTTCAATAAATACATAACTGAATAAAAAGATGGCTGGTTAATATGTTCCTGCATGCTTTAATTAAAAAAAAATCAACAAGAAAAAGCACATGGTTTGATCTATAAAAAATATTTCAAATAAATATGGGAAATACAGTATATTGAATGTTTGTTTTATCAATTTGTTAGTCATACATGTTTTGCCCTTTTTCCTGCTTAAAGCTTGACCTGCAAAAATTACCTCATTCTCTCCTAGTTGGAAGTGGCTTTTGTGTAATGTGGATTTAGGCTAGGTTCACATATGTGGTTGCTGTGGTCTTCAGACTTGTTTTGCAGTGCATTTTCCTTTTTTGAACACATGTTTTTTTATGATTTTTTTATGCGTCTTTGTGTTTTTTTTCTCTTTAGAAAACTGTGAATGAATGAATGAATGAATGACTGAATTAACCTACCAGCATGTCTTTGGAGTGAATAGACGGTTGTTAAGGAGGGGGTGGCTACCACATCCTTAAAAATTGATGACTCATCAGCTGTCAGCTTAATGTAAACAAAAGAATGCCGGCATTAAAAAAACGGTAAAAAACTGCGTGGGGATACCTCCAATCAATACCAGGCCCTTCAGGTCTGGGACAGAGTTTAAAGGGAACCCCATGCCCAAAAAAATAAAAATAGCATGGGGTCCCCTCCAAAGTCCACACCAGACCCTTAGCTGAGCATGCAGACTGGCAAAGCCAGGAAAGGGGGGGACAACAAGTGCCCCCCTGCTGAACCATACCAGGCCACATGTCCTCATAATGGGGAGGTGCTTTGGGGTAGGGAAGATTCCCCCCCAAAGTACTTTGTCACCATATTTAAGAGGACAAGAGCCTCTACCCCACAACCCTGGCCCAGTGGTTGTGGGGGTGCGGGGTGACTTATCGAAATCTGGAAGCCCCCTAAAAGGGGGCCCCCCAGATCCTGGCCCCCCTCATGTGAATTAATATGGGGTACATAGTACCCCTACTCTTTCATCAAAAAAGTGTAAAATGTGAGTAAAAACACAACAGGTGTTGACATGTCCTTTTTTTAAAAACACACGCAAAAAAAACAAAAAATAAATGTCTCCCCCAAAGTAGATCCAATGTCAATCAAGCTGAATGCTGGCTGCTGACCAGAAGCAAAAGAAAAGAAGAGATCTGCATCAGACAAAGGCTTCTGCCTTCTGACAGTTATTAAATAACTAACGGGCGGGGCAACCCATTGATGTAAACGGGTGACCCCACCCCCTTGTGACGTCCTTGACCCAGCATGCCCTGGGTCGATGACATCACCAGGGGTGAAGTCACCCATCAATTATTTAGGAACTGTCAGATGGCGGGAGCCTTCGTTGGATGCAGATCTTCATGTTGGATTTACTTTGCATTGTTTTTTGTTTTGTTTTTTAATAAAGAAATTGTCAAAAACTGTCTATGTTTTTATTTATTGTGACACTTTTTTGGTGAATAAGTAGGGGTACACATTCACATGGGGGCTTTAACAAGGATCCCTTGTTAAAGGGGGCTTCAAGATTCTGATAAGGCCCCCACCAGCAGATCCCCAAAACCACCATATAGAAGTTTTTTTTTTTTATCTTGAAGCAGAGAATGCATTACAGTAAAAAACCTTCTACACTTACAATCACTTTAAACATGCATGTGAACTGCCACACCTGAATGGTGTACTTCAGGAACAGTGACAAAAATAAATATTGCCTCTAGATGAAAAATCATACCCCGCCAGCTTATGTTTGTAAAAAAAAAGGCTGGGGGATGATATGTGGTCAATAATGTCAGCCATCATCACTAGCACCATCATTTAGTAGCCAATAAAGGGGCTATCATTTGTAACAAGAGTCTGACATAGAGGGATCCCCATATCATAATGGATAGGTAAGCAGGAGTCATTCAGCGGTTCACAGATCAGGGTAAAGGGCCAATCACAGCGTTCCTTTGCCATGTGATCAGCTGTGTCCAATCACAGCTGATCACATGTAAACAAACTTGGCGGTTATCTGCATTCCTTTCCTCATGCGCTGTCATAGCGTGAGGAGAGTAGAGCCAGTAACCGGCAAGGGTGACGGGACATTTACACTGATAGTCAGGGTACTGATCATCAGTGTCCTGATTATTGGTGCAGCCCAAACAGTGTCCATCAGTGCTGTTCTCATACTTCAGGGGGGTTGGGTCCTCCAGACACTAACGCCTATATCCATGTGAACGATAATTAAATATACAAAATATCTATGTCTAAAGGACAGACAAAAATAAAGGGAACAGGAGCTATAGGTAAAAGGAAATATGCAAAAAACTGACAATAAAAAAACTATATATAGCTCAACCACCCCTGGATGGAGTTTGGAGTTTTTTGCATATGCCCATCAGTGCTTCCTATCAGTGCCCACCAGTGCCCACCAATGCCACCTTACCCGTGCCCATTAGTGCTGCCTCATAAGTGCACATCAGTGCAGCCTATTTTGGCGGCACAGTGGTGTAGTGGTTAGCACTCTCACCTAGCAGCAAGAAGGTTCACTGGTTCAAATCCCAACCATGACACCACCTGCCTGGAGTTTGCATGTTCTCCCTGTGCCTGCGTGGGTCTCCCCCAGGTACTCCAGCTTCCTCCCACAATCCAAAGACATGCAGGTAGGTTAATTGGCTTCTGTCCAAAAATTGGCCCTAGTATATGAATGGGGACCTTGGATTGTGGGCTTCTTGAGGGTAGGGACCAATGTGAGTGTGCAATGTGCAGGGATAGGGACAATTGTAGACATTCACTCAGGTTGAACTGGATGGACTGGTGTCTTTATTCAACCTTGCTAACTATGAAACTACTATATGTATTTATGTTGTGTAATTATATATTTAACTACTATGAAACTATTATCAGTGCACATCAGTGGCGCCTCATCAGCTCACATCAGCGAAGGAGAAAAATTACTTATTTGCAAATTTTTATAACTGAAACTAAGAAAAAAAAATGTTTTGTAAAATGTTTGCCATTTTTTCGTTTGTTTAGCAAAAAATAAAAACCCAGTGGTAATTAAATACCAACAAAAGAAAGTTCTTTATGTTTTAAAAAAATGATAAAAATTTCATATGTGCAACATTGTTGCATGACCGCTCAATTTCCATTTAAAGTGTGACATCACTGAAATATGAAAATTGGCCTGGGCAGGAAGAAGGAGAAAGTTCCCAGCATTGAAGTGATTACTAAAGGACTTTATCACAGCGTGGTTGTATTTATTTACATTTTTTTGAATAGTAAATGAGTATTGATTTGGAGGGGGAACCAAAGCAAAAAGGGCACCATTTCCCAATATTGATGCAGACAAGAGCCTAATTTTCCTGGTCCAAAGGATGTAGGGCTCCACCGTGGAAACAAGTCAAAATCCGAAAGCCCCCTTTTGAATAAGGAGGACCCTAGATATCTGGCCTTCCCCACATAAATGAGTAATGGGGTAACAGTAGCCCTTTTTACTCAGTAACAAAAACAAGGAAAATGTAAATGAATATTTCCACTCCTTCCTATAAGTATCCTGTCACGCACCTGGATCGTGAGCCTGATGTGTAGAGGAGAGCCTCTCTTGCCGCACCGGCTTGTGGGCCCTGGGGTTGAGACAGTAGCCACAGAAGCACGGTGATGCAGGAGTGCCTGGGTTCAGTCTGGTATTGGTATGACTGGATGCTGGTGGCAGGAGATGCAGCAGGCAGACCGGTAGAGCTGGGTAGACCAAGACCGTGGTGGACTGTAATGCAGCAGGAACAAGAACTGGTGCGACCCACAGGGCAGGAATGCAGCAGGCTGGAAGAGCAGATGCAGAGTCAGGCAGGCCGGGTCGGTTACGTTCTGGCAGATCAGGCAGAGCAGCAGGCAGAAGGGAAGTCCAATAAGCCGAGGTCAGGGTATCAAGCAGACAAGGTTAGTAGGAGCAAGCCGGGTCAGAGATCAGAAGTCAGCACAGATAACGGATTTCAGGGAGCACAGAAGCTGCAGACTGAACAGCAAGAAGTCCTGGGTGCAATCACCTTAAATAGCCCCATTGGTGCCAACGTTGGTGACAGGCGCACGTGTGTGTGCACGCTGGCACACTTTGGACATCAAAGTCACATGACAAGCCGTTCCCCATGTTTTCCAATGATAACCATTCATATATGTGCAACTTAAAGTCCCATAGTTTAAATCCATTATCAATCACACCCTTCCATTGATGTAGATTATTTATCAATCATGATGAATATGTTTCAATGACCTGCCAACACAATCTCAAAAACCTATGCACAACAATCCTCTCCAGCCGGATTCTCGCTGCGAATAACAACTCCCTGGCTGGCAGCTGAATGTCAACAAACTAGCTGGTAACGCTGGCTGACATCTTTGACCAAAAATGAGCATGACCATATCACCAGGAATACCCAACTGCTTATATGGAGAAGGTGGGAAGACATGTCAAACCTTGTCATTTAGTTTGCCCATTTTTGTGAACCTCAAAAAGCGAGAGTTTGGGTGGAACTCTTTGTTGACCAGAACCCAAAGCAAAACCCCTACTTATGACCACACGCTTTATTTCCCAGCCTAGATGATCTTCACAGAAATTGAAGCTTGGGAAAACTCAGGCCTTCTTATGAGTGTAAAAAAAAAAAAACCTTGCACTTTAACTACTCCATGCTGATGGATACACCTACAGCTTATCATGACTATCAATGACTATTCCAGACTGCTGGTAAAGTATGTGGGCAGAGACCAGTATCAAAGTCTACGTAAAATATGGCACCAACATCCTGTATAGATAAGAGGAAATGTTTGGAAGATATGGGACTTTATGGGTGCATAATGACAAAATATTGAATCAACAATATATAAAAAAATATATACAAATTTTATTAAATGAACAATCATCCTAAAATCAATACATACAATGCAATCATAGCCATAGGTGTATGCAAAACATCCTATTAGAAACTTGTAGAAAACATGAACGTGATTACAGTAAATCATTGTCACTAATAGGATGGTATGCATACACCTATGGCTATGATTGCATTGTATGTATTGATTTTAGGATGATTGTTCATGCACCCATAAAGTCCCATATCTTCCAAACATTTCTTATATTCCAGACTGCTGCACACACATCACAATTCATTACACATCATTCTAGTTGTATATTTTTTAATATGTTGTGTCTATATAATGTCAAGCCATGTCAATTACAATCCATTGTAGCATTAAAATGGTAAGAAAAGCTGCAAAATTCCACCATGCATGCCAACCCAAAGAAAGTGCAGGTTCAAGGGCATTGTTTCACTCAGAGTGAACCAGTTGCTTCTGTGCATTTTCAAAATGTAAATTGGTATAAGAAAATTCTACTTTGTTGTGAATTTAATTAAATATGGTGAGCAAATTGTGGCTAGGGATGAGAAATTCATTTTCATCCGCTCAAAACTTCAGTAAAATTTGAAAGTTTTCCAGAAAATTATATTATTTTCCAATAAATGGTAAATGGGTTAAAGAAGAGGTTACAGAAGCTTTTTTTTACAGGAAGAAAAAACAGACAGTGAAAAAGTATGATATAAACTTTGAAGCAACAGTACACATATAATGATCCAATAAGAAAATACAGATACAGAGAATACTAAGGGACAAATGTTTAAAGACAGTTAATGTAACTTTAAGCACTTGCACCTAGAAGACTCACCTGTAGTGAATGTTTGATGAATGTTACGTTAACTGCTTTATAAATATACCCCTAAATTATAAAAAATAAATAAAATATACTACTCTAACTAAGCTATAAAACATACCCTCTAAATAAAGCACTAAAAAAAGTTTGTCTTTTTTTGTTTAAACAACTTGAGTTAATTGAGAGCATATCGAACTGGTGATATTTCACCTAAGGCATAATTGTTAAGTTTTCAGCAAAATTGATTTAGCTGAAACCCCTCTGACAAATATAGTGTATATTTTCATGTGATACTCAATACATTTGTGTTTTATTAAATCAAGTCAAAGTGGATGTAAATTATTTGTTTCACTGGTGTTATTAGGGTAGGTACTTCCCATTTCTCCCCACTTTGCGTCCCTGTGACAATTACTAGCTTTTCATTCCCACCATCCTAAATTTGAAACACAATTTGCTCTAAGTATCCATTTTATTGACACATTTTCTGTGATAAATGATAATGATATACAAAAGTGACGCTTAATAGAAGTTAAATTAATTTGTCTTCTAAATATTTCTAGTCACTTCACAGTCAAAACTGCCATCTATTAAACTATATTTGACATATGTAAAATACTATTGCAATAAGCAACAGAATGTACAATTATCTGGGAGTGCAAATTATTTTCAGTGAGTAAATTATGAGGCTAGTTCTTTCCCTGTGCTTTTTGTACCATCAAAGTTTATCCTTTAATTGTTTATTAGATCCATGTCTTCTTAATACTGTCCAGATTAAAAGTGATGGGATCGAACACCTTCAATCTGTACCTGCCATGTATAATGGATCCCCCTCCAGTGTAGTTAGTGTATGCCAAGCCTGGTATTGCTGGGTCAAGCATGAAATATGCATAGTGACTTCTTGTTTAATGCTCTTTTTATACAGAGTGCTGCAGCCCAGCCAAGCCTAGAGCTAACAAGAGACGGGCAGTTGATAAATTATTCATCTTCAAATGCTCAGCTTCCTCTGTAGGTTGTGACAAGTTGGAAATGCACAGATCCATAATCCTCCAGCTTGTTTCTTATTCCAGAGAGAAGGTTCTTGGGCCAAAAACCATAGACGCAGTCCCTGCTCAATGGGGCTCTGTGTTTGTGCAGGACATTTGCACAGGGACGATGCAACACATAAGCCAAACTCTTGTAAATATGGGCAATAAAAAATGTATAAACTCTCAGCAGTAGTACAGAATGACCCTGCAGCAATTTCTAGAATAGCATAAAATAATATTTTAGGAGGAGCAAAATTACAAATCTGTAAATCTGCATATGTGTTTTTAATCCTTTTTTTGGGGATCAGAGGTCATTAATGCCTAGATGCCCAGACTAACTTTAGAAACATCAGCATGCATTGGTTAACATAACAATAACTATGACCAATTTGCCTGCCTAAATATTTTCATCTGAAAATAAAAACATTGCACCAAATTCATTTAAATATTAAAGTGAATAAATATTAGAAGCACACAAATAAACAAAAATGTGAAAGACAACATTTTGTTACATTTTTAGTATTTCAAATTATTATAAAAAAAATAATTGTATGTGTATGGAGAGCTCATACACATAAATGTTCTGGCAGCTGTCATTGTCAGTGACAGCTGTTTAAAAACAAAGCCATGTGGTGACTGTGTCATAGTTGACATACAATCACATGATTGGGAATCATGATAATAGGTGACAGCACAGGCTTGGAATGAACAACATGCATAAGTGGATTATAAATGAATGTTCCCTCTGCATTGAAAAAAATGCAAGGGAATGTTCATCTAAACGTAGCAGATGCAAAGTGGTTTAATGATGAAAAATTTAGAGGACTTGCCAAAGTTTGATCACAAATAAATCTTGCAGGAGATTGAATGAGTGAATTGTCACAGATTTGCATCTTTGCTATAGATTTATCTATTGTATTCCCAAAGATCAGCAGGCATGCTGGTACATCTAATTTCATGGCATTACCTAAGGTTTTGCTGCTTACATGTGTAGCGCCCCCCTGAAGGAGTTGCTTGAGTATATTTTTTTCTGTACTCTGCCATACAACCCCAGGAACAGTTTCAGCCCCTCCGGCACACCTATTAAACAGTGTTACTGCGGACACAATAGTAAATAGACACAAACTGTGGTAAACCAGAAAGTTTGTTTCCTGGAAGACTTTTTACCATCAAGCAAACAGTAATAGTATAATCAAGTAGTCAAAAATAGAAAAAAAACTCTGATATGGAAAAGTACAGTATAACACAAAGTCACCTGCAAATTACAACCAGCACAACCCAACCAACCGACCGCTCACTGTATATATACGTCATTTTTTTGAAGAGGGATATCTCGGTAATGGCAGCAGCTGCTGCCACAACCGAGGTATCCCTCTTTACAGTGAGCGGTTCTGTTTCCGATAATGGTGGTCTCTGCTGCGGGTTCGCCGCGAGATCACCGTTCTCGGCGGCGGGAGAGGTGCCCCCCTGCCGCTCTCCCGCGCCTTACGCCGCTTACCGGAGGCGATCTGGTCCTGGTACGTGCTGGGTATGGAGACGAGTGAGGCTAAGATGGCCCCCACTCATCTCTATACCATAGGAGGGCTGAAGCAACGTCAAAACGTCACTTCCGCCCATACGTCTTAAAGGCACAATTTCCAAATGTCATTTTTTTAAATTACATTTTTTTTTTGCATTTAAGTCCAAATATGAGATCAGAGGACTTTTTGACCCCAGATCTCATATTTAAGAGGACCTGTAATGCTTTTTTTCTATTACAAGGGATGCTTACATTCCTTGTAATAGGAATAAAAGTGATCAATTTTTTTTTTTTTAAAACAGTGTAAAAAAGAATAAATTCAAGTAAAATAAATAAGAAAAACAAACATTTTTTTTTTAAAACACCCCGTCCCGACGATCTCGCGTGCAGAAGCGAACGCATACGTGAGTAGCGCCCACATATGAAAACGGTAGTCAAACCACACATGTGTATCGCCGCGATCGGTAGAGCGAGAACAATAATTCTAGTCATAGACCTCCTCTGTAACTCAAAAAATGCAACCTGTAGAATTTTTTAAATGTCGCTTATGGAGATTTTTAAGGGGAAAAATTTGACGCCATTCCACGAGCGGGCTCAATTTTGAAGCAGGACATGTTGGGTATCAATTTACTCTGCATAACATTATCTTTCACAATACAAAAAAAAATTGGGCTAATTTTACTGTTGTCTTATTTTTATATTCAAAAAAGTGATTTTTTTCCAAAAAAAGTGCGCTTGTAGGACCTCTGCGCAAATACGGTGTGAAAAAAAGTATTGCAATGACCGCCATTTTATTCTCTAGGGTGTTAGAAAAAAGACAATATATAATGTTTGGGGGTTCTAAGTAATTTTCTAGCAAAAAAAACTGTTTTTAAACATGTAAACACCTAAATTCCAAAACGAGGCTGGTCCTTAAAGCCGTGTTTCAGCTTAAAAAAAAAAAAAATTAAAAGTCAGCAGCTAAAAAAAAGTCGCTGCTGACTTTTAATAAGTACACTTACCCTCCCAGGGCGCCCGCAATGTCGTTCGTGGAGGCCGAGATGTCCCTCTGCGATCCGGATCCAGCGCCGCCATCCTCAGTAAGGGAAACGGCTTTGCGCGGCCTACTGCACATGCGTGAGTCGGCTCGCGGCCTACTGCGCATGCGCGATTTGGATTTGTGAAAGGGGAACGCGATGTGTTGTGGGACACCGTTCCCATAACACACCGCGCCCCATTCACTAGAAGACGGAAGGAGAGAAGATCACCGCGGCGCTGGAGGAGGCAGATTAGGACAATCTGCCTAGCAACAGCCATTTCTGGTAAATAAAAAAAATATATATTTTTTTTTTTTTTCATTTGAAATTGTTACTAACATTTTTTAAAGTTTTTGTTTTCAGGGTGTCCCACCACTTTAAGTGGTTAAATAGTTCTAATGTGATCTATGTGCTCAGGCATGAAGGGAAATAGGGATGACTTGTTGAAGGTCAGTCCATTTCCCTAAGATCCTGAAATCACAGGCAACAGTATGAACTATCAACTTTAGGCTTAAAGCTAGAGTTCCTCCTTAGTGAGTATGAATGTGATCACTGTGTCACCGCTAAATGAAGCAAAAGCCTGAAAGTCCTTGTAGTGGAGATGTATGGTATCTTCAGCTAGCTCTGTGTTGGTACACTTGGTGTCCTAGTTGGCAGAGTGAATGTACAGTATACTGAGTGCCCAGATAAGCAAAGTGGACACTGTAATTGTTCAGCGGGGTGTAAGTGTAACTGTCAGGAAAGGTTCCATCTGCTGGTAATATCTATCATTTGCTGTGCATTACTGAGGTCCACCAGCAGTTTGAAACTGTCAGGAGAGCTTTTCCCTGCTAGTGTTATGTCATCTTTGGGCTGCAGTACTGACGTCCACCAGCAGATGGATCCTGGCAGTGTGGATCAGACAGCACCTCCTGCGTTCAGGTGTCACTTGAAGCTAATCACAGGTATTCATATAAATACCAGGCTGATGATTGCTCTCATCGCCTTGATATCTTCCTTGTGTCCTGATCAGAACCTGCTGCCTGAAGACCTGAACCTGTTACCTGAAGACCTGAACCGGTTACCTGAGTAACTGATCCTGTCTCCTTGTCCTGATCCCTATCCTGTCCCACCTGTTACCTTGCATCCCTGCCCTGCAGTCTGATCCGTCCATCCTCTCCCTGTCCTGTTTTCCTACCCCATCTGCTGATCTCCCGTTGATGACCCTGGCCTGGCTTATGGCTGTGATTCTGGAACCGCCCTTTGTTTATCTGCTCACTCTCTGTGCATGACCCCAGCCTGACTATTGTTTATGATCCTGGTATTTCCCATTTATTGTACATATCTGTCTGTTGTTATTTGTGGGTAGGGATGAGCTTCGAGTTTGAGTCGAACTCATGTTCGACTCGAACATTGCCTGTTCGCCTGTTCACCGAACAGCAAACAATTTGGGGTGTTCGCGGCAAATTCGAAAAGCCACGAGCACCCTGTAAAAGTCTATGGGAGAAATCTCAAGTGCTAATTTTAAAAGCCTATATGCAAGTTCATGTCATAAAAAGTGTTTGGGGACCTTGGTTCTGCCCCAGGGGACATGTATCAATGCAATTTTTTTTTTTTTAAACGGACGTTTTTTCAGTAGCAGTGATTTTAATAATGCTTAAAGTGAAACAATAAAAGTGTAATATTCCTTTAAATTTTGTACCTGGGGGGTGTGCATAGTATGCATGTACAGGGGCGCATGTTTCCCGTGCTTGGAACTGTCCCTGCACAAAGTGTCATTTAAAATCACTATAATGAATTGCCGGCTCCCGTAATACAGAGAACAGTCATTAACCGCTTCCCGACCGCCTCATGTAGATATACGTCTACAGAATGGCACGGGCAGGCAAAACCACCCGTGGGTCGCGCGGTCACGGGAGCTCCGTGACCCCGGCCGCGGGACCAGCGGACCCGATCGCCGCTGGTGTCCTGCGATCGGGTTACGGAGCTGAAGAATGGGGAGAGGTTTGTGTAAACAAACCTCCCCCCGCGCTTCCTACTCTGCCTGTCATTGATTGGCTGTTCCCGGTCATCGGGAAAGCCGATCAATGACGTCAGACGTCAGCCCCGCCCCCTAATGTAAAAAAAAAACACACACGTCAGAGCCCATAACCCCTCCCCTCCCCCTAGTGGTTAACTCTTTCACTACAACTGTCATTTATACAGGAATCAATGCATTTAAATAGCATTGATTGCTGTATAAATGACAATGGTCCCAAAAATGTGTCAAAAATGTCCGATGTGTCCGCCATAATGTCGCAGTCACAATAAAAATCACTGATCGCCACCATTACTAGTAAAAAAAAAAATATTAATAAAAATGCTATAAAACTATCCCCTATTTTGTAAACGCTATAACTTTTGCGCAAACCAATCAATAATCGCTAATTGCGATTTTTTTTTTTTTTTATCAAAAATATGTAGAAGAATACGTATCGGCCTAAACTGAGGAAAAAAAATGTTTTTTTATATATTTTTTGGGGATATTTATTATAGCAAAAGGCAAAAAATATCGCATTTTTTTCAAAATTGTCGCTCTATTTTTGTTTATAGCGCAAAAAATAAAAACCGCAGGGGCGATCAAATACCACCAAAAGAAAGCTCTATTTGTGGGAAAAAAAGGACACCAATTTTGTTTTGGAGCCACGTCGCACGGCCGCGCAATTGTCAGTTAAAGCAACGCAGTGCCGAATCGCAAAAAGAGGCCTGGTCCTTTGGCTGCCAATTGGTCCGGGGCTGAAGTGGTTAAAAGTCATTGATAAAAAAAAAAAAAAAAAAAAAGCGTGGGGGTCCCCCCAAATTCAATTACCAGGCCCTTCAGGTCTAGTATGGATATTAAGGGGAACCCCGGGTCAAATAAAAAAAAATGACATGGGGTTCCCCCTAAATATCCATACCAGACCCTTCAGGTCTGGCATGGATTTTAAGGGGAACTCCACGCTAAATAAAAAAAAATGGCGTGGGGGTCCGCCTCAAAATCCATACCAGACCCTTATCCGAGCACGCAACCTGGCATGCCGCAGGAAAAGAGGGGGGACGAGAGAGCGCCCCCCTCCTGAACCGTACCATGCCACATGCCCTCAACATTGGGAGGACGCTTTGGGGGTCTGTGACCCCTCAAAGCACCATGTCCCCATGTTGATGAGGAGAAGGGTCTCTTCCCCACAACCACCGGCACGGATCTGCAGACGGGGGGCTTATCAGAATCTGGAAGCCCCCTTTAACAAGGGGACCCCCAGATCCCGCCCCCCCTGTTTGAAATGATAAGGGGATACAAAATTACCCCTACCATTTCACAAAGAAAGTGTAAATAATAGTTAAAAAACACACAGACACCGTTGGGAAAAGTCCTTTATTAAAAATTCTGAGAGACTCCTAGTGACCCTTTTATTCCTTATGATATTGCTGAATTTCCCTTCTTCCTAGTGTCTGTTTGCACGTATCTCCCAGTGCTTTCCTGTGTGATCTCTGTACCTCCAATGTCCCTAGTCCCCTAGTGTCTTCCAGCCTGCCCAAGGTTACTGTCAGTGTGTTCCTGCTTGCAACCTTTTTTGTTTTTTGAACATTCAAGTGTCCTTGTGCTTCTGTTTCCCTTATGTATCTTTGCCAGCATTCAGCCTTCCAGCCCCTCTGTAATCCCTATTGTGAGTTTCAGTCTTTTTGTTGGCATCACCTGTGTCTGCTTCAGTGTCTCCCAGAGTATTTCCTGTGTCTCTGTGCACCCCTTCCTGCTCTGAGAGATCCTGTTTGTCTCTCTGCATTGCTACTCATGCCTAGTTGTCCTGTGTGTCTCTGTGAATCTGTTTCCAGTGTCTGTGTGTTTCCATACCTTCCTGCCAGCTTGAGCTCTACTCCATACTGTCCTGCGATACCTGCACCTCAGTGCTGCAATTGATTCTTATAATTTTATCAGCCTTTAGTTCCCAGTAGCTGTCTTCTTGGGTTAGTCTGAGAACTGTAACCTGGGGATCATCTGCAGTGCAACCCATCAGCGGCGGCCCGTCCAGAGCCATAAGCTCTAATAGGCTTCAAAATACGTGGGTTTGTGGCGCAGAGCATTGCGCCATGAGCCCATCCAGGTGTTACAACAGCAAATGAATATTCGCTGTTGTAACACTGATACTCAATCCGGCCAATCAGAAGTGGGTGTGAGACCCGTTTTCTGATTGGCTGAAAAGAGAAGAGAAGATTGGCCCCTGAGAAGGAGGAAGGAAACGGAAGCCAGAGCCATCACCCGTGGAGAGCAGGAGAACGGGAGAGCCACAGCGAGACAGGGAGAAGCACCACATAGATGGGGTAAGTGCACCAGTCCCACCCGTTGACGGACCGACCAACAGGGGGAGGGGGTTGTGGGGGTAGTACTGTTTGCCGCCCCTAAAGAAAATTACCACAGCCCACCACTACAACCTATATCCACTTTCAGGAGTTCTAGAGAAGACCAGGTGGTTCCTTGAACTCTGCGCCTTAGCCCTTCCAAGGTCTCTCACCTTTGCTGTATGTGCGGGCATGCTGTGTTCTCCCCAGACAGTACCAATAGGTATCCTTTCTCTCCTGGAAGGCTGCATGGAGGGTCCCCGATTCCAATCTTGCGTGACAGTTCCCATTCATAACAATATTGGAGGATTGAAATTTAGGACCACATTTCCTACACATTGGGTAATTTAAAATGTAGGACCACTATATTCTTTATGCACTGAAACACTGATACACAAATATAAAAGGATATTGGTTCCTTCTTTATACCAATCAAAGGTATGAAGAAGGAACCAATCAGTAGTTCCAAAACGCATCCCATTTTGATTACATCACTTCCAGTTTGCTCCACGCTGGTTTTGGTCCCCTTCCTGCTGACATCATTTCCGGGACTCGCGTTCCACGCTGTCCACGGCAAAATGGCTGCACCATTAACATTCCTAGAGCTGCGGCTTCCCTTTGCTGGCCTCTTTAGGATTCATGCTGATGACTGGACTACCCCTTGCAACTTTAGATACACACTGGGACAAACCTGATGCCAGATCACCTCCTCAACATCCTTATGATGAGCTCCTTTTAACATCCATCTTGTAAGTGTTTTTAATCCCTTTGAGATATTAAAAGTTTAAACATACTGCACTTAGAGGCGCCTCTTTTCTGTTTTGTCAAATTTAAGGTTTGACCATGATGTTCACGAATCTAGAAGTACTTAAGGAGGTCTTTATTGTTTGAAGATAATATCAATTCTGGAAAAGTTATCCACTAACGTTCTTTCACCACAGAGTAGCTTTATGGTTTATCTGCCTAAACTAGATGCCCATAACTTTACAAATATACAAGGGGACCTATTTTACCTAAAAATGGTTTTATTTAAGAAAAAAGACCCAGCGATAAGCTGGATTGACACTACATGAGAACATTAGGAAGATGCAAATTTGTAAATCAGCAAAGAGGCTCTGACATGTTAAACTACACAAGTTTAATCAGGGAAAACAGTGTATTAGCACCCCAGAAGAGCACAAGAGTGCTAACCAAACTTGGCAACCTTTGTCTGACTAAATATGCTTAAAATACAAAAAGAAAAGTATACATGTATAATTTCTAAGCAAAAAAAGATGTACTGATGAGGTGCATCAATTTTATAGAAGAGCACACAAAAGTTGTAAAAAAACATGAAGATATAACAACACTGAAATGTTAAACAGAAGAAATATATCTACAGTAGCCTTATAATCTATTTATTAAAAAAGATCCCTTCAGGGTTATGTCATATTCACAGATGAAAAGCATCATGAAGTTATAGAATGCAGGCAGAGAGGCCCACATGCTTCAAAGAGAAGTATAGCTTAAAAAAAAACTGTTATACCCAACTAGATGACTGTAGCACTGATCCCACTGGCAACTGTAATATGCCACGTCTGAGACTGAGAACTGAATGATCAAACACCGCTGATCACTCAGTTCTCAGTATTCAGCCTGCAGAGAAATGGTGCCTGTCAGTCACCAGCTCTCTACTCTGCCCCTCCAGCTCTCACTATAGTGGCGGACTGTGGAGGGGGGAGGATTGGCTGGCTCAGGCTCCCAGTGGCTCTCCGAGAGCCTGAGCCAGCTGCCGGTCCAGGCATCTGGGTGAATCCCGACCATTTGGTCGGGATCTTTTCAGAGCCTGGACCAGCTGTGTAATATCAGCCGACAGCGGATCTTAGCCCGCCATGAGCTGAAAATGTGTCACAGTAGTACAGAATGGTCTCCAAACTGTGGCCCGGAGGCTAGATGCGGCCCTTTGCTTGCCTTTATCTGGCCCTTGGGGCACTGTTCCACTCACTGATGCAATACACTATTCCTCTCATTGAAACCAACTATGTGGCACCATTCTTCCTACTGACACCAATGACAGGGCACTATTCCTTCCACTGACAGAATTGATGGGGTACTATTTCTCCTAGTACCAATGATGGGGCACTATTCTGACACCAACATCTAGCCTCCCTGAAGTTTGAAGGACAGTAAACTGTTCCTTTGTTTAGAGAGTTTGGAGACCCCTGATTTAGATAAAAGTTTGATTAAGATATTAGAATGCGAACAAAAGTCATATATAATTATAGTTGTGTAGAAGATTGCATGACTAATCTTGAAATACAAACATTTTTCATGACATGGGCACTTTATTATTCTCATCCATGCCATAAATAATTGATAATAAATGCATGCCTTCAATGTGTGTAGCTAATTCCTTATGCAAAAATGGTAATACACTAAAACCTTAGACCTTTCATTTTCCCTTTAAATGGTATTTCAGAAGTATAGTTTTCTTTTTTTGAAAAACACTGATGTGTATGACCTTTTTTCGCCAGAATTTAAAAACTATATGATGTAAAAAAGGCATTTATCAATGTAGATAATGCTTTAAATGAAGAAATAGTAGGCACCGAAAAGCATGTGCGATCTGTTTTTCTTCACCAGTGTAACAATAATATTATGTGCATCATATTTTGTACTGGGATTTCACAACTGAAGTTTATCTTCAAATTTTTTGAAAATTGTTAGTATACACAGTTTTAGCTTAAATAATAATTATAGAATGCATGAAACATTTATCTGATCTACACTTATAAAACCTTCAGCTAAATAGGGGAAGGTCTAAAAAAATCTAAAATAATCAGAACAATATACTGTAATTGTTCTCCTCACATGAATTGTGCATGTCAAGTTCTGGTTTGCACTTA
Organism: Lithobates sylvaticus; assembly: GCA_028564925.1. Taxonomy (NCBI): domain Eukaryota; kingdom Metazoa; phylum Chordata; class Amphibia; order Anura; family Ranidae; genus Lithobates; species Lithobates sylvaticus. Next base: position 88,534,303 of record CM053035.1, read on the forward strand.
AATGTATGCAAAGCAAGCACTGGCGTGCATTTTTTTCATCACTACAGACTAAAAGTAGATATGAAGTACAAAAAGCCATTTTCTTGTTGGGAAATTGGGAATTAAAATAAGGCTGTAATTAAAAAAAGAAAATGTAAATGTAATATATTTTTCAGTTTACATAACATTTTTCCTTTTACTTCTTTTGTTTTTCGTTTTTTTTGTCTTTTACTTATTCTCTCTGGAGAAGAGACACTTGAGAGGGGATATGATTTCAATTTATAAATACTGTACTGGTGGTAACCCCACAATAGAGAAAAAACTTTTTCTCAGAAGGGAATTTAACAAGACACATGGCCACTCATTAAAATTAGAAGAAAAGAGGTTTAACCTTTAACTACCTAGAGGGTTCTTTACTGAAGGAGCGGCAAAGATGTGTAATTCCCTTCCACAAGTGGTGATCTCAGTGGGGAGCATCAATAGTTTGAAAAAACTATTAGATAAGCACCCGAACAACCTCAACATACAGGGATATACAATATAATACCAACATATAATCACACACATAGGTTGGACTTGATAGACTTGTGTCTTTTTTCAACCTCACCTACTATATACAGTGGTGTGAAAAAGTGTTTGCCCCCTTCCTCATTTCCTGTTCCTTTGCATGTTTGTCACACTTAAGTGTTTCGGAACATCAAACCAATTTAAACAATAGTCAAGGACAACACAAGTAAACACAAAATGCAATTTGTAAATGAAGGTGTTTATTATTAAAGGTGAAAAAAAATCCAAACCATCATGGCCCTGTGTGAAAAAGTGATTGCCCCCCTTGTTAAAACATACTATAACTGTGGTTGTCCACACCTGAGTTCAATTTATCTAGCCACACCCAGGCCTGATTATTGCCACACCTGTTCACAATCAAGGCATCACTTAAATAGGAGCTGCTTGACACAGTAAGGTCCACCAGAAGATCCTTAAAAGCTACACATCATGCCGAGACCCAAAGAAATTCAGGAACAATTGAGAAAGAAAGTAATTGAGATCTATCAGTCTGGAAAGGGTTATAAAGCCATTTCCAATGCTTTGGGAATCCAGTGAACCACAGTGAGAGCCATTATCCACAAATGGCGAAGACATGGAACAGTGGTGAACCTTCCCAGGAGTGGCCGGCCGCCCAAAATTACCCCAAGAGCGCAGCGACGACTCATCCAAGAGGTCACAAAAGACCCCACAACAACGTCCAAGGAACTGCAGGCCTCACTTGCCTCAGTTAAGGTCAGCGTTCATGCCTCCACCATCAGGAAAAGACTGGGCAAAAATGGCCTGCATGGCAGAGTTCCAAGGAGAAAACCACTGCTGAGCAAAAAGAACATCAGAGCTCGACTCAATTTCTCCACAACACATCTTGATGATCCCCAAGACTTTTGGGACAACATTCTGTGGACCGATGAGACAAAAGTGGAACTCTTTGGAAGGTGTGTGTCCAAGTATATCTGGCGTAGAAGGAACACTGCATTTCAGAAAAAGAACATTATACCAACAGTAAAATATGGTGGTGGTAGTGTGATGGTCTGGGGCTGTTTTGCTGCTTCAGGACCTGGAAGACTTGCCGTGATAAAAGGAACTATGAATTCTGCTGTCTACCAAGAGATCCTGAAGGAGAATGTCCGACCATCTGTTCGTGTACTCAAGCTGAAACGAACTTGGGTTCTGCAGCAGGACAATGATCCTAAACACACCAGCAAGTCCACCACCGAATGGCTGAAGAAAAACAAAATGAAGAGTGGCCTAGCCAAAGTCCTGACCTGAATCCTATTGAGATGTTGTGGTATGACCTTAAAAAGGCCGTTCATGCTCGAAAACCCTCTAATGTAACTGAATTAGGACAATTCTGCAAAGATGAGTGGGCCAAAATTCCTCCAGGACGCTGTAAAAGCCTCATTGCACGTTATCGCAAACGCTTGGTTGCAGTTGTTGCTGCTAAGGGTGGCCCAACCAGTTATTAGGTTTAGGGGGCAATCACTTTTTCACACAGGGCCATGATGGTTTGGATTTTTTTTCACCTTTAATAATAAACACCTTCATTTACAAATTGCATTTTGTGTTTACTTGTGTTGTCCTTGACTATTGTTTAAATTGGTTTGATGTTCCGAAACACTTAAGTGTGACAAACATGCAAAGGAACAGGAAATGAGGAAGGGGGCAAACACTTTTTCACACCACTGTAACTATGTAACCCGAACTGGGGGGTGTTTGGCCCATCTCTATGCAGGAGGATTAACTCATTCAGGAGCAAATTCCCTGTAATCAGAGTTGGAGGCACTTTCTCACCCTCAGTGTTTCTGATTCTCTAAATTCAAGATCCCATATAAGGATTAAGAATTGAACAACTTTGGAAGATGGTAAGCCTGTTTTTATTTTTTTTTATAACCTGATTCCCTCACCCTCCAGATTGTCATCAAATTTTTCCACCTTAAAAGGACCACAACCCAAATAGTGGGGAAACTGATGTGCCTTCCAGGACCCATCCTGTACAATGCATATATCTACAGTACATACATTTAAATCCCAACTTGCCTACTATTTTACATGCATGATGATCCTTCTCTTCTCTTTTGTTTACTTCCTGGGATCCTTCTTCGGGTGTCCACATCATTGCCTGCTTGATGTGAATGTCCTCTCATAAGTGGAGGCAACACTTCCAGCAGCCAGGTCCTCCTTCATAGGATCCAAAGGCAAGAGGGTGGTGAAGAGACCAGTGCCCAAGAAGATAACAAGCAGGGGAAAATGTCTGTTCCCCAGGGTAGGATATTCACTTTGCTCATAGGAAACTGTGACTTAGATCCATTACATTGCAGGATAGCTTAGAAAGAGGTGTTTGGAATCAAGACTGAGGAGTAAGGTAAGTAATGCCCCAATAACTATTTAAATTGTATTTGTTTCATGGAGTTGGGCTTTAATGGGACTACAGATCCCTCTTTGTGATGATCCTACTTTCTTTATGGTGTTATGATGCCCTATAGGGTGAGCCATAGTGCCGGTGAAGAATAATGAATCTTTCTGTACACAGGGTTATGGAAGGCACTCGAGGGCACAATAAACACATGTAATCAGGGATTGTTCTGGCCAGAATTATCTGCTGATAAGAGCAAGCAGCCGCATTCTGTAGGCATATGAATTATTAATGTTCCTCTGAAACTCTCTGGCTTGTTCTGAAAAGATCATTTCTTTGTGAGCAAAGGACTGAAAAACACACAGCACACAAGGAAGGGGGGATTTTAAATCCTTTAGGGGATGGCAGATGCCCCTAGTTTCATCTTTGTGCACCCTGAAGATTTCCCCACTGAGGAAAGGATGAATGAAGAAGATTGACAGTTTCCATGCAGTCAATCCAGATAAAAGTGACTGAAAACAAACTCAGAGACAGCTCACTTACTTTGAAACCAGCATCATTGCACCCCAGAGACAGAACTTCTTTAACCCTTGTAATCAAGAAGTCTATCCCCTGTCTTACAGACAGCAATTGTGTTTTAGTTCTCTGTTTTTGTCCCCGTCTATATTAGCTTGTTGCTATTTGTTATTAACATATTCCACAAGGAAAATTGAATCCTTTTATATTTTACACAGTCCTTGGGCACAGTAATAATAAATCATGGAAAATGGTTACTTTGTACATTGAATGCATGGTTTAAAAATATAGAGATAGCTTTAAAAGTACTATAACTGTACTTATAATTTGAATTTTTTTATTTATTTTTTACCCATCCTACACAAGTGAATTAGGTTTGTTCACAAAATAAAATATTGGTCCGGTGTTACAATAAGGATGTGCACACCGTAACTTGCAAGCTGTGCTTAGATTTGAAAGGGAAAAAAAAATCACGTTTCTTGTTTTCATGTTGAGAAAAGATGAAGAAGATCAGGGCAACTCAGGGAAATGAAGTGATAGATGCAAAAAAATATGTTTAGGCTTCAGCCCAAAGAAGATTTTACTTTGCATTATGGGTTTATTTAGCTAAATCAGAGGATGGGAAAAAGAAACTCTTTGATGGTGTAATGGTGTACAGGGCAGAAAAAGCTTGGTATTTTTCTCATGTTAAAAGGACTTTAAAGAGAGATATCAGTCAAAAAAATCTAAAATAATTATTTTTCCAAATGCTGATAACATTTCCTAAGAGGACCTATTTATAAAGGAATTACATTGAAGGTCCCTTTCTATGTCTGTTTTGGATAAAGAGCAAAAGACCGATGATAGCTTTTGATCAGAAAATACGACGTGTGTATGCTCCATTGGCCATTTGCTGGCCGATTTCCAGCCAGCAAAAGATTGAGAGCATGTTCTCAATTTTTTGGTCGGAAAAAGTTCAGATCGGAAATTCCGATCGTCTGTAGCAATTCCAATGTGCAAAATTACTACGCATGCTCGGAAACAATTCGACGCATGCTCAGAAGCATTGAACTTTGTTTTCTCGGCTTGTCGTAGTGTTGTACGTCACATTCTTGGCGGTCAAAAGTTCAGCAAACTTTTGTGTGACCGTGTGTATGCAAGTCAAGCTTGAGCGGAATTCCGCTTGTGTGTACGCGGCATAAGAAATAGAACACCTGCCAGATTTTACTGCTTTTCGTTGCTCTGATAGAGATTTAACCTAACCAAGGCTTCATGCACACTGGGAATGTGGCCCTGATGCATGAGATCCCAGCATTTAAGTGTTGGTGGAAGGTCAGGCGCACTATCCAGCCCTGCATGTTAAAGTCTATAAGAGGCTTAAAGATGCTGTGGCTGGATGGGTTTGGAAGGTGCTCTGAGTATCAGTGTCGGGACAAGGTATTCTGGTGCCCAGGGTCAAAATTCAAAATTGAGAACTGCGCCCCCCCCCCCAGTTCTTACGAAAGAGCCAGTGCCATTTCAAAGTCAGCATTGGTTCCAGTTTATGCAATAATAATCCCCAGCATTTGTGCGAGTTTACATACTAATCTTCCTGCCATAATAAGCCAGTGATCAGTGGTTTTATGCTATTTAAAACCCTCTTAAAGTAGAATTCTAACTTACACCTTACTAATGTACCCCCCCCCCCCCCCACACTTATGTTGACTAACTTGTGGAAAAAAGATATATACACTTACCTATTTTCAGGTCACTCTGCTCTGGTCAGGTGATGTAATCTCCTGTATTAGCCAGTGCCAGGTTCAGGGGAGAGGAGAGAGTGCTGACAACAGCTGGTGAAGCTTGAAGTGGTGATGTCACCTATAGTTTCTCATGTCCCAGCCATTGTCTGCACTCCCTCCTCTCCCCTGCAGCTACTGCTAGTTCACAAAGGGGAGATCAAGTAACCAAATCACAGTGAGCTGAAAATAGGTTAGTCAACATAGACGTTGCAGGGGGGGAGGGGGGGAGTGCAGATTTTCACCCTAGAAAACTTCATTCCTCTGCTCCACCCCTCCTCTGGTCCTCTACATGTATAGTAAGCTTCTTTTTATTTCCTTGGCTACTTTTCTTGAAGAAAACTTTTGCACCCCAAGCCCCACCACTCTCCATATCATTTGCCTAGGCAAATGATGTGCACTATGCTCCATTTTCCTCCTGTGATATGCATGTCACATATCCCAGGAGGCAGAGCCTTTCACAGTAAAGGAGAAGGGGTGGACCTATTGGCATAACATTGGGAGGTGTGCCAGCTGAATCCAGAGAAGCTGGCCTGGCAACCTCTCGATGTCACAGTAAAACATGGTGGCATGAGACTGAGCACTGCCAGAGGAGAAGAGTTTCTCAGCTGGACAGCTCTGGACCCGCTGGGTGGGTGAGTATCTAAAATGTGCTAAACACATAACCCAGTAAGCAGCAGTGGTTAAAAAAAAGTATGGGAAGGTCAGTGAAAATTTGAGTTAATCTTTCTGCATCAATGCCCTTTGGTGGGCAGTGGCGTTGCTAATTAACCCCTTTGGGCTGCATAAGTGGCACCAGTGTCAGTGTTTATTAACCCCTTCACGCGGCAGCATAAAGGGGTTTATTAACCACTTTCAGGCCGGACCATTTTGCTGGATTAAGACCAGACCACTTTTTGCGATTCGGCACTGTGACGCTTTAACTGACAATTGTGTGGTCATGTGACGTGGCTCCCAAACAAAATTGATGTCCTTTTTTTCCCACAAATAGAGCTTTCTTTTGGAGGTATTTGCTCACCCCCTGCAGTTTTTATTTTTTGCGCTATAAACAAAAAAAAACGCATTATTTTTCCAGAAGCGAAGTGGTTAACACTGATACTGGTGCCACTAATTCAGCACAAAGGGGTTAATTAACTGCAACTGGTCACTAATACATCAGTGACCAATGGCAGCACATTAACCCTTTTATTCTGCATATCACTAATAGCAGTCTAATTTATTAAGCCCCCCTCCAGCAAGCCTCTAATCACTCCAGCCAGTTCACACTGACACACAACATTACACTGTCAATGTGGACAGGATATTAAAGGGGTTGTAAACTCTCAAGGTTTTTCACCTTAATGCATTCTATGCATTAAGGTGAAAAACCTTCTGTAGTGCAGTAGCTCCCCAGAGCCTCCCTTTTACTTACCTGAACCCGATCGTTCCAGCGACGGGGACAAGCACAGCAGCTCCAGCCGCTGTCTCGGGTCCTCATTAGATAGATTGATTGTCAATCAAATCTAGTGACAATGGACACAGCAGCAGGACTCGGGAACGTGCCCACACGAGTGCCCCCATGGAATGCGGCTCTCCGTGGGGGACTTGAGAAGAGGAGGAGCCAGGATCGTCGCAGGGGGATCCCAGAAAAGGATAACCGGGGGCCGCTCTGTGCAAAACTCTTGCACAGAAGAGGTAAGTATAACATGTTTGTTATTTAAAAAAAAAAAAAAACAGAACCTTTACAACCCCTTTAAGAAGGATGAACTGCTAGTGCCAGCCCAGTGCCTTAGGTTATTGCACACTATACCTCACAGCACCTGCGGCACTCTCTTCTCTTATTCCACCTCCCAGCCTCTCGGCCTCTCAATGACGTCATGCCAGGCCTGGACTAGAAGGCATCTGTCAGGCAAAGATCACTCCGCCTGACAGGGTGTCAAGTGTGTTCATTCTAGAGCTGCATTGTATTCTATTGGACTGTAGCGGCAGTGATCTGTATACTACTGGTCCAGGTTAAGCAAGATACACCGCCTGCACTGTGAGTCGGCACTTCACCTGTGCCCCCCCTCCATTGTTGCGCCCTGGGCTTTCCCACTATTACTCAAGTAGTTTACAGCATTTACTTTATAAAAATTCCTTTTCATGATTAAGAGTGTGAAGTTCACAATTTTTTTTAAAAAACCGACACTGTCAATTTCTTTGAAAAAAAATTTCGGCACACTCAAAAAGTTGCCTAGCCCTGATATACGGGATATCCAGTCATTGTATTACTGCCCTATTCAATCAAATGTAACAATTGATTACATTTATTTGCTAATTCCCTATAGCTTTCTCTAGAATGATTTTGTAATCCCTTGTTACAAAAACATATGTACTGTATTTCCTTTGCTCCTCAGCTACATTTAGTAGCCACAATCCAACATTTTACTATTACAAGTAACAAAAGAAAACAACATTGGTTTTTGCCTAAGTCACACAGAATGAATGTGCATGCACTGGAGGAATGGCTATGCAAATTTGTTAAAAATAGACCTCTTAATATTTTTGGATTTTTGGATTTTTTTTTAAGAAGAGGGTGAGCCAGCATAGGTTGTAAAAACTAGACTAAATATTTACAAAAAAATCCATAGAAAATATGGAGGCTGTTATTACTGACCTTTACTTCTAAAAAAGCTAGTTACTTAGATTGTGTGCTTATCCAATAGCTCTAAAACTTTCGGAAGCAGTGACCTGGAACAAATATGCAGATCAGGAGTTTTGAATTTCAGTCTTGCTTTCTAATCTGCATGCCTCTGCCAGCTCAGTTACTCAGACAGTATTTAGCTAGTGACAGTCTGACAATTCTTTTTTAGGAGGCCACAATAGCAGCTCTCTAATATTTTCAGAACAAGTGTCCTTTAAAGTGGTTGTAAACTGGGGGCGTGGCCTGGAGCGGCATGGTATGGGACGCTAGAGACCTGAGCTCTGCCGGCCTCATATCCTGAACCTCATACCCTGCGACCACCAACAGCTTTAAAGACCCCCCGATCGTCACCTCAGCTAGGGGAACCCACCAGGAACATGTCCCCTCCAAAAAAATCAGGGCAAACTGGCGAAATACCGCCGCTTAGAACAGGAGGCCTCAGACCAAGATGGCACCGACCCGCTGGAGGAGGACACATCTCAGAGGTCAGACACCGCTAAGGTACTGGATGCAATTACAGCTTGCCAGGAAGCAATCACAGCATGTTAGACAAACCTCACCACTAAGATTGAGGAGGTGAAGGTGTATACCTCACTAGTGAGGCAGGACTTTCAAAAGCTAAGGGAAAGGGTCACTGAGGCTGAGGCCCGCATTAGCAGTGTGGAGGACTCCCCCCCCCCTCCAGAACTCCACAGACGCTATGCAACTACAAGTGAACCAGCTCCTGAAAAAGCAGGATGACATCGAGAACAGACTCCGCAGATGTAATCTGAGGTTCATTGGCTTGCCTGAGGGGGTGGAGGGGAAGGACCCCCCAACATTCCTGGAAAAGCTACTCAGTGATACTTATGGCAGGGAAGCCTTCTCCCCCACTTTTGAGGTTGAGTGAGCACACCGCATGTCGGGCAGACCTCCACCAGCTGGGCCCCCCCCCCCCCGCACTTTTATTGCCAAGTTCCTAAACTTTAGGGACACAGATGCCATTCTTCGCCTCAGCAGGGAGAAAGGAAACATTCCCTTTGGAAACAAAATGATAGCCATATTTCCTGATTTCTCCGCAGAAGTCCAGCGCAAACGCAAATCCTTCACTGAAGTAAAGAGGCGCCTCCGCATTAAACGCATCAAGTATGCCATGCTATTCCCAGACAGGTTACGGGTGGAAGGAGAGGACCGAGCACATTTTTTTGAAGACCCTGAAGCAGCCCTGGCCTGGCTTGAACAGTTGGAGGCGCACAGATAAGTACCTGTACAATCCTATGTATAAGGGAACAAGCCAGCACAAGTTTGGGTCAGTGCAGGGCAGGGAGGGGGAGGCTTTAAGGGTATTAAGGCTGAGAGGCAAATGTACTCACTATGTGATTGAGTTTTACTGTTTCTATTTTTCTTTTTGTTTTCCATGTTATGATGACAACCTGCTTGTGCTGCTTGAATATAACCTTTGGTTGCTGAGTTCTGGAGCTCCGGACAATATTTCCCGTCAACTACTATGGCCTCCCTGAAGTTCCTCACCTGGAACGTCCGTGGTATGAGGGACCCAGTTAAAAGGTCAGCTATATTTTCCCTACTTAAAAAGGAACGGGCGAACATAACAGTCCTAGTGGAGACCCATGCTGAAGGCCCAATGATACGGGTCCTTAAACGTCTATGGATAGGCTGGGCCTACCACTCAGTCCACACAACCCAATCTAGAGGAGTATCGAGCTCCAGGACTCAGTGATTGACCCAGAAGGTAGATTTGTACTCTTGAAGGTTAAAATACATGAAGATATGCTACTATTATTAGCTTTCTATGTGCCGCCACTATTTAACTCAAATATACTGTCTGCTGGGTTTGATTTTATGGCTATGTACCCCTCCATTCCAGCGGTCTGGGCGGGGGATTTTAATAATATCCTAGACCCCAATATGGATATGCTCTGTATAAATGCAAGTGCTCCCCCACCTACCCATCAGACTCGATTTGCTAGACTGCTACTGGACTTCGGTTTGGTGGATACTTGGAGGACTAGAAACCCCACAACTAGAGCTTATTCCTGCTTCTCCCCCTCCCATCACTCTATGTCCCGCATAGATCTAATCCTCATATCCAAATCTCTTCAACCAAGATTAATAGACACAGGATTCTCCCCCAGATCATTGTCTGACCACTCCCCCTATTGGGCCAAACTGTCTCTACCTCGCGATAGGCCACCAGCTGCCTGGAGACTGAACCCCTTCTGGTTGACATTGTTCCCAGAGGACGACAACCTGGCATTGGAATGGGAACAATACCTACATATCAACGAGGGTACCGCAACACCTCAGGCAGTCTGGGAAGCATTTAAGTTACATTTGCGCATTAATCAGATCAAAGATACCTCCGCACAAGCCATTGACAAAGCAACATAAGACTTGACCTCAGCAGAGTCTGAATATCTTCAGGACCCCACTCTAGAAAAAGTAGATAAAGACAGATTTCTAGGGCTTCTCTGGCCAGGTTGGACACGACTCACCGAAGACCCCCTTACTATACTTACATGTTAGGCGGGGGGAACACGTAGGCTACCCGAACGCAGGTCTCTATTATACCACTTTACCAAAATTTGGGACATTGCCCTAACCAGACTTAAAATACCAGAGATCAACAGCTTCACCCCATTTTGGCACAACCAGGCACTACCAGAATTCAACTTGATCCCAGACAGCGAGGTGTGGAGCTCTAGGGGTGTACTCTACCTCTCTCATATTATTGAGGGTAATGCACTTAAACCCTTTGACAGACTAAAAGCTGACTTTGAACTTCCAGACCAACTGCACTTCATATATATATACAACTACGTCATGCCTACCATGCCCAATTCCCAGGAGACGACATATCTTTAGACAGTAACCCCCTAATGGAGGCAATAAAATATCCAGACCCCAAAAAACTACTCTCGCAGTTTTATAGTATGTTGACGCTTCCACAGGCAACAGTTGCAGCATACCAGCTGAAGAATAAATGGGAGGGAGAGCTAGGCCCTCTAGAGGACGAGGAGTGGAGCGAGGCTCTAGACACCTGTAAACTGGTCTCTCCCAAACTGTCTGATCGCCTCACTCAGATTTTTATAATACACAAGGCATACCTCACACCGCTAAAAATAGCCAAATACAAACCATCCCAAACCACAACCTGTCCGATGTGTAATCAGGACGCAGGCTCATTTTACCACCTTCTCTGGCATTGTCCCAAAATACTGACATACTGGACGCAGGTGGCACAATTCCTCCATGACAATATGGGCTCTCCTGTGACAGTACAACCCAAAGTGTGCTTACTGGGAATTTTCCCAGACTCAGAACTGAACAAGTTTACAAAAATATTTTTACAGGAGACCCTCTTCTCTGCCAGGAAGGTCATAGCCAGAGCATGGATGAGACCAAACCCCCCAGAGCTCTCGCACTGGATAGCAGAAGTGAATAACTCTCTCCCCTACAAAAAGTTGATCTACTCACATAGAGGATGCCCCTCTAAATATGATAAAATATGGGGAAAATGGCTGGAAGCTTCAGAAACTATAGTATAAAAATTGCAGTAGCGTAATATGATACTTCATCATAGCATGTCCTTGCAGCACTCACCAGAATTAGGTAATTTGACCTCAAGCATTTATTCTCAATGTTATTTTCCTTTTATATAATAATCTCTGTGAAAACGTGTAACACTCAAATTATTCACAACATATGTGATATGCCTTTTTTTCTATGACTCCTTGTATTCAATAAAACCTTTTTTTTATGTAAAAAAAAAAAGTGGTTGTAAACTCATATATACCCAATTAAGCGACTAGTCTCAGATGATATACAGAGATGCAACAAATCCTTCTACATAAGGTGTACCTGTTTATCTGCATCAAGCTGTCCTGTACAGCCTTCTACAACTCACAGATGAAAGGATTATTTCCAGAAGCAGGAAGAAGGGACCGGGGATCTGATGTCACACACACTGGAGAGCTAGAGCACAGAGCTGAGTCTAATCTGATAGTTTATTGAAGGAAATTGACACCCTCCCGGGAGACTGTTGTCATACAGATAGCAGAGAGGGAAGAGATCAGAGATTAACAAGACTCTGATTTGGATGACGTTTAATATACACTTTTCATATCTGAGGTTTACAACCACTCTAACTCGTATACCTTTTTCACAAATATTTTTGAACCTTTGTGTAATATTTTAACTTTTATTTCCTGAAAATTCATCTCTTCAGGGAAGCCTCTAACGCCTCCAACTACCAACTGAACTTTTAACTCTTCCATCAGCTCATCCCCCACTGGATAGTCTCTCAGACAGCCTAGCAGCCAGATGTCCCAGGGATAGGCCTCAGACTCTGGTCTAGCAGTTCGGGGCAATACAACACACGTCTACCCAGACAGCCATCCAGGTGGCACAGAACCGCGATCACTTGACCTCACCCAAATAAATAGGCTCTCCCAACAGGCCAAGGGACCCAAGAAGATCCCTGCCCATTGGCTGAGATACCCCATCTATTCCTAACCTGTCCTTGCAATGACCAACCAACTAGTAACAGAAGAGAGAAGTTCAGCAATTCCAAAATTAGGGTGGAATCAATTGATGTCCTATCAACTATAGGAGGCATATACCTGGCAGGTAAATTTATTAGCAAGCTTGCCTAAAGATCAGGGTGCTACATTTTAATGGATCAGGTCTTAACAATTAAAAGGTGTGGGAGCATCAGAAAGGTTTGTCGTTTTTCTGAAATTGCAATACTTTTTTTAGGCACTAATAAATGTTTAGAATAATTTTAGTTTCATATTTTTAAGACCAATGATGGTAAAGATTGTGAACACACATTCAGGGCTGTCTTCATTGAATTATATTTCACTATTCTGTCTACTCATGAACATAAGTCTTGGAGATCTGGTTGTATAGAGTTGCAAATGACTTCTATTTGTTTCCAATCTTGAGGATGAATACGGACCTACATTTTGTAACTGTAAAGTGTTAACACATATCTTTTTACCGAACCTCATTAAAATCACTGCCAATTAGCATGGAACGTAGGAATTATTTCTCACTTTTCTCTGACTCGTTTTCTTTCTTTCTTTTTCTTCGAGTTCCTTGGTTGATTTTGGTTGATGAGTTCAATTAGCCAGCTACATTAGCCAGGCAAAGATGAAGACACTCATTTCAGAAGATGAGTGGGAGTGAATAACTAGGATGAGAGAGAAGTGAGGCAAAAGAAACCTAGACAAATACAGAACTGTGTGCTCAATGCAATTTCCATGTGTAACTATGTGAACTAACAGGCTTTTTCTACATAGTGTTTCTTAGTTGCTACCTTGCTTCAGAAGAAGGCAAAATTAACCTGCAGTCCCTGTAGTATACAGTATATCATCCAAGTGTAAGCTTCATAAATTCCAAATGACTGTCATGTCTGATACCATAGTATATTACTATTGTGAACTGGAGCAGTCAGTTATGAACCTGCCTGCCTGTTTGTTACTATATTATCTTTCTATTTAGACAAAGCAAGGACTGTGCTACGCTTCTGTTTCTTTGAAGAGATTTGATTTTAGATTTGATTTTTGAACAATGTGTATGTACATTCCACGCAAGTCACAGGCCTCCTGAATATACCTTTCTTATGAAACATATTTGAAAAGCTACAGAATTCTTTTTTTTTTTTTTTCAAAGTAATAATTACACAAAATATCACAGATAATTTGCTACAGGTAAAGAGATAGGGTGATGCCTCTAAAACCCTGTACACACTATCGGATTTCGGATTTTCTGACAGGAAATGTTCGATGTCAGGCTGTTGTGTGTATGCTCCAATTGTTGTCGGACTTTCCACCAACAAATGTTGGCTAGCATGTCTTCAAATTTTCTGCCAACAAATGTGTGTTGTCGGATTTTCCGAGCGTGTGTACACAAGTCCGTCAGACAAAAGTCCAAAGTACAAACACGCATGCTCGGAAGCAAGGACGAGCCAGAAGCGGTAAGTCTTGTAAACAAGCATTCGTAATGGAGAATTAACATTCGTGACGTGGCAAATTATGAGTTCTCCAAATGCAGTGCACAATTCTCTTCTTCTTCAATGGGATAATAATGAAGCTGCTTTGCTGGTGATACTGATGGAGTTATTGCAAACAAATTTTCAAATGCATTTTTTTTTCTAGAATAATATTATTATGCTTTTTTATTTTTTATTTGGGCAAGTTACCACAACACCATTATCCACTAGTTTTTAAGATCAAATATACAACTATGTTGGTGTCCCTTGTCAATTTTACATTGTATTTTTTAAAATGTAACTGCCTATTCCCAAACTGTCATTTGAAGTAAAACACATAGCCAAGTAATATTGTGCATTAAAAAAAATAAAACAAAATAAATTAGACATGCTATCTGCCAATAGAACTTAACCAAAAAGTGCATTTTATGCATCCAAAAATATAGAAAATATGCCAAATCAAATCATTATTCAACCATAAAAATAATGTCAAAGCAATAACTCCAAGGCCAATAATAAATAACATGTTATCTCCTCCGATTCTGAAACATGTCTGGTTGACAAACGGCCATTCAGAAACGAACGGTAAAGTGCGAAATTAAAAGCATAAATCAACACTCACCAAACTTCTACTAACACGAAATTAGCAGAAGGAGCCCAAAGGGTGGCGCTAAAGAGCTGAAAAACCACGTAGTTCGTCTAGTACGTCACTACATTTGTAATTGTCGGCCAAAAATTGTGTGACTGTGTGTATGCAAGACAAGTTTGAGCCAACACCCTTCGGACAAAATTCCATGCATTTGTTGTCAGAAAGTTGGATCGTGTGCACGAGGCATTAAGGTCCGTGCACACTAGGCTGCAGAAAATATGCCAGAATTTGGTGCAGCCACACAGCCTGCTGCATTTTGGGAGAGCAATTGTATCTGTTTTTATTGCTGTATGCAAGTTTTTTGAAACCTATCGTCCAAGAATTTCCTTAGTGTTATTCCCTTTGCAAGTTTTACTTATGTTTTTTTTTATGGGTTACATTATGTGCTTATATGCTTTTTATTTTTCATGCTGCTGATGAACCAACCCTGACTGTTCATAAGGAGCATTTGACCATACTCTATGATGGTCTACAGGATCCGGTAAGAGGCTGTAATACTTGGTGGTGGAAGCACTACGAATTGTGATTGTGGGGACACTGGTGGAGTAAGTGAATCGTGGATGATTTATTTAATTTGGACTTTCTTGTTTCACATATATTTTTTCATTTTTAGCCCTTGTGAATGGGCTCTTATGGACTTATTTACATATTTGGTGTGATTTCTTTATACACGTTTTTTCACCTAATAAGTTTCATGTCATTATATTGATTAATTTTTGTGTTTTTACAATACTGAGTTAATTTTTTTAGTGCTGCTTCATACTGTATATTTATCACAATTCTTGCATCTAGTTTCACAGATTGCTTAAGCTGCTGCTTATTTGTAATTTATATGTTTTAGCATGGATATCCTATATGATATATGAACTGCTGGCAGAAAAAGGCAGCATTAAAAAATTGCTCCTATGGAGCATATTGTACTCGCATTTAGTCGTGTTTGGTTTATAAGTGTTTTTCCCCAAAACTCTAGAGAAAAAGTACCCTAAAAATGCTTGACACAACTAAATGCCACATTTAGGCACGATCGGGTGATCTAAGTGTTTTTTCTGTCATTAAGCTCCTCTCAAAAATGTACTTGTGATGTGTTTTTTTTTTTTTTTCATCCTGTAAATTAAATGCTCCTCTTCAAATATGCCTGTGTTTGCCCAAATGTGCATGGACACATGGGTTAACGCAGAGTTGATTTTATAGGCCAATCACAGCCACAGAGCCGTGAACCCGGAAGTGTACTCGGAGGGTCAACGCCGATCCAGGGCATCGTTCTAAGGTAAGTATTTCATAATAAGCTAGTATGCGATGCATAGTAGCTCATTATTCCTTTTTCTTGCAGGGTTTGTTTGTTTTTTTTTCCGAGGTTTACAACCTCTTTAAGTGCACTGTTGAGTCATAGCAGTGGAGGTTTGAAATTTTCAAGAAAAGTTCACAGGGGTTGCAACAACATGAATTACTCTAAAAAGAACATGCTGTGAAGGAGCTGTATAGGTTCCTAAAAAAGGCTTAGAAATGATCAGAATAAACAGATTATTCATACCAAATTATTAGACAAGAGCATAGAATATAAACAGATGTTGTGAAGGCAAATGTTATTCTTGCAGAATCATAACTAGGAAAAGGGTCAAGACAGGTGGGAGTTTTATATGCAAATCCTAACAATGCGCTTCTCTTTTTTGCTTTATTTTGGTCTGTTAAATATACAATTGAAAGCATTTTGTTATATCTGTTTTAAGAAATGCAAAAATACCTGATAATCTTGTTTATCTTGTACTGCAAATCAATGAGTCCCTATGCTGTGGATAGGAAGACAGTAGTAGTAGTTAAAGAGGAGTATTTATAAAAATAAATAAAATAAAAGTCAGCAGCTACAAATACTGCACACTTACCTGTTCCAGGGTCCAGCGATGCGGGGGGTCGAAGCTCCGCTCGTCCCCCTATCCATCGGCGGCGCCGGCATTGCAACTGTGGGCACCTGGCTGCACCCACTGTGCATGCGCGAGCGGTGCCGTGCGCTGTGATTGGCCGTGCAGTCTTCTGGGACGTGTCCCAGATGACTGACAGGAGGGAGGGAGCCCTTCCTGCTTCGAGGGGAAGTGATGTCACCAGCCCAGGCACTGAAGGAGGCAGACTACGAGGGACCCCTTAGCAACAGGCATTTCAGGTGAGTTAAAAAAAAAAAATTCCAATTATTTTTTTATTTTATTTTTAGGAATTTTAAGCATTTTTTTTTTTTTGGGGGAAACATCACTTTAAGTAGCTTAGCAAAAGACAATTGATGAGGCTGATACCACTTAGTCCACAAAAGACTTACAATCAGAAGTTAGGAGCTCTAGTAGATTTTTAGCTGATCATCAGGTATTTTCTTCTGTGCTTGCAGGGTCTTGAAAATAATAAAATATGGCCAACTGTGCTTATACTTCATGTACTGCTTATGTGTTTTTTTTTTACCTTGACATACGCTTTAAGGTATGTTGTAAGACATAAAAAGGAAAGGATAAGAAAATAAGCATGAGATTTCAGTAGTCTGACCTCTGCCCCCCCATACCAGCGTCCTCTGTCCCCTTCATATCACCCCACTCCCCCCCACACAATAGTGTCCTCTGCTGTGTCCTGTACCCCTCCCAGTAGTGTCCTCTGTCCCCTTCACATAACCCCCTCCCCTCCTCTACATAAACACACAGCAGTGTCCTAGCTTCACTCTCCTATCATACACAGGTCCACTGTACGGAGTGGAGAACGGGAGGCATCACAGCTCTGGATAGTGGGCGGGAGCAGGAGCTGCCAGAGTTAACTTTTCAGATGGTGATTGGTTGCTAGGTCTGCCCTGTGTCTTAGCAACCAGTCACCTGCTGGTTAACTTAAAAGGTTAACTGAGGCAGCTCCTGTCCCTGCCCTCCATTGAGAACTGTGCTGCCTCCTGCTCTCCACTCTGCTGTGAGGATGAGAGCAGTGGAGGCTGGGGGTAAGGACTAGCAAAGCAGTATGCAATCTACCTGTTGCCCGCCTGCAGTCAACGGGTAGATCACGATCGACTGGTTGCCAACCCCTGCTTTAAACCATCTATACTGCTATACACTTTGGGTTTATCTGCAATGCATTTAGATTTGTTTGGCTGCAAACATTCCACGTATTGGTTAAAGGTGGAAACATCTCTTATTATTTTGGTGGTGTCTTCACTGTGTGCTTTGCAATTCATAAAACACAGTCTCTATCACATTTAGATTTCTTCTGTCCTTATGCTGCTCTATTAGGAGCTGGAACTGAATATATCACTTCTTTCTGTTTGATATAACAGTGTGATTGAGCCATCTCATTAAACTGTCTTTGGCTCTTGTCTTCGCATTCACTCTGCTGCCTTGCGTCAATCAGTCTTAATAAATTCTAGGCTTCTCTATATTGCTAATCCCTCTAACAAAAAACTGTTTGGAATAACATAACATTGTAAAAAAGGCATTATTTTCATCTAAAACAACAGGGAGAAAAACTATTCATAGTGTATATTTACTAAGGATGGCAAAACACATTATTCAGAACAGACATGTCTATTTCCTGCTAAAATAGGAAGTCTAATAATCTCCAGCCTTGTGCTGGTCTACTTTTAAAGGAAAGAAATACAGATGAGCAAAATATTTCTATCCCACATTTCCCATCCCATTTGTGCATTGAGGGCTATATATATATATATATATATATATATATATATACACACACACACACAGTATCTCACATTTTTGTAAATGTTTTATTACATCTTTTCATGTGACAACACTGAAGAAATTCCACTTTGCTACAATGTAAAGTAGTGAGTGTACAGCTTGTATAATAGTGTAAATTTGCTGTCCCCTCAAAATAACGCAACACACAGCAATTAATGTCTAAACCGATGGCAACAAAAGTGAGTACACCCCTAAGTAAAAATTGGAAGTTCAACATTGCACCTCATGGCAAAGAAATAATTGTTGCTTTACATAAAGATGGCCTAGGCTATAGGAAGATTGCCAAGACCCTGAAACTGAGCTGCAGCACAGTGACCAAGACCATACATCAGTTTAACAAGACAGGTTCCACTCAGAACAGGCCTCACCATGGTCGACCAAAGAAGTTGAGTGCATGTGCTCAGCATCATATCCAGAGGTTTGGGAAATAGACGTATGAGTGCTACCAGCATTGTTGCAGAGGTTGAAGAGGTAGGGGGTCAGCCTGTCAGTGCTCAGACCATACACCACATGCTGCATCAAATTGGTCTGCATGGCTTCTTCTAAAGATGATGCACAAGAAAACCCACAAACAGTTTGCTGAAGACAAGCAGACTAAGGACATGGATTACTGGAAACATGTCCTGTGGTCTGATGAGACCAAGAAAAACATATTTGGTTCAGATGGTGTCAAGCATGTGTGGTGGCAACCAGGTGAGGAGTACAAAGACAAGTGTGTCTTGCCTACAGTCAAGTATGGTGGTGGGAGTGCCATAATCTGGGGCTGCATGAGTGTTGCTGGCACTGGGGAGCACAGTTCATTGAGGGAACCATGAATGCCAACATGTACTGTGACATACTGATGCAGAGCATGATCCCCTCTCTTCGGAGACTGTGCAGTATTCCGACATAATAACAACCCCAAACACACCTCCAAGATGACCACTGCCTTGCTAAAGAAGCATGTCTCCAGATATAAACCCTATTGAGAATCTGTGGGGCATCCTCAAACGGAAGGTGGAGGAGTGCAAGGTCTCTCACATCCACCAGCTCCATGATGTCGTTATGGAGGAGTGGAAGAGCACTCCAGTGGCAACCTTTGAAGCTCTGGTGAACTCCATGCCCAAGAGGGTTAAGGCAGTGCTGGAAAATAATGCTGGCCACACAAAATATTGAAACTTTTGGCACAATTTGGACGTTTTCACTTAGGGGTGTACTCACTTTTGTTGCCAGCGGTTTAGACATTAATGGCTGTGTGTTGAGTTATTTTGAGGGGACAGCAAATTTACACTGTTATACAAGCTGTATGCTTACTACTCTACATTGTAGCAAAGTGTCAATTCTTCAGTGTTGTCACATGAAAAGATATAATAAAATATTTACAAAAATGTGAGGGGTGTATTCACTTCCTGAATTTCCATCAGGGTAAGACCTCAGGTCTCACGGTGAAGGGCTTTTTTGCCCTTTCATTGTCAAACCGTAGGGTTGACTTTGATAAGGTACTCCTGCGCAAAGAAAAAAGCTGATCTTTAGGCTCAGTACCCTTCAACCTAAAGGCCTGAAATATGAACTGAGCCTGAGTGTTTTCCTTGAACCCTAGAAATACTATGACTGGCTGGTATAATGCCCCCTTCATACCATACCCTATTAGACACATGGGTCCATCTTCTTATTCGTGCCTCCTCTACATAGTCCCATTTTTCCCAAGCTTTTCTCTTCTTCCTTTCTCTCACTCCTTCCAAAACTGTTCTTTTTTCTTTTTTATTTCCCCCCTTTTTCTATTCTATCTTTGGGAGCTATCTATTGGATATAAGGCAGAATTATTTGAAGGACTTTATGATGACCATTTAACACTATGAAGAGATGTTCATTGTTATGTGTATTGTACTCTTATCCTGGGGCCAAAGTGGAGGGTACTGGGGCTCTTCGCCCTCGCCCACCCCTCTTTATTACCCATGAAGGGAACTCTATTGAGTATATAATAGGCACCTTTTTTCTTTCCCCTTTTTAAATGTCTGCATTATTAACCTGACCACGAGATGGCAGGAGATAAACTTTTGGCATGGATCAATTTGATTGGATATTGTCCGCTATTTAGGGAAAGACTTTATTTCATGCCAATTTGTTCTGAAGAAGTGCACGGAGGTGCACGAAACGTTAACGCAGCCCATGCAGGGCTTGTCTGCAGGCATCCAGCGTACCCTTTAATCCAGTAATGGAAGGGGACAATTCCTTCATGACTGCCATTTGGTCTGGCTTGCTATAAGTATAAGCAAACAGATCCAGCTTCCTTGGCTTCTCCTTCAACAGACCCGACCGGTCATGTGACTGCAGATCACATGAAAGGACCAGAGACGCTCTTCACTGAATAAAGCGGCTTGTTCGGGCAGTAGCTACGGGAGCTACCTGGAACAGCCCTGAAACAGCCTAACGCTAAAACAGCAAAATCAGCAGAGAAACAGAGAACCTGAGGATCTCCAGCGATCAGAGCGGTGAGAGCTCATTTGGGCAGCCATTTCGCCTGCCACTTATTCAGTGTATTTATGTGCTGATGCAGATGTGCGGACACTAGGCTCTGGGTCTAAGACTTGCAATCCTATCTTTGAAAATACTTGACACTGTGGAGGTTGCCCTTTGTATTTGGATACATTTTTTCACAACAGGAACCCCACTGTTTCAAATTCTACTTGATGGTCTAATGCTGTGCTCAGTGCTTTGAGACTTTCTGAGGGTGTGTTTGATAACTACGTTTGAGCTCAAGGAAGATTTACCTGGATGAGGACTTATTATTTGTGTCATCTTTGAATGCGGTTCCCAGTTACTTTACCAGTCCATAGGTATAAATATATAGTTATTTGCAGTGATGTAAGTAACTGAGTTAAAATAAACTGAGTTACATAACGCAGTTACTTTAGAGGGTAACGAGTAATTTAACGAATTACTTTTCCCCTCATGGTAACTCAGTTCCCATTACTTTGGCTTAGTTACCCCAATTACATCTACCGCCACTAGATGGCAGTAGTGTAATTCCGGTGTCCTGCCGAAAAAGTTCCCCCGCCGGATAAGGACCCCCTGTACTGCGCAGGCGCAGCGCCTGCGCAGTACGAAGGACTACAAAGCTTCCGAAAATTGCCGAACCTAAACAGCTCTGAGTGAACTCTACAACGTGCAGGTGCAGTTAACATGTAATTGTACGAGGCGATGCCGCACGCTCCTGATGCTCGTGCTGCTCTGCAAGGGGTGGGTCTAGTATTACTGTAACCAAGGGGCGCATTTATTATTATTGTTATATATCGAGCTCTGCCCATTAATTTAACATTCGCCCTCTCTGTAGCCCCTTGCTTACATGCTATAACAGATCTGCCCCTTGGTTAGAGTAATAATAGAGCAGCCCCTTGGCTACACGATATATAACAATAATAATAAATGCGCCCCTTGGTTACAGTAATACTAGACCCCCCCCCTTAGTTACACGTATAGAATATTTTTAAAAAAAGTCAGTTACTTTGCTGCGTAACTAATTACTTTTCCAATGTAGTAACTGAGTTACTAACGCAATTACTTTTTGGGAGAAGTAATTTTTAACTTAACTAATTACTTTTTTAAAGTAAGATGACCAACACTGCTTATTTGTGCCTGTGAATACATGTGAATCCACATCACAAATTAGTTTGTATCATGCCATCACCTTCCTCTGGTCAATATGGATATATTGTATGCTTTTTTGCCTGCAGGAATGTCCTGCACTTTTAAATCTAATAATGTTGCAGCATATTTTTATGTACTGATTATATTTAGTGAGATATAGTGTGTTAATTAGGATATATATTCTCCCCTTGACATAAAACTGAAATATTTTGTATGTGGACCCTCCCCCTACGTTTCAATAAAGCCATTTTATTACTCTGTATCATAAGCTGTGGTTGATTATTCCCCCTTTTGCTTTCTTGGGACTCCCTTGTCCCTAGTTTTTGGTTTTTCATATAGCGTCTTTTTTGCTTATGTGGCAGGTATCCCGTCTGTCACAGACGAACCGGCTGATACTTTATTTACCAATTTAGGTGAGAGAGGATTCTAAGACTCTTTTACCCTTATTTTTGTATGATTCATTTGGCCATCTTTTGGTCTTCTTGGAGTCTGGATCCCTCCCTGTTTGGCTTTATTTACAGTAGGAAGAGGGCCCCTCTCTCTATATATATCACCCTATTATAAGCTTCTAGGTGCTATTTACATTAGCAGATGAGGATGACCATTTGAAGGAAACCCAGAGGAAGCTGAGCAGCCGCCACAGGATGATCTAAAACCCCTCATTAAAGAACACAAAAAATGAATTATGAAATCATTAAATAGGAAATGGGACATATTGTCACTTGAATCCTATATAGAACGGGGGATAATTCCATGTGGTTTAAGAGAGAGGGTCATACGGGCTGCTCATCTTCACATGGAACAATTCCTCATTGAGTGAAAAAAGCAATGTATTAGTCCTGGTCGGGAAATTATGAGGTTAATTGTGGAGCAGAAGAAGGATCAATTGACTTCTCTACAAACCCAGATACGCGAGACCAGTGAGAAACTCGAACCCCTGAAAGATAACACGGACGGAATCAAGGCAGAGGAGGTCAACAGGGGGACTCAAACAGGTCAGAGCGGAGGAATACCAGAAGCCAGTGACACCCCTGATAAATGAACCCCTGTTAATAAATACAGCTGAGGACCTTAAAATGTATTAATCTCTCTGATTTCCATCTAGAGAAACGCCATCTTGACCTACTTAGTAGGGGTCTATCCTTCTCACCCACCACAAAAAAGGACCACTTTGGAGTATACAAAGACCTCTGCCTCTTTCTAAGGAGGGTATACTGCAAGGCGATCTACTCTGACATAACTGCCACTAGTGACCCACTTATGATCTCTAGCGAGAGTGAGGCCCTGGAGTCTTTGATGTCACTACTGGAGGAATGTAATATATCCTCAGATGAGGATGACATTTTAGAAACTCCGGGATGACCCCAAAATGATTATCCGCTCCACCAAAATGCCACTAATCCGGAAAAATAAATGGCTTGGGGTGTTCCTCGACTTGGTCGAGGAGGACCTCAACAAATTGAACTGGGAGTCCACTATTGATGACAATCTCACCCCTGAGGAAAGAAGGGCACTAAAAGAACTTAGTGAAGCGGATCAGGTGATCATCAAAAAGAGCGATAAAGGTGGCAATGTCGTCCTCCTCTCTGTTGATCTGTACGAAGGGGAGGTACGACGCCTCCTTAATGATGAATCCACCTATAAAAAACTACATTTTCAGTCCCTAGTTGTACTCATTAATGAAAAATTACAATGGGCACTTGAGACAAATCTGATTTCCAAGAAAGAACGGGAATTTTTGAAAGTTGTTGACTTTAATAAGCCAAAATTTTACATAATTCCTAAAATACACAAGAACAGAAAAACACCTCCAGGAAGACCAGTTGTGTCTGCTATACGGGGGACCCCTGGAGAGAGTTGGGAAGTATATTGATACTTTAATTACAGAGATGGTTCTGTCTCTAACCTCCTATTTGCGGGATACGGGCAATGTTTTAACCAAAATTTACGCCCTTGAGTTCCATATATATATATATATATATATATATATGTATGTACAGTGGTGTGAAAAAGTGTTTGCCCCCTTCCTCATTTCCTGTTCCTTTGCATGTTTGTCACACTTAAGTGTTTCGGAACATCAAACCAATTTAAACAATAGTCAAGGACAACACAAGTAAACACAAAATGCAATTTGTAAATGAAGGTGTTTATTATTAAAGGTGAAAAAAAATCCAAACCATCATGGCCCTGTGTGAAAAAGTGATTGCCCCCCTTGTTAAAACATACTATAACTGTGGTTGTCCACACCTGAGTTCAATTTCTCTAGCCACACCCAGGCCTGATTATTGCCACACCTGTTCACAATCAAGGCATCACTTAAATAGGAGCTGCTTGACACAGTAAGGTCCACCAGAAGATCCTTAAAAGCTACACATCATGCCGAGACCCAAAGAAATTCAGGAACAATTGAGAAAGAAAGTAATTGAGATCTATCAGTCTGGAAAGGGTTATAAAGCCATTTCCAAAGCTTTGGGAATCCAGCGAACCACAGTGAGAGCCATTATCCACAAATGGCGAAGACATGGAACAGTGGTGAACCTTCCC
This sequence comes from Lithobates sylvaticus, assembly GCA_028564925.1. Taxonomy (NCBI): domain Eukaryota; kingdom Metazoa; phylum Chordata; class Amphibia; order Anura; family Ranidae; genus Lithobates; species Lithobates sylvaticus. The sequence continues at coordinate 88,558,635 of CM053035.1, forward strand.
AGGAGTGGCCGGCCGCCCAAAATTACCCCAAGAGCGCAGCGATGACTCATCCAAGAGGTCACAAAAGACCCCACAACAACGTCCAAGGAACTGCAGGCCTCACTTGCCTCAGTTAAGGTCAGCGTCATGCCTCCACCATCAGGAAAAGACTGGGCAAAAATGGCCTGCATGGCAGAGTTCCAAGGAGAAAACCACTGCTGAGCAAAAAGAACATCAAAGCTCGTCTCAATTTCTCCACAACACATCTTGATGATCCCCAAGACTTTTGGGACAACATTCTGTGGACCGATGAGACAAAAGTGGAACTCTTTGGAAGGTGTGTGTCCAAGTATATCTGGCGTAGAAGGAACACTGCATTTCAGAAAAAGAACATTATACCAACAGTAAAATATGGTGGTGGTAGTGTGATGGTCTGGGGCTGTTTTGCTGCTTCAGGACCTGGAAGACTTGCCGTGATAAAAGGAACTATGAATTCTGCTGTCTACCAAGAGATCCTGAAGGAGAATGTCCGACCATCTGTTCGTGTACTCAAGCTGAAACGAACTTGGGTTCTGCAGCAGGACAATGATCCTAAACACACCAGCAAGTCCACCACCGAATGGCTGAAGAAAAACAGAATGAAGACTTTGGAGTGGCCTAGCCAAAGTCCTGACCTGAATCCTATTGAGATGTTGTGGTATGACCTTAAAAAGGCTGTTCATGCTCGAAAACCCTCTAATGTAACTGAATTAGGACAATTCTGCAAAGATGAGTGGGCCAAAATTCCTCCAGGACGCTGTAAAAGCCTCATTGCACGTTATCGCAAACGCTTGGTTGCAGTTGTTGCTGCTAAGGGTGGCCCAACCAGTTATTAGGTTTAGGGGGCAATCACTTTTTCACACAGGGTCATGATGGTTTGGATTTTTTTTCACCTTAAATAATAAACACCTTCATTTACAAATTGCATTTTGTGTTTACTTGTGTTGTCCTTGACTATTGTTTAAATTGGTTTGATGTTCCGAAACACTTAAGTGTGACAAACATGCAAAGGAACAGGAAATGAGGAAGGGGGCAAACACTTTTTCACACCACTGTATGTATGTATGTATGTATGTATGTATATATATATATATATATATATATATATATATATATATATATATATACACACACATACAGTATCTCACAAAAGTGAGGTTGCCACTGGAGTCCTCTTCCACTCCTCCATGATGACATCATGGAGCTGGTGGATGTAAGAGACCTTGCACTCCTCCCCATTCTGTTTGAGGATGCCCCACAGATGCTCAATAGGGTTTAGGTCTGGAGACATGCTTGGCCAGTCCATGACCTTTACCCTTAGCTTCTTTAGCAAGGCAGTGGTCGTCTTGGAGGTGTGTCTTGGGTCGGTATCATGTTGGAATACTGCCCTGTGGCCCAGTCTCCGAAGGTAGGGGATCATGCTCTGCTTCAGTATGTCAAAGTACATGTAGGCATTCATGGTTGCCTCAATGAACTGCAGCTCCCCAGTGCCAAACTTACTTTGACCCAAGCCCAGTCCATGAACAGGGCGAGGAGGAGTTCATGGACAAAGAAATGGTTGCTCCAGTGTGACCAATTCTCGCACATGCCTTTCTTGCAGGAGATCCGTGAGAATAATCATAATAATTTTTGTTGGATTTGTTGTCCCCTTATATTACGAAGCAGGACACCTGCATGCGGCAAGGAAGTATTGTACAATTGTCTGTTTTGGCAGAGTTCCAAGCTGAAGACATGATTTTTTTCCCTTTCTTAAAGCTGGAATACTTACCTTTTTTGGTAAAGTTTCACACATGGAGACACCACTAGTATCCACTGGAGCACCTGTGTGGGACATCCTAAAAAGGTGTTTCACACTAGTGCTCCTGCGTCCAGATGTGTAAACAGCTGCTGAGTGTCCTCTCCTTACACTGAATCTAGTTTGCATTTCATTATAATTACAAACCCATTTAGACAACAATGTAATAAACGTATTTTAATACAAATAAGCCTGAACAAATGTAGTTAACTTGCATCTGTCAAAAACTTTGTATTAGTGGGCGAACAAACAATGTTTACTACGAACGATTACTGTGCCCACGAACCTGAAACTTGCCATTTTAAACACCATTTTAAACTATAAACAGTAAAGAAAAGCACATGGAGCAGCATGAAAGTACGGTAATAATAAAAAAGGATCACATGACAAAATACTTATTTTTTTGCAGCACTCTCTTGATCCTTCTGTACTGATCCTGCTCCCTCAATTTGAGGTCTGACTAGCATTTCCTCAATTGCTCCTTGGATCGTTGTACCCCAAAATTCTTCTGTAGACTTTTCACAACTTTAGTCATGATTTTAGCCTTTCTCACATTTGGGCGGAGTTTCACGCATGCACAGTGTATATAAAGCATACCGTACGATCTGTGAGCAGAGGACGGAGTAGCGTAAGCGCAGATCGTGCAAACAAAGGTACCATTTTAACTTGGGGCATCAGTGGTTAGTGGCCTATACTGCTTATAGATTGAGGCCTATATTGGGACAAGATTAGGAGAGTTTAGCCTGACATTAGGGTTTGTCTTGTGTTGTGTCTTGCAGAGAATATGGATAAATTCAATGATCATAACTTCCCCCCCAACTTCATTAATAAAGGGGCTGCCCTGTCTGTGGCAAGTGAAACACCCATTTTAATAACAAACTAAAGAGGAAGGCAGCGCTTGATCAACTGTTGGAATTGGTGAAGCCGGTGATTCCCACGGCAGACATCACCTATTTGAAGTGCAAAATTGGTGGTCTGAGGAGCACATATAATAGGGAGCGCAAGAAGGTCCAGAATTCCATGAGATCCGGAGCAGCAGCAGATGACGTTTATGTCCCCAGGCTCTGGTACTACGACAGACTGCGGTTTTTGTCAGACCAGACTGAAATCAGGCTATTACTCTCAACACTTCCTTCCACTCTTCCTTCCACCTCAGCTGAGGCTTCCGACATCCAACCTGGGCCTTCCACCCAGGAAGATGTGGAGGAGCCCAGCTTGAGCCAGGTATAGCATTGTTCAACATATTTCTTGACCAAAAATTTAAATGTTAACTAGATGTTATTATTGATCACTAATTTCAGATTTAAAGCAGTGTTTCAGCTGAAATTTTTTTATTTTAAAAGTCAGCAGCTAAAAAAAAAGTAGCTGCTGACATTTAATAAGTACACTTACCCTTCCAGGGCTCCCGCGATGTCGGCAGCCGAGGCTGACATGTCCCTCGGCGCTCTGGTCCCAGCGTCGCCATCCTCAGTAAGGGAAACAGGCAGTGGGGACTACGGCTTCACTGCCCGTTTCCTACTGCGCATGCGCGAGTCGCGCAGTGCTTTGTGAATGTGTCGCGCTGTGTTGGGGAACACACAGTTCCCACAACACAGCGCGCCCCATTACCCCGAAGACATCGGTGAGGAGGACAGAAGATCACCGAAGATCACCGCGGAGTAGGAAGGAGGCAGATTAGGAAGACTGCCTAGCAACAGGGATTTTGGATCAGGTAAAAAATATATATATTTTTTTCCAGAATATTAATGCTCTTTTTTTTTTTTTTAATGTGGCCCTCCACTTTAACAAAGTGGTTTACATATCAATAGACAGTAGTAGATAAAAATGATTGGGACAAGAATTAAAAGTGCTGGGATCAGAATGATAGTCTTTTCTACTTGTTAACATTCAATTTGCAAAAGTCATGAGCTCAAAATTGTGTGTGATTGAAAAAAAAAAAACGAAAACTATGTCCCATTTTCATACACAGGAAAATCTCAACCAGGAGGAGGCTGTGGAAAGTCTCAGCCAGGAGGTGGCGGGGTAAAGTGGCAGCCAGTAGGTGGCGTGAGAAAGTGGCAGCCAGTAGGTGGCGTGAGAAAGTGGCAGCCAGGAGGTGGCAGGGGAAAGTGACAGCCAGGAGGTGGCCAGGGAAAGTGGTAGCCAGGAGGTGGCGGTGCCCAGTAGCCTGACCGAATCCCAGGTTCCTCCCCTCCACCTTCCAACAAAAAGGCCCAGGAAGGGGAGGAATGTGGAGGAGTCAGCGCTTGGTTTGATTCGACAGGCTACTGCGGTCCTCACAAACACCCCTAATGTCCAGGAGACCTTTGCGTGTATTGCGGCCAGTAAGATGCAGGAAATGGAGGTGGGCCAACGTACTAAATAAGGGGGTGAGGGTCGAACTCACCAAGAAAAGTCACGTATGTGAGTTGGACCATACTCCACCTCCACCTCCTGCCACAACTCCAACACCACAGCCAGTGCCGTTTTTAAGGCAGGGCAGAAAGGGGCAGCTGCCCTGGGCCCTGTCATTGTTGTGGGGCCCAAAGCAGCTGCCTCATACTTGCCAACTATCCTGGCTTAAATTCACTCGTCCGTTGAGGTTTTAGTCCTGTGCTGTGTCCCAATATCTCAGTGTGAAGTGCTGCTACTAATGCTGCCTAGCTCTGCCCAATTGTTGTGTACAGATGATTCACCTGCAGACCCTGTGTTTACATGTAAATTACTGGCATTCATATGTAAATAGCGGCAGCATTCATATGTAAATAGCGGGGGCCGGCAGCATTGATATGTATATCATGCCCCCCTGAGGTCATATCCACAGTAATCTCTAGCAACCAATCAACAAGCAGAAATCATGTGTTCTAACCTCTAGCAACTAATCAGTGAGCTGTAATGTGTGCTGTAACCTCTAGCAACTAGTCAGTGAGCGGTAATGATACACTGTCTCAGAGCAGGTGGAGAGCAAAATTGCATGGGGGGGGGGCAAGAAAAGTTTTGCCCAGGGTCCAATCAATATTAAAGACGGCCCTGACCACAGCCACAGCCTGGAAGGAAGTGTGCAAGGAAGTCTTGAGAGCAATGGCCTGGGTTTCCGTCTGGTCTGGCAAAAGATGCAGGCTGTTGTAAGACCACAGCCTCGGGACATATAAGTCATCTGCTGCTAACACCAGTACACATAGGTACACTTGTCACCCCCCGATCCCCCCCCCAATCCCCCCCAGTTAACCCCTTCACTCTCTGTCACTGTGTACACCAATTGCAGTTGTCCGATTTTTCACTGCTCACTGCATTGGTGTCATTTGTGACTGTAATAAGTGTTAGGGCAATTAGTAGTAGGCCCAGATAGGTCTAGGGTACCCCCCTAATAAAGGTTTAACCCCTTGATCGCCCCCCAGTTAGGCCTTTCACCCCATGTCGCTAATACATCTTTTTTCTGATTGCCGTATTAGTGTCATGGGTTAGCCAGTTAGTTGATTTGGTTCACCGTCAGATTTAACCCCCTGATTGCCCCCTAGTTAACCCTTTCACCCCCTGTCACCAGTGATCACTGTATTAGTGTTACAGGTGACGCTGGTTCGTTGTTTTTTTTTTTAATAAATCTTTTTTTTAGTTTACTTAACAAACAAAGAAAACGAAACACTATAAAACATCATACACATTGAACTTGGAATATGAATAAAAAAGACATTTTCTAAATCCAAAATCCAATATAGCAATGATTAATCTATAGGCGAAAGAAAAAGAAAAAACATTAATAACTAAAAAAAAAAGGAAGGAAGGCAAGCATTATTTCCTTCTCTCCCCAATGGCTTTATCAAACTTACTAGGGCAACCCCTGTTCATATAAGTATCTCTATATAATGGAAGATTATTATTTACCAATTGTTTCCAATACAAGAACGTAGGAGACCGAGGTTTCTTCCAATGCAACACAATGGTTTATATATATATATATTAAAAATATCATTGTATTAGCAAACACTCGTTCAGACATTGTAGGGAAAATAGTCTCTACCAAACCTAATAGACAAACGGACATTGAAAATCGGTAAAGGAGTGGAAGTGATATAATTCAATAAATCTACCACTTCCATCCAAAAAATAACTATGTATAGACAAGTCCAGAATATATGTGTAAAGTCCCCCTCAATCTCTCCACATTGCCAAGACTCGGAAGAGCGCATAGGATTTTACTTTTTGTGGCATGTATCAGTTTATTTTCTGATCATATGATCTCTCAAAGATATCAAAGATCGCAAAGGGAAATTCCACACACTCCAATCTTCTATATCTAAATCTGGTATATGTCCCACCCACCTAGCTCTAAGAGCCTCTAGTGGCAAGATAGAAATTATAAGATGAGAATACAATCTCGAAGTAAACCTATCCAAACACTCGGACCTAAGCACTAGTTCTAGAGTAGATTGTCTAATCTTTAAACTGTCCTGTGGAAATTGTGTATGGAAAGTGTGATAACGTTGAAGGTATCTAAATAGGTGTTTGAAACATTAATAGTCGAAGTGTAGAGAAAGTAGATCATTTCCAATCAGTAATCACCTGAGAAAGTGTTTTTATATTATATTTAGTCCATGCAATAGGCTCTGGTGTTTTAAAAAATTGGGGAAGAGTAGGATTAAGCCATAAAAGGGCATTTGGAGAAAGAGCATCCTTAAGATAATGCTCACATTTAAAACCAGCTTTCTAGGCTTGCATAGTAGTAAGCATTGAAGGAGTCAGCTGATATGGTGCCCTACGGCCCCTAAATAAAAGAGCCTTAAAAGCATCCATAGAACCTACTACTGCTGCTTCCAACTGGGTAGACGAGCTATATGTATCAGGATTTAGCCACCATGCGGCCATAACCAGCTGGATGGGCAAAAAGTATTTATATAAATCCGGGAAAGCTAGACCTCCCTGCTCACAAAGGTGCATCAGAGTAGTTAATTTAAACCTTGGGTTCTTTGTTCCCCATAGAAGCGAGGGAAAAAGGACATAAGAAGCCACTGGTGAGAATGTATAAATAAGTACATGAATTTTGGTATAACTTTCGTTTTTAAAAGATTAATACGTCCCAATAAAGATAATGGTAGAGACTTCCATGCTTTCAACTTCGACCCAATATCTCCGGAGTCAAATTCAAGGAAATAAATTACGAAGCTTGACAGGAAATTACAACTTCTAAGTATTTGAAATTCTCCACCCACTGCAATGGAATATCATTCAAAGCCGTACTGCAGCATAGACTTGCTCCAATTTACCTTCAACCCTGTGACTATTGAAAAAGAGTCCAATATCTTCAAAGCCCCTTGAAGAGAGGGTCCAACATCATTTAAAAATAATAAAAGGTCATCTGGTTAGTTTGTTTTTTATAGCATCAGGACACCCACCGTATATTACCCAATAAAGGTCTAACCCCCTGATCAGCAGACGGGTGAAATCATTCAGGTTTTAGTGTCAGTTAGGGTCTGCGTCGCCACCCAGGCATCGTCAGATTAATGCCAGTAGCGCTAACACCCATGCATGCACAATACACCTCCCTTAGTAGTATAGTGTCTGAACAGATCAATATCTTTGATCTGATCATATCTATGTAGCACCCTGCTCCTAATGAGCAGACGCTATTTTTTTTTCAAATTTAGTTGTTTGAAGCTGCAGGTGGGCTCAGGCTAATTATTCTAAAAAGTTCTGGTTTCTGTGCCAGTCCAGCTGGGTTGCACTGGTTTCCACTAGACCGTAGGGGTCGCTGTCACCGCCGGTAAGTGTGGAAATGCAGCAAGCTGGATGTATTGAATACCGCCTCTTGCTCGGAAATAGCCCAGTGGGAGTGTTTTCTCTGCTGTGCGTCCTGGGATAGGGTATTTAAGGTACCAACGCCATTTTTGGCTTCTTCTTCCTTCCAGGGTCCGCTATCCCGACCTCATGGCCCTCCTGGCCTGGGGTGTGTATCGCATGATCCTGCGGCTCAGGGCCAGCGGGAGAGGGTATGCCCAAAAAAGTCTTGGGGCTTACTGATCCAGGGGTGGTCCTGTGCTGTCTCGCCTGCAGAGAGAGGCCAAGAAAACTGGAGGATTCAGGGGAGGACTTTTCTAGGAGAGGACCGAGCGCAAGGCTGGTATCTCTGGAGGAGCCTGGAAACTCAGTTAGAGGACGCAACCCGGATCAACACCCATACAGTATCTCCGGGTCGGCTGAATGAAACTGGTACTGTATGGCAGTTCTTTAAATCTCTCAAGATCTCTCAAGAATGCTTTTGTTTAATTGACAAGTCTGTGGCAGAGACTTTGTTGAGCATCTCACCGGCTGCTAGGTTAAGTAAGAGGGGCCTATCCGGTGGTTGCTGGATCCAGTCTGTGGATCTGTTTGTCCTCTGGATCTGACCAGTACCTCTAACCCACAATTACCAGGTACCTGAACTCCCCTTAACCCTTTGACCCTCTATTGAAAGACTTTGTGTTTATCCCAAATAAATAAGTGTCGGATTTAACATTCTTTGGGCCATTTTCCAACGGGACCCCTGAGGTAACAGTAAGCCCAAATAAAACCAGCAGCTCCTTCGGGGTTAGTGCTACATCTATACTAGCATCCCCAGTAGTTTAGGGTTCCTAAAAATGCAGCGTTAGCGGGATCAGCCCAGATACCTGCTAGCACCTGCGTTTAGCCCACCCAAGTGCAGTATCAATTGATTAGTCACTTACAAAAACACAACACACATACCTGCTGGGTTCGCAGAGTCAGGCCTGATCCCTGCGAACATTAACAGTTTTTTTGGTAGCGATTGAAGCAGGCTCTGACAGTCAGGTGCTCTTTTTGCCTGTGAGTCTCACTAGTTGCACCAGTAAATTTAGAGGCCACAATGTCCAATCAAAGGTGCACTAGTGAAGGGGCCTACACATTTCTCAGCATGACAGATGAAAGTAAAGAGGAAGTCACCCATTTGTCTGATTCAGGCTCAGTATTCAAACCCGTAGACAGCAGCGGCACCCTGACAAACAGAGTAGTGGTCCCTGCCAAGGTCAGGCGTACCCGACCCGTTCTTCTGCTGCTTTGAGGTGCAAGAACCGCAGGGCTTTTGTATGGAGCAGAGAGCCAGTACTAGTACCGCTCATCCTTCTGGTAAACTGGCACGCACCAGCAGCCAAGTACACCCTGGTAGTGGTCAAACCAGCACTGCAGTATCACGTGGTGACGCAGCAAGTCCCATAAGTGCAGTTCAAGCTGGTGCGGTGGCTAGCTGTCAGGGCTTGGCTCAGCCCTTCCTTCTCAAAGCTGCCTGCTCAGCTGTCGGCTAATTGCCAGCTCCTATCTCTCCACAGTGACTCACCTGTTGATGATATCCTGCTCATCAGTCCTGCCTACTTAAGCCGTCCAGCCCAGATGATCTCTGCCTTCGCCTTGGTCACATCACTAGAGATGCTCTCCTATGTTCCTGTTACCCTGTTAAAGACTTGCTTGGCTTACATTCCTTCTGGCTCAAGATCCTGCTTGCTATTCTACTACACTCATCTCTGGCTCCCTGACATTTTGGCTTGTCTGACTATCTGTTCAGATTCCTGAACTCTGGCTATGTTTTGACTATATTTACTCTGTTTACCTTTTTTTTATTATTAAACAAGTGTGATTTAACTGTACTTCTGTCTCAGTCTGATTCATGCTTTCTGACACTAGCACAAGTAGAGTCCCGCAGCCACCAAGAAGACAAAGACAGGCCCATAGTGCCCTTCCTGCTGCATTTGCCAATCCTAATTGGGATCCCACCACTTAAGCAGCACTTGTAATTCCCCCATTCACTGGCCAACCTGGATTTCAGGTGGAAACAGTTGATTTTACGTCACTTGATTTTAGTTTTTCACGGACGATCTCTACAGATCTATTGTGGACCAAAGCAATTTGTATGCTGGTCAATCCATCACTGCTAATCCCCATTTGATCCTTGCCAGAGATTGGAAACCTATTATGGTTTTCGAATTAAGACATTTCTGGGCCTATCCCTCCTCATGGGCATAACTAAAAAGAGTGAGTTGTGGTCATATTGGTCCACTGACCCAATTCACCATACGCCTCCATGGCCAGGGCTAGATACAAGCAGATCTTGCGGTTCATGCATTTTAATAATAATGAACTCTGTCATCCTCGGGGTGACCCTATATACAATCAGCTCCACAAAATTAGGCCCCTCGTAAACCACTTCAACCAACAGTTTGCAGCCTTGTTTACTCCTAATCAAGTTGTCTGCATTGATGAGTCCCTGATTAAATTTTCTGGCCACTTGTCTTTCAAACAGTATCTTACCAGCAAGCGTGCCAGATATGGGGTCAAGATGTATAAGCTCTGTGACAGGGTCACAGGCTATATATATATAGTTTTTTTGGTTTACAAGGGAAAAGATAGTCACGTGGAAGCCAGAGAACTGCCCAGACTACATAGGGAGTGCTGGTAAGATTGTGTGGGACTTGGTGTCACTCTTATTCGGAAAGGGGTACCACTTGTACATGGACAATTATTACATGAGTGTGCCACTTTTTAGTCGCTGGTTTGATCATGGAATTGGGGCATGTGGCACCATGCGATCTAATCACCAGGGCTTACCCCAGCGGCTTGTAGATTCCCATCTTAGGCTGGGGGAGAGAGCCTGCTTGAGAAGTAATAATTTGCTCACAGTGAAGTGGAGGGATAATTGGAATGTTTTTGTTCTGTCCTCCCTTCACGCAGACACGCCAGTCCAAATTCAAACGGCGACTGGTGTTGTGGAGAAACCTCTCTGTGTCCACAAATACAATCTAAATATGGGAGGGGTGGACCTCAACAACCAGTTGATGGTGCCGTACTTAATTGCCCGTAAGCCAAATGCTGGTACAAAAAATTGTCTGAATACTTACTCCAATTGGCTCTGCTGAATGCTTATGTGCTATACAAAGCGTCAGGATGAATCGGATCCTTCCTTAAATTTCAGGTAGAGATCGTCACAGCCCTTCTGTTTCCAGACGGTGCTGTGCCCCACCTTACCAATGCAAATACAGTAAGTCAGCTGCATGAGAGGCATTTTCTGCATGTTCACCCTGGTACCCCTACCCAACGGTCACCCCAAAGAAAATATTGTGTCTGTAGGAAACACAGATATAGGCGTGACATCCGCTATTATTGTCCCTCCTGTCCTGACCAACCTGGTCTTTGCATCAGTGAATGTTTTGAATGCTACCACACACTAGTGAAGTATTAGCATAGGGTACAGCACTGCATAGACTAGGACACACTTTCACAGGGTCTCCAAAGAGGCCATCACATTTTGAGAGACCCGAACCTGGAACCGAACCATTACAGTTACAGTTACAAATAAAAGTGTAAAAAAAACAAAAAAAAAAAGTAAAAAAAACGAAAACAAAGAAAATATATAAAATAAAAAAAGCCAAAAATAGTTGTTGTTTTATTGTTCTCTCTCTCTCTCTATTCTCCCTATATTGTGCTGCTCTTTTTTAACTGTATTCTATGCTTAACTCCAATATTTTATTGTTCCTATGTTTTATCATATTTGCTTTTTAGGTATTTAATTTTTTTATACTTTACTGTTTACTGTGTTTTATTGTTAACCATTTTTTTGTTTTCAGGTACGCCATTCAGCTGCAGCACTGATTTATTAATCTTGACAGAAACAGCGTTTGCTCCCACGATACGTAAATCAGTGACTCCAGCACTGTAGGAGGTGTTTTCACCATCACAGTTAAAGATAATTAGCCACTAGACTGCTTTTACAAGCAGTGGGAGGGAACCCCCGCCATCTGCCATGGTTTTCTCAGGCTCTCCTGTCCCACCGGGGTACCTGAGAATGCAGCCGGTGGTTCCGCCAGCTGACCATAGAGCTGATGGAAGACCAGAACAGCTCCAATCATCTCTATGGCCTAATAAACCGGAAGCTATGAGCATTTAATGACTTTGGTATCACCGGATATAAACAGCGCCATTGGGAAATTGGGAAAGCATGTTATTACACCAAAATTTTGCTGATAGGCATGTTGAGTCCATGGAATATTTTATATTTTACCACAAGTTTTGGAAAAATTACAATATTTTGTGAAATTACACCCCAAAATACATTCTGCTGCTTCTCTTGAGTACAGGAATACCACATGTGTGGGACTTTTTGGCAGTCTAGCCACGTACAGGACCCTGAAAACCAAGGGCGTACATTTTTGATTTCACTCCTCACTACCTATCACAGTTTTAAAGGCCATGACATGACCAGTTAGCATAACCCTCCCCCCCCAAATTACCCCATTTTGGAAAGTAGACACCCCAAGCTATTTGCTGAGAGGCATGGTGAGTATTTTGTAGCTCTCATTTGTTTTGGAAAATGAAGAAAGAATAGGAATTTTTTTTTCTTTTTTCAATTTTCAAAACTTTGTGACAAAAAGCGAGATCTGGAAAATACTCAACATGCCTCTCAGCAAACAGCTTGGGGTGTCTACTTTCCAAAATGGGGTAATTTGGGGGAGGAGTTGTGCTATCTGGGCATTTCATGGCCTCCAAAACTGTGATAGGTAGTGAGGAGTGAAATCAAGATTTTACACCCTTATAAATCCTGAAGGAGGTGCTTGGTTTTCGGGGTCCTGTATGCGGCTAGACTGCCAAAAAGTCCCACATATGTGGTATCCCCGTACTCAGGAGAAGCAGCAAAATTTATTTTAGGGTGTAATTTCACATATGCTCATGACATGTTTGAACAATATATCATTTATTGACAACTTTCTAAAAAAAAAAGAAAAAAAATATTGTAATTTTCCCGAAACTTGTGGCAAAATATAAAATTTTCCATGGACTCAACATGCCTCTCAGCAAATAACTTGGGGTGTCTACTTTTCAAAATGGGGTCATTTGGGGGGTTTTGTGATATCTGGGCATTTCATGGCCTCCAAAACTGTGATAGGTAGTGAGGAGTGAAATAAAAATTTGCACCCTTAGAAATCCTGAACGCGATGCTTGGTTTTCGGGGTCCTGTATGCAACAAGACTGCCAAAAAGTCCTACACATGTGGTATCCCCATACTCAGGAGAAGCAGCAGAATGTATTTTGGAGTGTAATTTCACACATGTATATATATATATATATATACACACACACACACAATATATAATTTCAGTGACAACTTTGTGTAAAAACTTTTTTTTTTGTAATTTTTCAATCACTTGTGACAAAAAAATAAATATCCAATGTGCTCAACAAGCCTCTCGGCAAATTCCTTGGGGTGTCTACTATCCAAAATGGGGTCATTGGGGGGGGGGGGGGGTTGTACTGCCCTGCCATTTTAGCACCTCAAGAAATGAGATAGGCAGTCATAAACTAAAAGCTGCATAAATTCCAGAAAATGTATCCTAGTTTGTAGACGCTATAACTTTTTTATATAATCTTTATTTTACACCATTTCTTTCCAGTTTACACAACATTTACACGTAATGTGATAATTTAAGTATATCATTTTACAAACAATGCATACATTGTCCATTTTATATCTCAAAAAAAAAATTCTATCAATAATTATATTATACCACATTAAGACACCATTCAACCACATATACATTCTAACACAAAAAATTAAGAAAGAAAGGCCCCCCGATAATCCCTCCCCCCTACCATTCCCTTTCCCCTCCTTCCTCTCTCCTCCCCCCTATAAATGGTTCTGCCATATTACTCTACATATAATTTGATAAAATTTACTGAGGTTCTAAACTCCTCCCATTTTCGCCATGTTTCCTGAATTTGATCCCTCTGTCCCACATCCATCCCTATCATCATCTCCACTGACTGCATCTCGCTCATCTCACACACCCACTCCCCTATTGAGGGAGCTGTTGTATTCCTCCAGTTTTAAGCTATAATGGTTTGAGCTGCTGTCAGCATATGTCTTAAGATATCTCTTTTAATAGCTTTCATAGACCAGGGAGCATTGATAACACTGATACGATTATGTCTGGTTGTATTTTTTGTCCCGTAATAAATTGGTATATATATCATACATTTTTTACCAAAATCTCTGGAATTTTATTTTTATTTTATTTTATCCTTCTTTCCTGATGTCTACTTGATAAAGATAACTTGTGTATTAGCAAAAATGTTTTTTTCCCATTTTTTTCTAGGTATAGTTATCCCCAGTTCTTCTTCCCATTTATTTAAGTATATCAATTCTTTTTTCTTAGTATATGTATTCAAACATTTATATATTATAGATAAGACATGAGCTGGTTTATGTTCTTGTAATAATAATTTTTCGAATTCTGTTAATGGTCTATCTAATAAAGCTTTCTTTGTCACCGACATAGTGTAAGTCTGAATTTGTTGATACTGCATCCATTTAGTCTTATTATCTAGACCCAATGTTTCCATTGAAGGAAGCTTATTCCAAAATCTGAGCTACTCTCACGTCCTCATCTCTATGCCAATTTATAAAGGTTAAATTTTTCATTGCCAATGGAAAATCAGGGTTATCAAACAGTGGAGTCATTGGACCGATCTGAGTAGACCAATTCCCTCCCTTTAGTAGCATATTCCAGACTCTCAATATTGAATAAACCAGAAATGGTATAGCTTTCTTCAGGGGCTGATTTTCTCTTTTTATCCATAGTAGGGATTTCAATTTTATAGTTGTAGCATCTTCTTCCAATTTCACCCATTGTCTATTATCTGTATTATGAAACCAGTCCACTATTCTAGAAATATATACTGAACAGAGATACAATGAGAAATCTGGGAGGGCGAGCCCTCCATCTTTTTTGCCCTGATTAATATGTCCTTTCTAATTCAAGCTGATTTACGAGCCCAGATAAAACTCCCTATGGCCTTTTGAAGTTGATCCAGTAATTTAGTTGAAGAAAAATATTGGGATAGTCTGAAATATGTATAGGAACTTTGGTAATGTGTCTATTTTTATAATATTGATCTTGCCCATCCAGGAGAATACCGTTCTGTCATATCGTTGTAACGTCTTTATTATTTTTTGAATTATCGGAAGATAATTGAGTTCTTAAAGTTTGTTCAAATTCCTAGGAATATATTTTCCCAGATATGTAATTGCTGCTGTTTGCCATTTAAAAGAGAAGTCTTTTTTCAAAAGCTCCACGATATCGCTTGTTAATGTAATATTGAGGGCCTCTGTTTTATCATAAGTGACTTTGAAATTACTCAATATTCCGAATGGTTAAACTCCTGGATGAGATTTGGTATTGTCACCATTGGGTTAGTTAAGTATAACAATAAATCATCTGTATATACAGACATTTTATATTCTCTATCCCCTATTTTTATCCCTTGTATGTCTACTAGACATGTGCATTCGTTTTCGTCTGAATGCATTTTCGTCCGAATTTCAGGTATTTTCGTTATCGTTTTATCAAACGATAACGAAAGTACAGAATACAAAAAACAAAAGATCCGACATAAACAAATGCTTTATTTTTGTTTTCGTTGTGACAGCAGTTCAATATAGATAGGAGATTCGACATGATGCTGACAATAACAATCTGTGTCTATCGAACCTGTGGTCGAATGTGCCTAACCTTAACCTATTAGTCCAAGATTATTCTACATAGAGAGAAAAGATTCAACATAGAGAGAAAAATTTGACATAGAGAGAAAAGATCGCTGCTGGAATTGGGTGGGGGAAGTGAAATAAAAATAATGATGATGATGAATGTTATTGGCTGATTGTAACCAAAGAGGAGGAGCAGTAAAATAGCTAGAACTAAGTACACACGTACAGCCAACTTACTTTCACATATGATTGCTAGCAGAGAGACACACACACACTGAATCATTTCAGAAGACAGTCAATCTTAGCTGGTCCGTTTGTCAGAGAACCTGAATTATTTAGCAATTAAGCATAAGCACAGCAGCAGAACAATAGTGAAGCAAGCTACAGTTCAACTTAACTTTTTCATAATAATCTGCTGCTATGCTGCCCGTGTTGTGGGGGGGGGATTTATTATTATAGATTCTATATTATAGATTGAGATTCTATATACCCTATCTTGTTACCTGTCTGATCAGTGATCGCTATCACCAGTCCATATTCTGTTTGAACTACATACATTCAACATGAACGACAAAGATTCGACATAGCAGCGAAAAAACATACAAATGTCGAGTCTTTGGCTTATGGTGTCTGTCGAAAGTTCTGACAAGATTCGACAGAGCAGCTAAACTATACAGCGTCGGGTGTAACTAAATAAATTAATTTTTCGGACGAAAACGAAATTCCGAAATGAAATATTTCAGTGTGCACATGTCTAATGTCTACATTTTTACGGATAGCAGTGGTCTGATGTTCCATTACTAGTACATACAACAGTGGAGACAGCAGACAATCCTGTTGCATTCCATTTAATATTATTACTGGGTCAGATACAGATCCGCTTACGTGAATTCCGGTTGGTTCGGTTATAATACAAAGCCATTATCTTCTCTAAAAGGAAAGGCCCTCTTCCCCATTACTTAAGTGTCTCTTCAAGAAAACACCATCCCACCCTGTCAAATGCTTTCTCTGCATCTACTGCCAAAAGACAGGATGGGATGGCGTATCTCTGAGTGCACTCCACCAGTGTCAGAATCTTCAATGTATTGTCTCTTGCCTCTTGTCCCCCCACAAAACCCACTTGATCCAGATGAACATATGCCGGTAACAATGGTGATAATCAATTTGAAATTATCTTAGAGTATGATCGTAGATCGATATTTGTTAAAGAAATCAGTCGATAGTTTCCACATAACGTGTGGTCTTTCTCCGGTTTAGGTATGAGCAAAATATACGCTTCCATACCATGTGGGGTGAAGGGGCGAGAGGCAGAAACCGCCCTAAATGTCCTCCTCATAATGGGAATCAGTAGTTCTTTGAACATCCTATAGAACCGGGGGGTAAAACTGTCCGGTCCAGGACTTTTGCCCAGTACCAGTGAATCAATTATGTTCTGGACTTCCAGTTCTGAGAACTCCATTTCCAACTGTTCCTTTTCTACTATAGTAAGTGTTGGAATTGGATTTTCTTTTAAGTATTGGAAAATACTTAAGTTAGTTTTGTCGAAAATTTTCAGGGTCTCTTTCCGCCTCTTGATTTGATATGTAAGTCCAGAATAAAAGGCATGAAATGATTTTAATATCCTTCTTGGTTCATGTACTATCTCTCCCGATGTCGTTTTAATCTTAACTATTGATGAAGTGTTTGTACGCTGATGAAGAGCCCTCGCTAATAGACTACCTGGTTTATTTCCATGTTGGTAATACAATGCTCGATTTAAGCCTCAATGTTTGTTCATTTATTAGCATTTGTAATTGTATCCGTTTATCTGTTAGTGTGATCAGGTCCTTTGGGCTTGACTTTTGTTTATGTCATTTTTTGAGTTCCGATATGTCTTTTAAAAGGGAAGCTACTTTATTCCCTTTATCTTTTTTAATCTCGCACCATATTACACATTTTAATGTTTCCCATTGTATGGGTAGGGACGTGACATCACCCTCGTGATCCATCACAATATTTTTAATTACTTGTCCGATTTATAACATGCAGATCTCATCTTTGAGTAAATTATCATTTAATCTCCATGTTTGCTTTGTTGATACCGCCCCTGATATCACCATATTCAAAAATACTGGAGCATGGTCCTACCACACAAAGTTTCCAATCTCTGAGAAAGATGCCATTTCCATCCCCATTTTGTTTATAAAAAAGAGATCTAGTCTATGATAAGTATTATAAACTTTTCAATGAAATGTGTAATCCCTATCTACAGGATGAAGGACCCTCCAAATGTCCACTAATTGATACTTATCTAGAGTGGCTCTAAATTTTGTCATACATTTGGTAGCTTGAGATAAGCAAGGTGCAGTGGTTATTTCTGTCAAGAACAAAATTAAAATCACCCCTAGCTAGGGTTCTTTCCATAAGATCAGTGAGCATTTGTATGCCTATCTTAATCTGATCTTGATTTGGTAAATAAAGATTAATGAGGGTATATTTTTTTCTGTATATGGACAATTTCAGAAGCAGAGCTCTTCCATCTCTACTTCTCCAACTATCCAATAATTGATGGGTTAAAGATTTTTGTATTGCTATGGATACTCCCCTAGATTTATAGTAGGGAAAAGATTCACGATACCAGGTTTGTTTGTTTTATTCATTTTGAACATTAGGAGTAAAGCCCCATACACACGGTAGGATTTTTGCATGGATTCTGTCCGATCGGACAATGTTGTCGAAAAATCCGACCGTGTGTATGCACCATCGGACAGTGTACGTCGGATTGTCCGACGGACAAAGTCCTATCTCCTGCTGGATAGATTTTTTGACAACAAGGTCCGATCACACCAAATCCGATCGTGTGTAGCGTTGTCCGACGGACAAAGTGCTACGCATGCTCAGATCACATTACAAGACCAAAGCTATTGGCTACTAGCCTCTACGTAGTCCCGTCGTAGGCAACAAACGTCACCACGTTCAGAATGATCGGATTTTCCGACAACTTTGTCCGACCGTGTGTACGCAACACCAACATCAGACAAAGTATGACGGACAGGATCCGACGGACCTGGTCCTCGGATAATCCGCGCGTGTGTATGGGGCTTAAGATTAGATCGGAAGTGGGTTTCCTGAAAAAAAACTATACTGACCCTTTGTTTATGAAATGAATATAGAATTTGTGATCTTTTAGATGGGGAGTTCAAAACTCCAGCATTGAAAGAACAAATCTTTGTAGAATCCATACCCACAAAGGAGAGAGAGTAGAGAAAAAAAAAAAAAAAAACCCCTGTAGCAACACTCACTCAACAACCAACAAAGACAAAAAGACAAACAGTGTCTAATACAACACCCCTCTATATGACTCCCTTGAGTCTGACCTACTCTATAGGTTCCCTATATTGGGGTATGAAGGGATCAACTTCATGAGGGCCGCGTTTTGCCCAGGCATCTCACATATGAAAAATGATATATTATATATCCGCCTCCACTCTAGTAACATATACTTTCTCTCTCTCTTCCACCCCTATCCCCTCCCAGGGGCGTAACTATAGGGGGTGCAGCAGTCGCGAGCGCAACCGGGCCCTGGGCTGCAAGGGGCCCATGTGGCCCCCTCTACATATGGCCGGTGGCAGCATAGGCGGTTAGGCACCGGGCGCACGGGTGGCTGGAGGTGGGGGGTTACTAGCAGAGCTCCATGCTCGACTACCGCACTGGGTGCTCTTTAGTTGTGTATTCCCCACACAACCTGTGTCCTCTGCCGCTCCTCCGGGTCCCCCTCTCCTGCTCCATGCAGTGCTGCTCAGTCCGGTGTCTGTCCTCCCCTGTCCAGCCCCCTGAGTCCGGCCCACACTGCACTGCATGCTTCTCCCGGGCAAACAAACTTTAAGCACACAGATGCAGTGCAGCCCTATGAGAGCCGGCTCCCCAAAGGACGCTGCAGGCTTGTCTGCCAGCACCCCCCTCCTCCTCGTCATACACAGATGTTGACAGGTCTTTCTGGGAGATATGTCCCCTAAGGACAGGGACCCCATCTCCCCTGGGGACAGGGCCCAGTTCTCCCTAAAGGACAGGGACCCCATTTCCCTTGGGGACAAGGACCCCATCTCCTCTGGGGACAGGGCCCACTTCTCCCCAGAGGACAGGCACCCCATTTCCCTTAGGGACAGGGACTCCTACTTACGTGGGGACAGGGACCCCATCTACCCTAAGGACAAGGACCCAATCTCTCCTGGGGACAGGGCCCACTTCTCCCCAGAGGACAGGGACCCAATTTCCCTTCCCCTTCTTCCTCTTTGTCTCAAAGGTGTAACATCATAGGTCTGCTTAGACCTCTGATATCTCACCAAAGTCCCCCAATGGGACTCCTACATTTTTTTTTAAAATAATAAAAAAAACTGCTGATACCAGTGGTGGAACTACAGGGCTCACAAAAGTCGTACCTGTGACCGAGCCCTGGAGTTCCACCACCGGACTCGGAGGGAAGGGCCTCGGCTGGAGTTCAGGGGGGTCCTTCAGCGTTTCTTGCACCAGGGCCCTGAAGGTTCTAGTTACACCACTGTCCCCTCCTTCTCCTTTCCCCCTCTCTTCCTTTTTTTTTTTCCTCTTTTTCCCTTCTCCTCCTCCCCTCCCTTTCACCTATCTATTCCTCACTCAACTTTCCAATAGTGGAAAGGGAAGGCGGGGAGTGACATCAAGGAGAAAAGAGAGAGAATGTGAGATTTTCCCTGTGTATATAGTTCTATAATTCCTAAAAACTCTTGCTCCCAGTTATTAAGTACGTCCTCTAATCAAATACTCTAATCCTTTATTAAAAAAAAAAAAAGGAAAGAGAAAAAAAAAAGCACACGTCTTAGGTATACCTCACTTGAGTCATGATCTGTGATCTATAATACAGTTGATAACCCATGAATCATTTTTGTGAGATATAATGACATTTTCTTTCTGTAATCATACCTATGAAAATTCTTAAAATGTAATCCATCATCTAAATAGTGACACATAAGTCCCTTCTTCCATGTGCAAAACCCACCGGATGACCCAATGCCTTCAGCTTTATACTTTAACCATAAGATACCTCCCACATCAAAAAAAAAACACTTATCTTGGGTATATCTCCTTGAATTGTAATCTACGGGCCATAATACACCTGATAACACATGAATCCGTTTTGTGAAAATACTGACATTTTTCTTTCTGTAATCCTGCCTTGTAAAAAATCTTTAGATATAATCCATCATCTAAATAGTGAAACCCTTCTACCATATGTAAAACACTCCCAGATTACCCACTACCATTAGCATTATATTTTAACCTTAGGATGCCTCCCACACCCAAAAAAAAGAAAAAGAAAAAACAACCCCAAAAACATTATGAAATTTAAATGTGGTCCATCTAATTAATAGTGACACGGCCATCCGGGACTCTCCTCCTGATTGGCGCCATTGGCTCCCGCTGCTGTCAATCAATATAAGTTAGCCAATCAGGCACTGGCCAAACCAGGGCTCCGTGTCTGAATGGACATAATGACTTGGCTCAGGTGCCCCCATAGCAAGCTGTTTGCTGTGGGGGCACTCACCAGGAAGGAGGGGCCAGGAGAGCTGAAGAGGGACGTGAGAAGAGGAGGATCTGGGCAGCCCTGTGCAAAACCACTGCATCGGAGCAGGTAAGTAAAACATGTTTGTTATTTTAAGAAAAAATAAAATAAGACTTTTCAATCACTTTAATTCAGCCTGCTAAAGCTGAGTACAAAGCTGGATGTGTCGGTAGCGCCAAAGAGCAAATTAGTCAAAAGCATGGATTGCAGCCTGCCTTGGTGGATGATTTATTATCCAATGGGATATGTATAGAAAAAAATAAATGTACTGCATTGGCTAAAGAATCCCAGGTACTTGTGGGGCCTTCTAGAGCATGTGATGCAGAGCTGTGGAGCGAAAACCACAACGGCTGGGATGATTGGTGCAAGAACGCACTCACAATACTAGACAATATGACCATGCGTTACAAAACTAGGGTGTGTAATAAAAGGGTGGATATAACACCCCTGCAAAGGTTGATCCTCTCCAGTCTGAAGGACCGGTTCAGGGCACTGGCATGGCAAAAGTGTTGTCCACAGCCCAGCAGCTGAATAATGTTAAAGCGGTTGTATACCCTTTTTTTTAAAACTACCTGCAAGACAAAGTCATAATGAGCTAGTATGACTAGCATACTAGCTCATTATGCATCAATTACCTTAGATCGGGCCCCCGACGCCGTCCTCTTCTCCCCCTCCAGCCGCAGCCATCTCTTCACAGATACCCCTCCGGGTATCGCCGCTCCGGCCAATCACAGCGCCGCTGCAAAGCTGTGATTGGCCAGAGCAGCGAAGACGTCGCTCCGCGCATGTGCGCGGGACACATCAACTGCGGCGAGCCGTAGTTGTGAATGGGGATTAACCCGTTAAATGCACCGTTGTCTACGCTGCGCATGCACCGTAGACAACGTTGCAAATCGTTCTTTGCAAATATCTCCTAAACCGTGCAGGTTTAGGAGATATTTCTTGTACCTACAGGTAAGCCTTAATCTAGGCTTACCTGTAGGTGCAACTTGAAATTAAGGGTATACAACCGCTTTAAGTATCAAGGTAACCATGTAACTGGTATTGATTTGCAGAGGCTCATTGTTGAGTTAAAGTGGTTGTAAAGTCAGAAGGTTTTTATTATCTTAATGCATTATATGCATTAAGATAAAAAGCCTTCTGTGTGCAGCAGCCCCCCTCAGTCCCCCTAATACTTACCTGAGCCTCATCTGTCCAGTGATGTCCACGAGTGTCTTGGCCATCCAAGGCTCTCCCTCCTGATTGGCTGAGACACAGCAGCGGCGCCCTTGGCTCCCTCTGCTGTCAATCAAATTCAACTAGCCAATCAGGAGGGAGAGAGGGGGCAGGGCATGAATGGACTCACAGAGCTGTGACTCGGGAACTCGACAGGAGGGAGGGGCCAGGAGCGCCGAAGAGGAACACGAAAAGAGGAGGATCCGGGCTGCTCTGTGTAAATCCACTACACAGGGCAGATAAGTATAACATGTTTGTTATTTTGATAGAATAAAAACGAGACTTGACAAACACTTTAAAGGGGATGAGTAGGAGACATGCATCTGACAGCACTCTAGGGGAGCACTAGGCTGTAATGATGGGTACCACCAAGGAGGTGGAGGTCTCTTTAAATGTCTCAATAGCTCAAGTTGCAGTGGATGAGCCCCTCTTAAAAGGGAACGGTCCCTAAAGAGGTCACACATTTAGACATGGAATATAATAGAGATGACAGGAACCTTACTTGAAATGCTGGAGTTGGCAAAGCATGTTCACTGTATACTTGGGTGTCTCCACTGCAGTCGGACCAGGTGGTACTGTGCTAAATGAAGTTGAAACCCCTTGCGTGGGAATCCTGGATTGACTTTTGTCTTGATTTTCCCTTTTAATAAAAGTGAGCTACCAGGTCCTTAACGATAATGCCTGTGTGACATGGACTCACTGCACAAAAATAGCATCTACCTGTCGCACTATCCCCGCAGGAGCTGCTGGTTGAATGTTGGTTATCTTCCACCCTGCACAGACAGGCACATGCATTTCTCAATCATTCCTGAGACAAGAAGCAGTCCTTGCAGCTTTGTTTTTTTTTTATTTAGGGGGATTGAACGTGGATGGGGAAGGGTTATTATGGGATGCCCATTTAAGCAGTAGAAACTCTTCAGGGCCATAACCTATATACATCTGGTATATACACACTCCTCTTCTTCTATCTCCAGTGCAAACTTGCTTGTAGAACTACAACACCCAGGACCAGCTAGCACTAATTGTTTGATCTAACAAAATCTCAGTCAGATCCTTGTAAATGCCCTTTGCAGGCAGGGACCACAGGTCCCTTTTGGTGTAGCAAAAGTAGAGGTGTTTGGTCCTAGCAGTCCAATTTCTACTCCCAGTACTACCTCTTCAGGCACTGCCAGCCCGCCTGGCTGCAGCTGCCCCTTTCACAAGTCCTCCTGGCTACTTCTCCACAGTCCTCCCAGACTGAATCTGCATCCATCCCAGACTGCTTGCACCTAATCCCTTCAGGCATGCCTCTCAGTCGTCTGACTGCAACACTCACCAGCCCATGTGGCTGTCTTTCTCCCCAGAGACTTGCCCAGCAGTGTCCTCCTGCTGTCCTCTCCTTGCTCCCATGCCTCCTGGCCAAGTTCCCTCCATGTGTCATGAGAAGGGTCCCTTCCACACCCAAGCCCAGGCCTGAGTCATTCAGCCTACCTGAGTCACTCACCTGACCCAGAAAAAACACACAGACTTGGCTGCCAGTCAAGCCTGAAAATTTACCTACACTAATACAAACAAAAAAAACTAGCACTCTAGCCACGGGGTGCCACATACCATTGAGGTAAACACTCCGAATATCACAATATGTATATGTGTATATACACTATATTACCAAAAGTATTGGATGCCTGCCTTTACACGCACATGAACTTTAATGGCATCCAAGTCTTAGTCCATAGGGTTCAATATGGAGTTGGCCCACCCTTTACAGCTATACCAGCTTCAAATCTTCTGGGAAGGCTGTCCACAAGGTTTAGGAATGCGTCTATGGGAATGTTTGACCATTCTTCTGGAAGCGCATTTGTGAGGTCAGGCACTGATGTTGGACGAGAAGGCATGGCTTTGCTCCAATTCACCCCAAAGGTATTCTATCGTGTTGAGGTCAGGACTCTGTGCATGCCAGTCATGTTCCTCCATCCCAAACTCACTCATCCATGTCTTTATCGACCTTGCAATGTGCACTGATGCGCAGTCATGTTGGAAAAGGAAGGGGCAATCCCCAAACTGTTCTCACAAAGTTAAGAGCATTAAATTGGCCAAAATGTCTTGGTATGCTGACGCCTTAAGAGTTCCCTTCACTGGAACAAAGGGGCCAAGCCCAACCCCTGAAAAACAACCCCACATCATAATCCCCCCTCCACCAAATGATTTGAACCGGTGCACAAAACAAGTTCCATAAAGACATGGATGAGTGAATTTGTGGTGGAGGAACTTGACTGGCCTGCAAGTCAGCTTAAGCTGGACAATTTTCTGTAGATTTTATCCTTCAGATTTAACAAAACCATATAATATGAGTTCAAACCTTAAGAGTTTCAATTTGCATGCAATCAGGTGGACCCTTGTACTTCATGGTTTTGGTAAATCTAAAGGAAATCAGACAACAAAAGTTGTATAGTGTGTATGGGGGTCTTAAAGAAGGTTTTTTTTAGATAGTTTTTTCTACAACACCTGTTGCTTTTGTATCCAGCACTATTAGGCCTGACTTGAATGGCGGAAGTAGGAGACGCAATGGATCCAAAGCTATGGGAAAGTTTACTCTTACAAAAATAATACTAAAGTCCTAAACTTTGAACAAACAGTTTAATCGAAACGTTTTAGGTTTCTTTTTTTACAGTACTATAAAGCATTGTTGTAAAAGTATATTAAAATATCAAAAGAGTACAAAAACACTTCAACCCGATATGCCTAATTATTCACAACATTTTCAAAGTGTAGACTTCAGGTATGTGTTTGGTAAAAATTGGCTAGTGTCAGGATGAGCACTTGAATAGACAGCAAATAGAACAAGTCCTGTAGTTAAATTAACACATCTGCTGCTATCAGTACCAATGTGGTCCGTAGCCTATGCCTCCAGAGCATCAACCATGGTAAAGGTAATATCTATTTGGATAACACATGTGTAGCCCTGTTATAGGGGGGTCATATGAAGTTGCCCTCTCCACACAGGCTATGGCGCTAATCTGCAGGTAGCCAAATGAGCCAGAGCCTTCACTAAAGGAAGAGTGGACTAGGAATCAGTATGAAGCATCAGTGGAGCAGTGGCTTCCTGGGGATGCTTGTACAGAAGAACACACTGATGGCGAAGAAGTATGGAACATGCCACCTGCAAGGCAAATCGGGCCTATCTAGCCTATCTCTTGGTTCCTAACCTGAGTATAGGCTATCAATGCTACTGGGCCTTTACCTATCTAAATGGCCATCAGAAGCGTATCCTGTCGCTACCCTGAGCTGTTTAACATTCCCTAGGCTAATACTAGCTAGGAACCCCCCAGACCAAAAAGGGGGACACTGTTGCTTTAAATAATGAAGTGGTAGATATACACATTAACACAAACCAGCCACTTGATAGATTATAATCAAATTAGCTTTGCTCTCACACGCATTGAGAATAGCCCAAGTATATTGCAGTGTGCAATTAGAATGTTTCAGTGAATCAAAGAAGCCTCTAACAGATATCTCTGATTACCACAGAGGAGCGCTCACACAGGTGTGACAGTAATAAAACAAACAGTGAGCTACATAGTGTAGTAACACTTGCCTTTTCAGTGTGGATGGATACAGCACAGATCAGCCTGCAGCACCTCTGGCTTGCACAGCATGTGGCTGGCCACACTCTCTTCAACTTCCTGTAAGACATCCATATACCGTATATATAGCCTTGAGGGGTTTCCTGACCCTTAAGCAGGGACAGGAAGCAAACACTTAACAAGGAGAATCTGTGTGTAACAGGAACTCTATGGTAGTTTGTGAAAGTACCATTATTATGATATTAATATCGATATTCTGTAAATTATATTGATGAGGAAAGTTTCAAGAAAATCTGTTCTGTTCTCGTGTAAAAACTCAAAAATGTATTTAATAATAAAATAGCAAAATATTACAAGATCAATATCAAAATGTAAAATGTAAAAATAACATCAATATTGTAATAATATTCTTAAGATGAATATTGAATCAGATGTGTATCTTTGTGTGTGTGAAGCAAATCAGCTAACTGTCTTTCTTTTACAAGCTTTTACTCTTAAAATCTGACCCCCACTTTATCTTTAAAAGGGCTGATTGAAGGTTCTCATATGTCTTGCAGTAATACAGAAAATTGTGCTTTAACCCCCTCACGTAATGGTGGGATTTGCTCAGTCTCTATGCATTGACATTCCTGAGGAGTGGGCAAGAACAATGTGTGAAACCATTTAACGTATAGATCAAATAACATATAACATAATAACATAAGATCAAATACTACACATATATATGTAGGAAGGCCAGTATGGTGGCCTGAATTTATGGGAGGAGCCCGGGGGGTATTTAACCAGCCCCCTCGTCTGTGGTCTTCGTCGGTTTCCTGTGCGCGGTACTACGCCACTAAGCCGACTACTCGAGATTCGTTAGAGATTAAGTTCAGTCTCCAGACGTCTCGTGGTTTTCGTTCTCGAACGTATTTTTGTACAAACATATCTGGCTCGGCTGCCACAGGTAGGGTTCTCGTTTTACCTTCATTTTATGCATTACTGTTAGATATCTTGTCACGAATCTCGATATCGAATACGTACGAGTCATTCGTTAGAACCTACACGCAGCCACATCTCAAGCCACTCACTTGCACCGCTATTTGCAAACGATAGCCGATCGTTTCACGTGTCACTACAGATTGGAACTTAATACATTTACAAAACTGCTGTACTATAAATGCCAGTGCTATGTGCAAGAAAGAATTCTCCCGAGTGTATGCCCGACCTCTTACCTCCAAATTAAGAGAGTCTACATACTCCCAAGGACATCAGATATGAGAAATTGTGGCAGATCCGCGGTAAGGCGTCCTACCCAGAACTTCCAGAGGGGGCTTATACCCAAAAGGCCTGAGCCAGGAACAGTGGCTAGGGAGCCGTAGGGGGAGAGTGAAATCCTATTGGTCTAGAATTGAATTGTCATAGGGCCTGTGAAGTACAAAGTAGTACTTATTAACTGTACACATAAAGTAAAAAATAAATAATAATACATGGCCAGAATAGCAGAGGCAGTCTGATCAGGTCCCATATTCTATCCGACTGAACCTACCTCAATGGCACCTTATTGAAGAAAAGCTTTTAGGAGGCTCGGGTCTGCCTTCAAAGAAGGAAGGGAGAGACATTATCTTCTCAATGTTCAAAGGAAAATAAATTTCTGTAAATGAAGAAAATGAAAAAATACTAATAAAGAATGCCACATTATATATATATTATCTCTGCTACATACCCCAATGGTTTCTAGCCCCCCTACCTTATGGTGGAGTGCATAAGTCACCAGATCAGGGTATTACAGAGATTTTCCCACCAATAGCAGCAGCTCCCAGTGAAGGGTGAAGTATACCCGCTGGGTCCTATAAGGTTTATATGAGTATAAATAAAAGTATGTCCCGTTGCGGTAAATGCAGCTTTTGCCGTTTCATTATAGAGGGCAGGAGCATAGATCTACCGGACGGTAAAACCTGGACCCCAAAATATCGAACAAACTGCCAATCTGTGGGATCAGTATACCTGATGAAATGCTCATGTGGAGCATTTTATGTAGGGAAAACAAAACGCCCATTCTTCTGCCGTATAAGAGATCATGTATCCCTTATTTCCAAACATAAAATGGAGACCCCTATTAGCCGCCATGTCGGCTTATATCATAAATTCAATCTTGATTATGTGGGCTTTTACAGCCTTGAACATCTGCCCCAACAAGAACGGGGGGGTGACCTAGATAGGAAACTATTGCAAATCGAAACAAGATGGATCTATCTTTTAAAAGCGACCCGGCATCCGGGTCTCAACGAGGGAATTAGCTTTAAACCCTTTCTTTAAAATACTGGTTATCCCTTATCCTTACCTTCCCCTTTACCTACATGTAGGTTGCATTTCAGGCCTCGATGTTGCAAAGGCACCCCTGCCAGCATCACTGTACTGGCTCTTTTTTAGGGTGCTATATTCGGTTCTGCCCATTTTTGATCCGGAGTATGCTCATCTTTTTGTTTTTTGGTTTTTTTTATTTTATTATCTTTTTCTTTTCATCTTTTTGATTTTCCCCCTCTGCGTAGGGGTGAAGTAATTTCATTACTATTATCATTTGCTTATTTATGTTTGAATAGAAAATGATGTGGCCCGATCTAGGGGCACACGGATGTCTTAATGTACTTTGTGTATATAAATCAATAAAATGCTGTATTGGATAAATGTTCTTGCTATGGTGCCCCAACAATGTCCTTATGTATTTCTTCTTTTCTCCCCTTGCTCTGACAGATGTGCGCCAACTACGTTGCCCCAGGTTGCATTAACATCTATACTTCCTCTCCTCTCCCCTTGTTTCTTGGTTTTTTGGGGGGGGGGGTGGGGGTGAACCCACTGGGCCGGAGCTTTGGGCTTAGGGGAGCTGTATGGGTTTACTCCGGAGGCATGGTGGGGCTATGTGCGCGCCCCCATATCAGGTGGCGGTTCTAAGTTCCCATCATGCGTCCGGTAGCGGGGACCGCTCTGCGGCGCCGGCTCGACCGAGTCTGCATGTTAAATTTCCACTCTGCCTCTGTGGACTCCCCTCTGACAAGTAGTGTCAGCAGAGGATGTCCACAATTGGCCTTTCCAGCAGCCCGCCGGGGATAACATCCATTTCCGGTTCCGCGGCCAGCAGGAAGTGACGTTTACTTCCGGCCACGGGGTATCCAGTCGGCGCCGCATCGGTTCCCGCCATTATGTCCGCGTGACGCCGGCGTAGCGTGACGTCACACGCCACGCAATTGGCGCCACGGGGGGAGACTACTTAAGCCCAGCCTGACTGTAGGTCAGGCTGTGGTGAGAATTGGAGGCTCGGCAAACGTGGAGGGACTCTATTCTAGGTAACTACATTGGCCACAACTTTTATCTATGGAGGTATTCCTCCATATAATTACCTATCAAATGCACTTTTATTTATACTCATATAAACTTTATAGGACCCAGCGGGTATACTTCACCCTTCACTGGGAGCTGCTGCTATCGGTGGGAAAATCTCTGTAATACCCTGATCTGGTGACTTATGCACTCCACCATAAGGTAGGGGGGGCTAGAAACCATTGGGGTATGTAGCAGAGATAATATATATATATATATAATGTGGCATTCTTTATTAGTATTTTTTCATTTTCTTCATTTACAGAAATTTATTTTCCTTTGAACATTGAGAAGATAATGTCTCTCCCTTCCTTCTTTGAAGGCAGACCCGAGCCTCCTAAAAGCTTTTCTTCAATAAGGTGCCATTGAGGTAGGTTCAGTCGGATAGAATATGGGACCTGATCAGACTGCCTCTGCTATTCTGGCCATGTATTATTATTTATTTTTTACTTTATGTGTACAGTTAATAAGTACTACTTTGTACTTCACAGGCCCTATGACAATTCAATTCTAGACCAATAGGATTTCACTCTCCCCCTACGGCTCCCTAGCCACTGTTCCTGGCTCGGGCCTTTTGGGTATAAGCCCCCTCTGGAAGTTCTGGGTAGGACGCCTTACCGCGGATCTGCCACAATTTCTCATATCTGATGTCCTTGGGAGTATGTAGACTCTCTTAATTTGGAGGTAAGAGGTCGGGCATACACTCGGGAGAATTCTTTCTTGCACATAGCACTGGCATTTATAGTACAGCAGTTTTGTAAATGTATTAATATTTAATTGTGTCTTTTATACAATAAATTTACTTATTATTTTTTCCTTATATGCATATCCTAGAAACAAGGAAACACCTTTATAAATCCTTCTCATCCTTTATTCGTACTTTACCCTTGTCTCCTGAAGAAGCCACTCAGGCGAAACATGTCGAGAACAAATGGACAAGTACTTTGACTTGCGTGCCTCCAGTATATGAATATGTTTAGGTCTATTAGGGATTGTATGCATAAACCCCTGAACTTTGATATATTTTGTACTGTTGTATACGAGGTCATTTAAATATATTTCCTTTAAAATCTTTTGTGTGTTAATAAAATACCATTTTTATCATATATGCAATCTTTTTGTGACTATGTACCCTTGACAGTCCCGTATCTCCAAACACATATTTTTTCTTATAACAATGTGGGATGATGGTACAACATACATATATCAAATATTGGAAAACAACATAGTCTAACGAGAATTTTAAAAAATACAGATTGGAACTTAGTCGCATTAGCATTTCACCATTTCCGTTCAGGCATGTCGGTATCGTATCCTCACCTCGGTGTCATGCTTTACGGACAGCTCGTTGCCAGTCGCGAAGTCACGGCACAACGATTTGTTTCCCCAGCATAGCAGAAGTGTTCAAATAATTTCAGCCATTTCACTAATTTCACTGTCACGTACAGCACTCCAATTAGAATCTAGCCGCATTCCGGATGCTCTGATTCATCCCGGTGTGCTCCAGCTGTTGGGCCCCATTTCAATACATGCTCCAGAGTGCAGTCGTTGCTAGTCGCAGTTTGCGACTCACCGATAAGCACCTCTGTCATGGCAATCATTTCACTGTCACGTATTACGTTCCGATTCGAATCCGGTCGCACCCCGGTGCTCAGATTCATTCCGGCGTACCCCAGGTGTTTCTTGGCCTCATTTCAGTACATGCTCCAGAGTCCGGTTGTAAGTTACGGCTCACCTATCGGCGCCTCTGTCATGGGAAAACATTTCACTGTCACGTATTACGTTCCAAATCGAACCTGGTCGCACCCTCATGTGCCGATTAATTTCCGACGTACCCCTGGTATTTTGTTGGCCTCATTTCAGTACATAAAAAGAGTAGGTGATCCGCGCTTAGGAATGTATAAATGGTATGCAGCCTCCCCTGAATGGACCCCCTAAGGAGCCAGGCAATAGTTAAAATGTGAAGTGTGGGGGATAGTGGCGCTCCCTTGTGATAAAGAAAATGTGAAATAGTATAGTAATAACCAATATGATCCAACACACACAGTGAAAGTATAAAAAGAGATTAAGTACCACCAATCAGCCAACCAATTGGTAGACCAGATAGTAACACAATGTTTAACATGGCTAACCAAGTGATGTCTCACACTGTGATACCAATAACCTCCAAATAAAAATGCAAAAATGCAAAACCTGTTAGTGTAGACCAGTGTGGTCCCAATATCTGGTCTGTGTGTAGAGTCCCACCTGGGTAACATACACACATAGATAATCTGATAAAATGTGGTTAAGAAATATGTAATAAACCGTATAAGTGCATAATACCCATGTGTAAAAATATATAAAAAATATAAAAATATGAAAATATACACAAAGTTCAGTGAACGGTGACTTTGCTGCTTGTAATTTAGGTAACTTGGTGCTGCCCCTTAAGGTCCCCCACTCACCAGACTTCACTAACCCTGCAGGGGTAACAAGCATAAATGAAGACTCATGGATGGTCCGTCAGGTGGCACTTTCCAGGCTCCTCTCTGTATCCACTCCTTTGTGGGGGGTCACACTCGGTGCCCTAGTGGTCCGTCTGCTGATAGTCAGCGTTAACACTCCACTGGCTTCAGCGTTCAAAGCAAAAGATCCTCACAGGGGGATATAAAAAAGGGGGGTCTCATAGCGTATTTAAGTAAAAAACAATCTTTTATTAAAAAATAAATCAAATAAAACCAAACACAGGCGAGCCCTAAATGGCTTTTAGCCTGGTAAAATACGCTGGTACAGAAACAAGGAAGCCGCTCTGCAGCGTGCGCTCCAGCTGCGTTCAACGCTTCCTATGCCATACCGTAAGTTACGTAAGCATGCCTTATGCATTTCGTCATATGACGTTTTCAAAGGCGACCATTTCAGTACATGCTCCAGAGTCCGCTTCGTCATCAGTCACAGTCTCGGCCGACCGATCTGTGCCTCTGTCATGGCAGAACGTATTCATTTCATTTTACTGTCACATACCGCGCCCCGATTCGAATCCAGTCGCATCCTACATGCGCCGATTCGTTCCGGTGTGCCCCAGATATTTGTTGGCCTCATTTCAGTACATGCTCCTGAGTCCGGTTCGCTGTCGGTCGCAGTTGCGACAAGACCGTTTCATGCCTCTGTCATGGCAATTTTTTATCCTGTTTCATTTCATAATCATGTACCGCGCTCCGATTCGAATCCAGTGGCATCCGCAATGCATCGATTTGTCTCGGTGTGCCCCAGTTGACTTGGCCTCATTTCGTTTATGTTCTACAGTTTTCTCGATTGCTAGTCGCAGTCGCAACACCGATTCGTGCCTACGTTGTGGCACAAAACATTTCTCACATTTCTTTCCACGCAACTGCCGCAGCAAGTCACCCAAAAACCACTTCAAACCAACAAAGTCGCCCAAAACGCATTACGGAGTTACACCAGTCAATCACTCCACTCAAACCAACAACGCAGCGATACGCACCCATCATTTCAGCCCTACAGGTATCATTCGCATGTTGCCGTCATTTCCCTCAGGTCCGGCAGTCACTTCATGTCGAATCCTTTGTGCATTTTCTGTTTTCTTAAACACAGCTCCACGAATGTTCGCCCTCTGATGCCTCTACGATAAAAAAAAAAAAAAAAAAACACACACCCCGTCTTCCTGCAAAATTCAGCTAGGGTCTCGACTCATTTGTTAAAAACCTTTGTCTCGCTGCTACTTCCCCTTATAGTCACATAATCCGATGCATGTTGGTTTTGTTTCATACGTTTTACAACCGTTCGTATCAGGATTCGTTACATACAGTTACAAAGATTCGTTACATACAGTTACAAAGATTCGTATCGGTTTAAGTTTCATACACGCTACAGCCCGATTTAAAGCCAGTTGCGTCAGCGGCACATCGATTCTTACCGGGTTCATTTCGTACTCTCCACGGTCTGATTTATATCAAATTAATTTCACACATCCCACAACCGGTTCGTATCAGATTCGTTTCATGCAATCGATTTGTATAGGATTCATTCCATACGTACCACCGATTTATATCGGATTCATTTCATACACATCCAAGAAACAACTTCTTGAAGTTTTTGCAAGCACGCATCCAATTCACAAACTTCTTGCAATCGCTGCAAGCACGCACCCAAGCATAAACTGCCTGAAATCGTTGCAAACACATATCCAAGCACAAACTTCTTGCAATTGCTGCAAGCACGCATTCAAGCACAGACTTCTTGCTACAAGTGCAAGCACACATCCAAGCATAAACTTCTTGCAATCGTGGCAGGCAGATGTCCAGGCACAAACTTATTGCAATCATTGCCAGCACGCAGTTCTGGCTAGCCCAGTAGATTGCGTTGGGAAAAGGCCTGAATACTTTCCTAAATGTACATAATATAATGGGTGACAATGTTTATAGGCAAAGTTGATCCAGGGAAAAATCCGATTGCCTCTCGGGGGATCAGGAAGGAACTTTTTCCCCTGCTGCAGCAAATTGGACCATGCTCTGCTGTTTTTTTTTGCCTTCCTCTGGATCAGCTGTGGGTGTAGAATTGGGCACGTTGCATTGTGTGATATTTCATTTATTTAATTTCATGGTTGGACTGGATGGACTTGTGTCTTTTCCGACCTAGCTGACCATGCATCTTACCATAACTTCTTGCAATAGTGGCAAGCACGCATCCTAGCATAACTCCTTGCAATCATTGCAAGCATGCATCCGGACGTAACTTCTAGCAATCGTTGCAAGCACACGTCCTGGCATAACGTCTTGCAATCGTTGCAAGCACACGTCCTGGCATAACGTCTTGCAATCGTTGACAGCACACGTCCTGGCATAACGTCTTGCAATCGTTGAAAGCACACGTCCTGGCATAACGTCTTGCAATTGTTGCAAGCACACGTCCTGGCATAACGTCTTGCAATCGTTGCAAGCACACATCCTGGCATAATGTCTTGCAATCGTGACAAGTACACGTCCTGGCATAACATCTTGCACGCATCCAAAACATAACTTCTGGCAATCGTTGCAAACACACGTTCAAGCACTACTCCTGCAGTCTTCGCAAGCACATGCAGTAATACAAACTTCTCACAGTCACTACGAGCACATCTCCAATGACAAACTCCCTTACAATCGTTGCAAACACACATTTAAGCATGTCTGTTGCAATTGCAGCAAGGCACGCAACTTAGCATAACTTCTTGCAATCGCTCTCCTTGCAAGCACATTCCCAGTGGCACACAGACTGACTACACATCATTTTCTGCGGCACTTAATTGGCCACTTGTCTCCGGTGGCATTTTTCCGTACGAGCCGCTCATCATTTCCTGTCTGTCATCTCTCCCTCGAGACAGTTGAGTTCAGCTTCCATCCTGCACCAGGTATCGTGTTGCCACACGTAGCTGGCTTCTTCTTGTAACACTATCAGGCTATACCTAGCCAGCGTCCAGCATTTCCTATCCTTACAGGACCCAGA
This sequence comes from Lithobates sylvaticus, assembly GCA_028564925.1. NCBI lineage: Eukaryota > Metazoa > Chordata > Amphibia > Anura > Ranidae > Lithobates > Lithobates sylvaticus. The sequence goes on from CM053035.1 coordinate 88,593,137, forward strand.
GAGCCGTCTGTCTTTACGGCCCATACAGTAAGATCCCCTCTATGTGGCATCCAGAGGCATCGCCCATCACAGCCGCCATCTTTAGGGACATTCCCCAGTCTAGTCATCCAAGCGGCCATCTACCTGGCCCTTTACGGTTTTCTACAGCCTAGCCAATTTATCATTTGTGGCACTGGCAGCCAGGTACTGTACAGACCCCTCCTGACTTTTAAAGAGCATTATGTCCTTCAGCTTACGGTCTCCAACTCCAAGACTTCACCCATACACGGGGACGTACCAAGAAGCGGCTGCATTCTCTCTTGAGAATGCTCAAATCTGTAAATACGGGTCATTCCCCAGGGTCGGTCTTAATGTCACGCCTCCTGATCTTCCTCTCCCAGACACAGCCCCCCCTTTCACATCCTTAATTTAGATATCGTGGCAATAGCAGACTTATCAATGTTGGAAGGTTCCGTACTACATGGATCGGTATAGCGATGTTTATACCATTTATGTCGCCCCTATCAACCCTGGTAGTGACAGATGCCGCAGCCTCCACAGGCTTCGCTGCAATTTTTGGCCACCATTGGTTACAGGACCATGGCCTCAGAGATACTCCTAAACCCCGGGTTTACCCGGACTTCCTCCCTCTTCAAGCTATACCCGGTCATGACAGCCGCTCGACTCTGGGGTCATATCAGGACAGGACAGGCCGTGGCTTTCACCACCGACAGTCGGGCCAAGGCCGATCTTGTTGATGAAGCCATGAATGGATCGCTCTCAGTGGTGTCCTTCCTGCGCAAGGCTGCTGCAATTATCTTAGCAGCACCAGTTTAACATCCACTGTACGTTCATTCCAGGCTGCCATCTTCCGGGACGTGTCTACTATCTTTACCAGTTCGCCATTTGTCCTTCTCCCCAGCTTGCTCATACAAAAAAGCCATTTACATAGTCTACTACGGGTTCTGACGGCCTAGCTAGTTCACCTGCAGCAATCCCGCAGGCCAGGTTCTTTCGTAGTCATCACTTGGCTCGCTACCAACACCATTTCATCCTCCACCTGGCAGTGTCTAAAGCCCAGCAATCAAGCTCCAGGATAGACATCCATCTCTATAAACAAACAATGTCTGGTGTCCAGTAACCATACTCGACCACCTACGGTCACTCCTACCGAAACGCTCAAACTCTAGTCCCCTATTCCGTGCAAACCCTCGAGTGCCTGCCAGTTTGTCAAAAACATGGGGGTTCTTCTTCGCAGCCTACACCTCGACCCCAGTCAGTACCATGGTCACTCTTTAGTATTGGAGCAGCCTCGGCAGCATCTCGGCATGGGTCCCAGATCACATCATCAAGAGGCTAGGCATGTGGAACTCTGCCTACCGAGCCCGGTAGATCCTCAATCCTTGGGTGGAAATGGCACAAGCATTCACCAAACTTGCTCAATTAATAAAGCTAAAATCAATAAAACTACACCCCTACCTGAATGTTTTTGCCCCCTTATTTTGGTATACCGACCATCAGACCAGGGCACACTTCAGGTCTATTTCATGTGGTAAGTCTTATGGTAAGTCTATTTGTTCATATCTGTATCTGCCATAGGGCTTCGACCATAAGTAGGAAGGCCAGTATGGTGGCCTGAATTTATGGAAGGAGCCCAGGGGGTATTTAACTAGCCCGCTCGACTGTGGTCTTCGTCGGTTTCCTGTGCGCGGTACCCACTCTCCCATCCCCTTTTCGGGCATTTCTCAAATTCATTTCTCTTCACAAATACTCATTTCTAATCTAGGGTTATTATTATTTTGGTATACTTGGTTATTTTGGTATACCGACCATCAGATCAAGGCACACTTCAGGTCTATTTCATGTGGTAAGTCTTATGGTAAGTCTATTTGTTCATATCCGTATCGGCCATAGGGCTTCAATTATATATATATATATATATATATATATATATATATATATATATATATATATATATATATATATATATATATATATATAATATTATTATATTCATTGAAAACCCAATGTTCTTATTAATATCCTAATAAAGAAATATTGTAGTATAAAGAACTTATCCTAAAATCTTAACTAAAATACTGAAACTTTTACATCTTAAGACATGTGAAACTTTTCTTCTCATGTGATGGGGGAAGGTGAGAGCTAATTAATACCATATGTTATTTCTCCAAAGAGAAGCACAGAGGACAAGGATCAAAAAAAAGAAAAAATATAACCGTGATTTGTTGGACTATCAGACAAACTCTGTCTTTGAATGGCAGAAAAAGTTGCTAGCCGAACAATCCGGTCAAAATAATATGGGAATGGAGGTGTCCTCTCAAGCAACAGAGGGTGGGATTGAAAATACACCACGTCCTAATAAGACACACATCCCCAATCCTAGGAAAAATAGTAATGTAAAAAATCAGAGGGGAGTGGGACAGAATTCTTACCAGTCCCCGCATAGGCCTACTGGGTTTAGGCACAATCCCCCCTACCAGGGCACCTATCAGGCTGCGGATTACAATCGACCTATTCGTGCACAGGAATATGGTTCACAACACCAGATCCCTCCACCATGGTATAGAGGCCCCCCCACACACAGGGGGAGAGGTGGGTCCAATCATAATCGTGGACAGGGAAATAGGGGTTCAGATTGGTGGCGCAATTCCAACATAGATGAACAGCAGGACCATCAGGGTCCAAGTTGGGGGTCTGAATTTCAGGGCTCTGGTTGGGATCTAGAAGCCCCAGTTCATAGTAACAATTTTTTTCCCTTGAGGGATAAGGACACTTTTGGTGATAATTATATGTATAATGGTTCTCAATATAATCAATATGGGGAAGGCCCTAGTAGTCTACCATCACGAGTAGATACACCTAAGCGTGGACGTCCACCTATGAACGGATCAGGAGGTTGGGGTTTTTCCCGACCAAACCAAGGCTTCAAGCGGCCAGTCGAAAGAAGCGAGGAATCAGAGGGGGGAGGCGCTTACGAGCAATTGAAGAGGCCAAAAACGTAACAGGAAAGGGTATCTTTAATCTTAGCACAAAAACACTCACGGAATCAGAAAAGATTGTTTTAGATAAAGGCCTTAAATATGCGCCACCTAGAAGTCTGGATAAATTCCAGACTTATATGGATGTGCATAAATTTGTGAGAAAATTGAACATCAAAAGATACCTTACAGTTAATCCGATCACTAGTATTAGCAACAGGCCTGTAAGTGGGTTTCTCCACTCTGGCCTGGCGAATGCCTCCTTGTTTAACCCCCCTGGGGTTTTGGCTCCGACTTTAAGAGTCTTTAGGGATGTGATCCTCAGGGATTTGGAGAACATAGAGGTTAAAAAAGCCAAGAACAATAAAATGATGCAGGAAGGTTTGGAATTTTTGTGTAATAATAAAGAACTAGTAATAAGGCCTGCAGACAAAGGGGGGGGGGGGGGGGGGTATTGTGGTACTCGACAAAAAAGACTATCTGAAAGAAATGTATAATATTCTTGACGATACGAGTACTTCTACCCCCCTGCCTTCAGATCCCAAAGACATTTATTTAAGGGATCTTTCGCGTATTATATCTAGGGGTCTTTCAACAGGGATTTTGTGTAAAAAGGAAAGTTTATTCCTGATACCCAGGGCCCCAAGGACCCCTACAATATATTATCTGCCAAAGATTCATAAAAATCCTATCTGCCCCCCGGGACGTCCAATTGTAAGTGGGATTGATTCCTTGACGTCCCGGGTGGGCAGATATATTGATTTCTATCTCCAGCCACTTGTGCGGAAAATGCCTTTGTTTGTTAAGGACTCCAGGCATGTTATTAACATTTTATCGGACATTGTGATTAATACGGGCACTTTGCTTGTAACTGCAGATGTTACGTCCCTTTATAGCATCATTCCACATAACTTGGGTCTTGATGCTGTTTCCGGTTTTTTGATTAGAGATTCGGGCCTGCAATTCCAGCAGGTTTCTTTCATTATGGACTTACTGGAATTTGCAGCAACCCATAATTACTTTTGGTTTGGGGATTAATTTTATACCCAAAGTAGAGGCGTGGCTATGGGGGCAAAGTATGCCCCTAGCCTAGCCAATTTATTTATGGCTAAATGGGAGGAGGATGTCATCCATACCCAGAACATACCACAGCTTGTTCTGTGGATAAGATTTATTGATGACATCCTCCTCCTATGGGAGGGTGATACCCAGTCCCTTCAATCCTTTATGGCCTCTCTTAATGATAATCAGAGAGGCATAGAATTGAAATATGAAGCTAGCCTATCAGAAATCAATTTTTTAGACTTGACCATAAAAGTTGATGGTGTAACTTTAACCACCTCTACATATTTTAAGTCCACTGATAGGAATTCCTTTATACCCACAAACTCATGCCACCACAAACCCTGGTTTGACTCGGTTCCAAAGAGCCAATATATTAGGCTCAAAAGAAATTGCTCTAAGGATAGTGATTTCTTGAAGCAAGCTGAGACCTTGACCCAGAGGTTTTTGGAGAAGGGTTATTCTAGAGAGAGCTTGGTATGTACACTTGATAGTGTGAAAGCTCTGAATAGGAGTGATCTTCTGGTTGAGAGGACAGCACCAAGGTTGAATCCCTTCTCACAGGGGACACCTTTCCTGACGACCTATTCATTACAGCATAAGAAGATCAAGCAGATGGTAGCCAAACACTGGCATATCATTACCAATGATCGAATATTGGGCACTATGTTGCCAGAAAGACCTCAGATAATTTTTAGGGGTGCATCTTCTCTGAGAAATAGAGTATCCCCCAATATTTTGGATCCTCCGAATAGGAGTAATTAGAATTTTTTCCAGCTATCTGGGTATTATAAATGCCGTAGATGTCGAGTCTGCTCTTTAAACAGTTGTACCCATAGGCGGACTCAGAGTTTTCGATCTACTAGTATGCAAATCCAATTTGACATCAAACCCTTTATAACTTGTACCACCAAGGGGGTAGTATATTTACTGCAATGCCCGTGTGGTTTACAGTATATAGGGAGAACCAAGCGACCATTACAGGTCAGATTAAATGAGCATATTACAAATATAATTACTGGCTTTAGAAACCACTCGGTATCTAAACATTACTTATTAGTCCACAAAAAAGATCCTTCAAACACCCTATTCTTGGGGATAGACAAATTTAGTCCAAATTGGAGGGGTAGTTCTCTTGTCAGAGAAATCTCCAAGCTAGAAATGGCATGGATTTATAAAGCCAGGACTTACGCCCCCTATGGGCTCAACATCGATGTGGATGTAAATGCTTTCATAGATAACTCTTGATGTAAATGCATTCCCACTCAAATTTATACTGATTATATATATGATGCTATGATTTACAGACTGTAATTATATAGGAGAAGTTATGGTTTGTAAACTTGATCTGAGTCATGTATGTGCATCTCCTGTATTAAAGGAAGAGGGTACATAATGATCCTCTCCCACATAAATTCATATACTATAAACTAACCTATCAAACATATGATACAATTTTATGCGATTTTTTACATGGGGTATAGTTTCACAATTTTTGTTGGGGGGTGACACATGGTGACACAAGGTGTCACAATATGTGCATGTGTGGCACATGATTTTTATATATATGCACTAATATCACATATAAAATATAAAGCACATTATAAGCAGTTCAAGTTGTACTAAATATGGGCTGTTTATATATTTGCACGGTACGATGATTTGAAATCTGCATGTTTTTTCCATAAAGGTTTGAGATATGCACATATGTATGCATCTAACATGTAAATAAATCATATCAATTTTTGAGTCATTATGGCTCATTCACATATCAAAAAAAATTTTTTTCTTTTTTTGGTATTAATCAAAAATACACATTTCTTTAAAATAATCCTTTTTATAAGGATTTTCACAATTAATTTACCTCACTCTCTCTTTTTTGTTATTTTGGTATCCGCAATATTGAGAACTCACGTTCACAGTATCACTTAATATCAATCAAAATGTTGATTGGGTTAGAATACGGGTTAGTTCTGGGTTTGTTAACAACATTGAGTTCCAATAAAGTTGGCTCAATTTATTTAGGTAGATAAGCATTGACCTCAGTCAAAATGGAGATTTTTGCTCCAAGAGGGAACGGAATACCTGACAGGAGTTCCGTATAGACATTACATAAGGGTTTCCCACAATTAAGATGGCGCCCGGAGCTTCACATCCATGATTCAGATCGAGGGTGTTTTCTTTATAAGGTGGTGACACAGCACGCTGCCCGTTCCTCATTGATAATGTTAGCTATAACGAAACGCGTCTGAGGGTTAACGTGCTGACGTCACCACGTGAAACAGGACGGGAGCGTCTATGTGTTTGTAGCCGGCCGGCTCTGCGAATTTTAAAACTCTGCTGTTTTATCTCTACAAGTTTGTAAGTGCAAACGTTTTACTTTTAATAAACCTTTTTAGTACTATATTACGCCATGGTCTATATGCTTTTTCCCCTGGGTACTGGCTAAAAGCTCCTAGTCTACAACCGGCACACTCCAGGCTGTGGAGGATTCGTTGCTCTCTGATCGCAGTATATGCTTCCCCTATCTGGGATTGTGGTAAGGAGACAGCCTATCTGATGAGAGTGCATGTTTGCTGGCTTGTGTTTTCTCTTTGGTAAGGAGGCACTTTGTAAGATAAGTTTTTACCGATCACGCGGATGCACTTCACTGCTCTGGATTAAGTGGGAGATCTTTTGGAAAGGACCTTCTGATTTATTTGTGTTTTTTTATTCTTTGGCATCTGGTAAGGAGGCCCTCTAAGAGGTGGTGGTGCACATTTATATTAATTTTCCGTCACGGGTGTCTTTAAAATTTGGCACTCAATCTATTCACCCAGTCTTTTAGTGACACATTTCTTGCAAAGTGTAGCAGTATTATGCTATGGTATATTTTCTGCTTTTTCCGGTAATGCGTAACCTTATCGTGTGAGCATCACTTTTGGGAAGAGACGAGCACTACACCACATTTCTTGCTGTGCTTTCTTCTAACAACCCGGATCATCAACCCAGGCTGGGTTAAAGCCATATGCAATTTTTTTGCTTACATCTGGTAAGCATGCTTATTCATAAGAGCAGGGATCAATACTGCTGAAAAATATTATTTCTGCTGAGAGATATCATCTTCACTAAAAGAAACTGTTTCTTAGATTGGTTTATATTTCCTACCTCCATATAGACTCTATGAGCGCGATTTTTTTCTTTATATTATATTTGTGTTTATCTCATTATTATTGCAGCTATACCTAGAGTCTTTTTAATTTATATGTATGTGTGACTAGCGCAGTTTTTTACCCTTTATACAGATTATTATTAAAATGTATATTTTCACATAAATATAAAAGTCCATATATTTCACTTTATCCATATCTAGAAGAATATTATATATATATATATATATATACAGCTCAATTATTCTATAAAGATCTAATTCATTCATTCATTTGTTAATTGATAAATATTAGATTAAAGAAAACTTCCAACATAGTTGCCCAGCATGAATGTAAACAACCTCACATACAGTGTACAACAGAACACTTCCCTACACATGCATTGGGAAACACATGACTATGCATGAAAGAGCTTGGTCGGCAGCAAATGGCATGCATCCTTCTCAGGGGCACATAGTAGCTATTTTTTTAGGCCTGCTAATGCTGTATTTTGCTGCTCTTCCTTAACTGTGCAGAGCAGCCACTTTTTTTTTTACTATTGAGAAAGTAAAAAAAATAGCACTGGTCCCGTAGGGCTATCTCACTGGTATTTCTATCCTAAAACCTAAGTTCACCTAAATAGAGCTTCCCTATGTACCAATATCCCATTAATGCATCTCTGTTGCAGAAAAGAAAAAGCTGTCCCTGTGTTCTGGGGCAGGCATCACCTCAGCCTCTGCTTTCTTCTATAGAAAACTCCTTTATGTCTTCCTGGTATCTGTCCTGCAGGTCACTAAAGCTACTAGTAAAGTGAGGAAGTTTTTCAGCAGCTGAGCTCATAAAACACACCCTGCTCCTGCCTTCCTCTTCTAGGGGATTGCTCCTGCCCACCTCTTCACTACCTTACTTCATAACACTGAACAAGAAAGATAGGATTGCATATAAAACAAAATGAAAACCAGAGTAGCATGGTATATAAATAAGCATGAGTAATTTATGGAAATTGATTCCCTTTCCAAGTTCAAGATTAGCAATTTTCTAGAAGAATGAGTCACAAAGGAGATACTGCGTACTCTGTGGGAAAACATCATTGTGCTTTAGGTGGTCAGAAGTGTGGAATCCAATTGCAGATGCAGAGTAGTCGATTTTGGATCTTCAAATCATATTCTCCAGTCACCATTCCAGAGGACATGTAATTTAGCTGGTTATAGAAGAACAAAACAGATGTTGTTTTCAGAGAGGTTCTTGAAGATTGAGATGAATCGCATTTGCGTGACAGAGGCTGAAAAGTCCTAAAATATTAGGATACGATTCCCATCAATTCTTTGAGCTTTCTGCAAGCAGAGAGAATCCTTTTAAAACAACAGAGAAAAAAAAAACACACACACACAATATTGAAATGTGAAAACATCTATCATGGACGCACTGCGCATGGCGCTGCAACTGGCCACAGCACACAGGTCCATCAAGATGTGTTCCTGTCCAAGGCATTCAGCAGTGAATAGACGTACATCAATGCGCATGCGTGTGCGCAGATCTTGGTGATCATGCACATGGGCTCAGAAATTCAGCTTTGGCGCCCAGTGATCTTTAAAAGGGGCCTCTTCAGAATGAATCCTTGCTGTCTGATCTACAGCTCATCCTGTAACCTGATCCTGAACCAGCATCTGCTCCAGTGTTTATCCGGCTCTCCTGACCTCACTGCTGTCTCCAATCCTGTCCCCTTGGCTTGCCTTTGACCTGCTCTGTGTATCTGTTTGTCTGACCTCCTGTTGCCGATCCAGACATGTATGCAACAGAAGCGCAGCATAGGCAAAAGTACATACATGACTGGGTGCTAGGAACAGAAGTAGGAAAGGGTTAAGTTTGTCACAAGGAAAAAAGTTGTTCTGCACTTACCGTATATACTCGACTATAGGCCGTCCCGAGTATAAGCCGAGGCCCCTAATTAACCACAAAAAATGGGAAACCTGCATTGACCCGTGTATAAGCCAAGGGTACAAAATGCAGCAGCTACTGTAAGTGGAAAAGAGGGCCAGCAATGCCCATCTGCAGCTGCCTGTCCCCTGTACAGACCCCCCCCCCCGTGTCCCCATTACAGCCTACCTGTGCCGATCTACGGGTCCTGTGCCATCCGTCCTGTGCCCTCGGTCTTCGGTCCCCGCTCTCCGGTCTTCGGTCCCCGCTCTCCGGTCTTCGGTCCCCGCTTTCCGGTCTCCGGTCCCCGCTTTCCGGTCCCCGCTTTCCGGTCCCCGCTCTCCGGTCTCCGGTCTCCGCTCTGTCCCCGCTCGCCGCTCTCCGCTCTGTCAGCGTGTACGGCGCCATTGCAAAATTAAAAAGCCACGCCTCCTCCTCGTCCTCGTCCGTGATAGGAGGAACGCTGTTTTCCCAGCAGTCAGTGTGCAGTGTTCCGCCTATCACGGACGCCCTCTCATCCTCGTCCATGAGATGAGAATGACAGGGCATCCGTGATAGGCGGAACACTGCACTGCTGGGAAAATTAGTGTCCGCCTATCACGAACGGGCAGGAGGAGGCGGCGCGGCTTTTTAAAACTGCCATCTGTCTGCATGACAAGCTGTTCATGTAGGCAGACGGCAGTGACTCGAATATAAGCCGAGGGGGGGACTTTCAGCCCTAAAAAATGGGCTGAAAATCTCGGCTTATATTCGAGTATATACGGTACCTTATTGGTCAGCTTGCAGAGGGGTGGAGTGTTATAAATAAGTTTCAGTTCAGGGTGGAGAAACCAGTTCGTCGAGGGGTCAGCAGGAGATAGAGAATTTCCCGCCCTCCCTCCCTAATGTTTTTTCTTTTTATTTCACGTTGGACATACAGGTTTGGTTAGGCGTGGGTCCTTGGTGACAGTTTTGGCTATATATAATTATATATATATAGATAATTGCTTAAAGGTGGGACCCATACCAGAGATGGAGTCCTTATGGCTGCGCTGATGGCAGTCAGTAACCGTTAGTAAGTTGGGGGTCTGCGGTAAAGTTAGCTTAATGCTTTTAACAGGGGCTGCAGGCTCAATAATAAAATTAAGATGGGGTCGTCAGGGACTAGCATACGTTTTCTAGTATCCGTTTACTTGTTGTTCTGTTTATATATTTTTATATTTATGGTTAAAAGATTATTTAAAATAATATCTTTATTTTATTTTGTTAATAAAAGGCCGCAAGGCCATTTTTACCCACCAGGTGTCCTCGTTTTTATTTTAGGTATGGTCATGTTATGTCTTTAGTGGGGTGGTAAGTTATCTGGCTACCCTAGTCATGTCTGAACTTTGACCATTCTCTGCCTGCTGCTTCTGTCTGATTGATCTGCTGTTGTGACCTAGCTTGTCTGACCCTGCTCCCACCTGCTGTCCTGTGCATGTGCACACCTGTCTACATTCCTGCATCTGTGCGCACCTGCCTGCTGCTTCTCAGCATCCCTGCATCCACAGCAATCAAGCCTGTTCCAGTCTCTGACAAGCGGACATCATCTTCAGCCAAGCAAACCCTGCAGGCTCTCATACCACACTGTTTCCCACAAGGGTCACTGTTCCCACTCCAGTGATCCCGGAACCAGAGCTATACGAGAGGTCTCCCTCTGCACGTCAGGCTCACCTCCAAGGTATGTATCAACATCAGTTTATACAATTCATAAGCAATATAGTATTCTTACAAATGGGTCCTGTTATGAAAGTATAGAAACCCTCTGCTGAGTTTCAGAAAAGGTTCCAACCCTAAGATGTCCAGTCAATGTATTTATTCAAGCATCCATTTATTCATTCATTTAATTAAATTTTGTTGTTTATTTCCCCAGCCCTGTGACTCTTTCATCCCCAGTAGGGCCTCCTTTAGGGCCTGTTCACACTTCAGTAAACCCGTAAACAATTATTATTGCTTTAAAAAATACATTATGGGGCATACTTTTAAAGTGGTAAACATGAAATTCACCAAACATTAATGCAGGTTTTCTGCAATAAATGTTTGGTGAGAGTCATATCCAATGCCCCTTATTTTTTTAACTAGTGGTTCTTTATATCTAGTGAGAATTCAGCTTTGTTGTTTTACTTTTTTTGCTGCCTGTTTTTACTTTCTCTAAAAAAAGTGAAATAATGAAGCCATTGAAGAGTCTCTAGCACCAGAACAGGTGAAGGATAATTGGCAGGTGGCTCTGTAACAGTTCAGACAGATTTAGAGCCCACTTCACCTTTGATTCCAAAATGTTGCAGACATCTCCTGATTTTTGCCCAGAACTCTTAATATGCTTACATCTCCTTGTAACCTGTCCCTTTTAGGAGCAGTTGGAGGTTTTCACACAGTGTGTCAACTCTTTCTGAAACTACAAAAACACTGGGTATTACAGTTATTATTGAGAACCTTTTTAATGCATTGTTACACATCTTTTCTAAGCATCAATGCACAAAAATCAGGTTGATGGTAAAAGTGAAAAGACTAACATGTAAAAGAAAGTGTTGTTCTTGACATGCCAAAAAGACTGAGCATAGATTTCATATGTATAAGCAGAATGATAGCTAAAGCTAAAAGATATATTGGGAGACATGAATGAGAAAACTTCTTCAAATTCACTTTGTTACACTTCCTTCCACAACTTTGCAGCAAAATCCTCTACAGCAGGTCACAGCCATTCTCACCAAGATATTTAATAGGTTAACATTTTGTTTTCTTTAAAATGGAATTCACTGCACACGGAGTCCCATAAACTTGTCACCGCATTTTGACAACATATGGTAAGGTGTTTAGGTGAAAACACGATGTAAGAAAATACATTTTGCTATATGCATTGCTAAGGAGAACCAGCTAATGTATTTATGGGAATAATGGAGTTGCAAATATAATGATATTGGTGTGATTGTACCAACTCAGGTCAGGACAATGTGATGGGAGCAAGATCTAAGTGTAGCACTGGTATTTTTGCCTGCTAATGTAATGCAATGTTAATCTATGAACAGTATCATAATTTAGTATTTGGCACCATCTAGTGGCCTATACTGGAAATGGACTTCAATTATTTTATTTTCTTGAGTATTAGAAATATAACAGGAAGTGACTGTCTGTTTACATTTTACTATGACCTACCTACCCAGAATGCCAAGTGACCTACCCATGAACACTCAGTACTGAACTGCATGCTGGGTAGGATATAAAAGGACTTCACACCACAGCATGCTGGAGCAGCAGTGTGGTCGGATCGGGAAGGATCCAGAGGCACCCTGACGGAGGTAACTGAGGACTCCTGGTGACTTTGTGAAGCGGAACAGCATGACGGCGTGGCCGCAGCAAATAGACTGAGATATTGTGGAGCGGAGACATCCATCTGTTAAGACCCAGTGTGGTGAGGGGGCTGTCGCCCATAATTCTTAACACACTTTTATACACCTAGACCTTTAACACAGTGTTGCTGGGACCTGTAGTCCCACAAATGAGATCTTATTCAAAAGGACTGAGTTTAAACAGGCCTCAAGCCTACCATTCACTGTACTACTAACACTGTGTTATGCAATTGGCTTTGAATCGGAGGCAGTTACAGGTGTACTGCACTACAAGAACAGGTCTAACATTTACCTTACTTTAACCCTTGTTTGTTCAAATGTTGTATTACAATTATTACAACACAAATAGGTAGCAGAAAACAGAAGACTAAGGACTGCATCTCTCATTGCAAGGCCTTGCATCCTATTAATGCTAAGAGGGACTGCATTATAAAGTAGGGGGAGCTCCTTAGTAATTGTATTGTACTTTATTGATTGATTTTGCATTCCTATGGTTACCATAGTATGCTGGAAGTGGGAAGGTGCCCAGAGTTAAAGCGTGTTCACTCTGAGCATTAGTCCCACTTGGAGACACACTCTCAGGGGTCATTTAAGACAACTTTATATGTTACCAACTGTTGTGAATACCTATTGTGCTGTTGCATTACGTTAGTGTGACAGTGCAAATACTGTAATTACTACCTTAAATCAGTTTCAGTAAAAGTATGTTTCTGGTTAAGTACAATTGGTGTGAAGCATTGTTTCTTTTCCAGCAGGTGGGGCATCAGATACCCAGGTAATGGTAAAGATACACTATTGTTATATTGCATATTGTGGGGTTATCCTTTACTATTAGCTTTATACCAACATTGCACCACAGCTGTGTCAAGGGGATTGAGACAAGTCAGTGGGGGTTTAATAGCAGAGTGTAGGCCCAATCAAACTCAGCAGCTCCTTCGGGGGTCAGTGCTACATAAGCTTGGCTAAAAAAATGAATTTATCTATCCACACTAGCCATATGGTGAATATAGGACAATGTGAAAAAACATTTATTTTAGGTCACTGCTGACAGTGCATTTAGTTCTAACTCCAGAGCACCTTGGGAACAAGTAGCAAGATCAACACCACTGATCTTAGAGCCTGCACTACTTATCTTGTGAATGGTGGGGTTATCCTATGAGAAGAGCATGTTTACTTTCTAAAGCCTAGTACACACTATCAGTTTTTTTTTCCCTTCAACCCAATGGGTTGAATCAGCTCAGGTCAGAGCCGATGTACTAACTATTCAACGTTAGTACAGCGATTTCCCCCACTGAGCTATGTGTTCTGACAGGGGGGCAGCCCCCCGCCAGAACACCCCAGTCAGTGTGCTCAATCTCCAATGTTGTAATCTTCCTTGTACAGGTTTGAGTATTCTTGCAAAGTACATTTTCACCTGGTTCATCTCATTTGGTAATCTAATTGAAAATTCACTTTGAAAATGAATATTCTCTACTCCTTTAGTAAACTAGAGTAAATGTGTGACTTTTAAGCTGATATGTCACAACAGATGTCCTCTCTCATAACTCCCTCTCCATCATCATCAGGGCTCAATTTATACTTTTTCATCCCCTAGGCCAACTACCTTGCTCCCCTGTACCACACAGAAGCTGCTTTGGATGGTACTCCTCCCCAAGTGGTAAAAGTGGTCCAAATTGCAATAATAATTATAATATCAATGATATAGTAACTATAATAATATTTTAAGCATTTATGGTGTACTGTTTAATGTTCTGTAGTGTTTACAGAATCAATATTATTTCACAAGGCCACTTAATTTAGTAAAACTAGATAGATCATATTTACAGACCATGAATCAAAACCAAATGAACTTTACCACGTGGAAGTATTTTTGTACTGGTATAACCAGAAACATATTGACAGAAAAATGCCATACTAACACAAGCAAGAACATTGGAGACACAATCAGTACCGTACTGACACATACAGAAACAAAGCAGAGACATGTTTGCAGAGACAGGTTCCATTTGAGTTTTAATAACCTTTCTTAACTTTCACAAATTAGAATACCAGTAAAAAGAAGCATAAGCTCAGTCTTGGATCCACCCAAAGTATTTTTCTGGTTTCCTGCCATATGTTTATGATAATTGGATTCTTGATATACCTATAACATCCATGCCTTGGACTATATCACAAGGCAGAAAACAGCTTTTATGAATCCTTACTAATAGGGTTTTTCCCCACCTACAGGTGATTGGACACTGGAAAAGAGACAGGATATCCCCCTCCTAAATCTAGCTCCCCTTCCCCAATTCAGGAAGTACCTCAGCTTTGTAGCAAGCCATAAACCACAGCACAGAACTGAGAAATCTCAATGTCCCCTGATGCACTTACCTGATGCAATACCCAGCGATAATCAAGAGGCCTTAAAACAAAAAAACATTCAACAGCCGCCTGCAAAACAATGTGTCCGCAGCGCCTCTAACACCTGGTAAAATCTTGTAAAAATATGCACGCAAGAACAGGTTGTGGCCTTGAAACCTGAGTCACTGGAGCTTTATGACAGATAGCACAGGAGGCACCTACACTCTTGGTAGAATGATTCATCAAAGGACGAAGGGGAGCCTTTCCTTTTAAACCATAAGCTTGAGAGATAAGCTGACAAATCCAACAATTTGTCCTTCAGGAAGGATAAGTAGAGAGTTGGCTGTGATTGCTTGACTATGGCAGTTAATTTCAGGAGCATCCTGACAGCATGAACCACATCCAAAGTGTGAAGAGCCTTTTCCCCTGGTAAACGAGGCCTGGGACAAAAAGAAAGCAAAACAATGTCCTGGTTGAGATGGAAAACCAAAACCACCTTAGGGAAAAAAAAATGGGTGAGGATGTAGAACCACCTTGTCATGGTAAATTACCAGAAATGGCTCCTTGCAAGAAAGAGCCACTAATTCCAATACCGTTTTCTCCAGAGTAATGGCAACAAGGAACGCAACTTTCCATGTCAAAGGAACTATAGGAAAGTCTCAAATAGGCTTAAATTAATGTATTTGTAGAACAGAAAGAACCAAATTGAGATCACATGGGGTTAATGGTGACTAGATTGGAGGAGCAATATGCATGACATCCTGTGCAAAGCCAAGCATCAAGGAATCAGAGGTTATCAAACTCTGAAAGAGAACTGCCAAGGCCGAAGTTTGACCTTTAACGCATATTCACCCCGTCTGGAAAAAAGACAGGTTACATCCCACTACACACTTTGAGGATTTGTTGTTGCTACTACTTCCACCATTTAATTAATTTAATTTAGGCCTCTTACCACTGGATATAAAATCAGTTCTTGCAGAGAAATTTGCCAATTATTTATTTTTTTACTAAAAAATGAATCAGTTTGATTTACTACTGATGTATTTAGGACATACAGCACATCTCCCAAGCATGTAATTTAAAGGATTGATGTTTTCCCTCCCTATTTACCTCAGTGGGGTTAGATGCTAAGTTCTGGGTTTGCAGATTTCAAACAGGATTTAGCAAACCCATTGCGATTCAAACCCAGGCAGATTTTCCCAACTCTATTGATAAGGTTTAGATTTATTTCAATTTCTGATACATACAGTACTTTGTAAAAGTTTTAGGCAGGTGTGAAAAATTTTTGTAAATTAAGAATAATTAAGAATGCTTTAAGAAAAAAAAAAAAGTGTTACGTTTTTTTTTATTAATTAACAAAATGGAAAGTAAATGAGCAGAAATGAAATCAAATTAATATTTTGTGTAGGCACCCTTTGCATTCGAAAAAGCATAAATTCTAGGTACACTTGCACAGTTTTTAAAGGGGCTCGGCAGGTAGGTTGTTCATCTTATTGAACTAACTACAGATCTTCTGTGGATGTAGGGTGCCTCAACTCCTTCTGTCTCTTCATGTAATCCCAGAAAGACTAGATAATGTTGAGATAGGGGCTCTATGGGGCCAAACCATCACTTCCAGGACTCCTTCTGGTTCGTCTTTACACTAAAAATAGTTCTTAATGGCATTGACTGTATGTTTGGGGTTGTTGTCCTGATGCAGAATACATTTGAGGCAAATCACACTCCTACCTGATGGTATGGCATAATGGATAATAGGGATGAGCTCGATGTTTGAGTCGAATGTAAGTTCACCTCGAACATCGGGTGTTCGCAGAAAAGCAAACAATTTGGGGTGTTCGTGGCAAATTCAAAAGCCGCGGCACACCCTTTTAAAGTCTATGGGAGAAATCAAAAGTGCTAATTTTCAACAATTTGGTATTGTCATAAAAAGTGTCATAAAAAAGTGTTTGGGGACCTGGGTCCTGCCCCAGGGGACATGTATCAATGCAAAAAAAAGTTTTAAAAACGGCCATTTTTTCAGGAGCAGTGATTTTAATGATGCTTAAAGTGAAACAATAAAAGTGTAATATTCCTTTAAATTTCGTACTTAGGGGGTATCTATAGTATGCCTGTGATGTGGCGCATGTTCCCCCTGTTTAGAACAGTCTGAGAGCAAAATGACATTTCTAAAGGAAAGTAATTTAAAAGTACTTGCGGCTTTAATGAATTGTCGGTCCCGGCAATACACATAAAAGTCTATTGTTAAAAATGGCATGAGATTCCCCCACAGGGAAACCACCGAACCAAAATAATAAAAAAAAAATGGTGTGGGGGTCCCTCCAAATTCAATACCAGGCCCTTCAGGTCTGGTATGGATATTAAGGGGAACCCCATGCCAAAAAAAAAAATGGCGTGGGGGTCCCCCCAAAAATCCACACCAGACCCTTATCCGAGCACGCAATCTGGCAGGCCGCAGGAAAAGAGGGCAGATGTGAGCGCGCCCCCCCCCCCCTCCTGAAGCGTACCAGGCCACATGCCCTCAACATTGGGAGGGTGCTTTGGGGTAGCCCCCAAAGCACCTTGTCCCCATGTTGATAGGGAGAAAGGCCTCATCCCCACAACCCTTGCCCAGTGGTTGTGGGGGTCTGCGGGCAGGGGGCTTATCGGAATCTCGAAGCCCCCTTTAATAAGGGGACCCCCAGATCCCGCCCCCCCTGTGTGAAATGGTAACGGGGTACAAATGTACCCCTACCATTTCACAAAAAGATTTTGAAAATGGTCAAAAAAAGACAGTACACACCTTGGGACTAGGGATGAGCCGAACACCCCCCTGTTCGGTTCGCACCAGAACCTGCGAACAGACCTAAAGTTCGTGTGAACTTTAGAACCCTATTAAAGTCTATAAAAATTTGTTCGAACACCGTTAAAGTCTATGGGACACGAACATGAAAAATCAAAAGTGCTCATTTTAAAGGCTAATATGCAAGTTATTGTCCTCAAAAGTGTTTGGGGACCTGGGTCCTGCCCCAGGGGACATGTATTAATGCAAAAAGAAGTTTTAAAAACAACCGTTTTTTCCAGGAGCAGTGATTTTAATAATGCTTAAAGTGAAACAATATAAGTGTAATATTCCTTTAAATTTCGTACCTGGGGGGTGTGTATAGTATGCATGTAAAGGGGCGCATATTTCCCATGCTTAGAACTGTCCCTGCACAAAGTGTCATTTTTGCAGGAAAAAAAGCTATTTAAAATCACTTGCGGCTATAATGAATTGCTGGCTCCCGTAATACAGAGAATAGTCATTGAAAATCATTGATAAAAAAAAAAAAAAATGTGGGGTCAAATTTAAAAAAAATAACGTGGGGCTCCCCCTAAATATCCAGCCATCGCTGGACCCCGGAGAAGAGACCACCCATCGCTGGATAGCAAGAGTGGATTACCACCGCTGGAATCTTTTTTTTTTTTTTTTTTTTTAATAAAGGACTTTTCCCAACGGTGTCAGTGTGTTTTTTAACTATTTTTTACACTTTTAGTGAAATGGTAGGGGTGTTTTGTACCCTCTTACCATTTCAAACAGGGGGGCTGGGATCTGGGGGTCCCCTTGTTAAAGGGCTTCCAGATTCTGATAAGCCCCCCGCCCGCAGACCCCCACAACCACCGGGCAAGGGTTGTGGGGAAGAGACCCTTCTCCTCATCAACATGGGGAGGGCATGTGGTCCCCCCCTTTTCCTGTGGCCTGCCAGGTTGCGTGCCCAGATAAGGGTCTGGTATGTATTTTGAGGGGGACCCCCACGCCATTTTTTTTTTTAAATTGGCGTGGGGTTCCCCTAAAATCCATGCCAGACCTGAAGGGTCTGGTATGGATATTTAGGGGGAACCCCACTTCATTTTTTTTTTTTTTTTTATTTAGGTTCCCCTTAATATCCATACCAGACTTGAAGGGCCTGGTAATTGAATTTGGGGGGAACCCCACGATTCTTTTTTTATCAATGATTTTCAATGACTGTCCTCTGTATTACGGGAGCCAACAATTCATTATAGCCGCAAGTGATTTTAAATAGCTTTTTTTCCTGCAAAATGACACTTTGTGCAGGGACAGTTCTAAGCACGGGAAACATGCCTGGGGGGTGTGCATAGTATGCATGTAGGGATGTCCCCGTGTGTCAGAGGGGGGCGGGGGTCAACCGGCAATGTTATTGTGTGGCCCCGCCCTCAGTTATAAAAGAACTGTCACCTCCTGAGAGGCCGGTCATTATGGCGGGTGCCTCCCATGGAGGTTTTTTTTTATTTTTTATTTTCAGTCTGTCAGAGCAAGAGAAGACCAAGACTTCATGGGACCGTTTATTTTAAAATTTTTATAATAAAGCACTTATCCCAAGGTGTGTATTGGCTTTTTTTTACCATTTTCACACATTTTTTGTGAAATGGTAGGGGTACATTTGTACCCCGTTACCATTTCACACAGGGGGGCTGGGATCTGCAGGTCTCCTTGTTAAACTCCCACAACCACCAGGCAAGGGTTGTGGGGATAAGGCCCTTCTCCCCATCAACATGGGGACAAGGTGCTTTGGGGGGCTACCCCAAAGCACCATACCAATGTTGAGGGCATGTAGCCTGGTACGGTTCAGGAGGGGGGTCTCTCTCTCATCCCCCCTCTTTTCCTGTGGCCTGCCAGGTTGCGTGCTTGGATAAGGATCTGGTATGGTTTTTTGGGGGGACCCCATGCCATTTTTTTTAATTTTGGCGTGGGGTTCCCCTTAAAATCCATACCAGACCTGAAGGGTCTGGTATGGATTTTGAGGGGGACACCCACACCATTTTTTTTTTTTATTTTAATGCGGGGTTCACCTTAATATCCATACCAGACCTGAAGGGCTGGCTCAGGTATGGACCTGAAGGGCCTGGTGTGGAATTTTGGGGGAAACCCACGCATTATTTTTTTTTATTTTGGTTCGGGGTTCCTCTGTGGGGGTATCCCATACCATTTTATCAATGAACTTTTATGTGTATTGCCAGGATCGACAATTCATTATAGTCACGAGTACTTTTAAATGACTTTTTTTTCCTTTAGAAATTTAATTTTGCTCTCAGACTGTTCTAAACACGGGAAACATGCGCCACTTTACAGGCATACTAGAGACACACCCCAGGTACAAAATTTTAAGGAATATTACACTTTTATTGTTTCACTTTAAGCATTATTAAAATAACTGCTCCTGAAAAAACAGCCATTTGAAAACTTTTTTTGCATTGATACATGTACCCTGGGGCAGGACCCGGGTCCCCAAACACTTTTAAAGACAATAACTTGCATATAAGAATTTAAAATTAGCACTTTTGACTTTTCATGTTCATGTCCCATAGACTTTAACGGTGTTCGAACTAATTTTTTGCCTGTTCGCATGTTCTGCTGCGAACCGAGCAGGGGGTTGTTCGGCTCATCCCTAATGGATAAGTATCTGCCTTTATTTCACAGCATTGAGGACACCATTGATCCTGACCAAATCTCCAACTCCATTGGCACAAATGCAGCCCCAAACTTGCAAGGAACCTCCACTATGCTTCACTGTTGCCTGCAGACACTCGTTGCAATGCTCTACAGGCCTTTGGTGAACAAACTGCCTCCTGCTACAGCCAAATATTTCAGATTTTGACTCATTCGTCCAGAGAACCTGCTGCCATTTTTCTGCACCCCAGTTCACATGTTTTTGTGCGTAGTTGAGTCGCTTAGCCTTGTGTCCATGTCAGAGATATGGCTTTTTGGCCACAACTCTTCCATGAAGACCACTTCTGGCCAGACTTCTTCGGACAGTAGATATAGGTGTACCTGGATCCCACTGATTTCCGCTAGTTTTGTGCTGATGTCAGTGCTGGACATCTTTCCATGTCAAAGGGAAGTAAGAATGATGTGTCTTTCATCTTCTGCATTAAGTTTCCTTGGCTGACCACTGCATCTATGATCTTCAGTTGGAATGAGCCCGATGTTCGAGACGAACATAAGTTTGACTCAAACATTGGGTGTTCGCCGCAACAGCGAACGTTATGCGGCGTTTGCGGCAAATTCAAACCGATAAAGTCTATGGGACACTAACATGAAAAAAACAAAAGTGCTAATTTTAAAGGCTTATATGAAAGTTATTGCCATAAAAAGTGTATGGGGACCTGGGTCCTGCCTCAGTGGACATGTATCAATGCACAAAAAATCTTGAAGCCCCCATTACCAAGGGGACCCCCAGATCCCAGCCCCCCCATGTCAATAGGTATGGGGTACATTTTACCAAAAAAGTGTCTAAAATAGTAAAAATTACAAGAGACACTTAAGGACAAGTCCTTTATTAAAAAAATAAAAATGTCCCACGATGTAAATCCATCTTTGATAGACAGCACCCGAGGGACCAAAAAAAGAAAAAAAAGCAACAACTCCGCCTCCATGGGAGGCTCCCGCTGACTGACGCTTCTTTCCAATGACAGCTGTTATATAGCTGAGGGTGGAGCCACCCGCTGGCGTAAACAGGTGACCCCGCCTTCTTCTGATGTCACATGGCATTAGAGGGGGGTGGGGTCACCCATTTACATCACTAGATTGCCCCACATTCCTCTGACGTCACGTGGCGTTAGAGGGGATGGGGTCACCCATTTACGTCACCAGGTGGCCCCGCCCTCAGCTATATAACAGCTGTCATCGATAAGAAGCATAAGTCGGCGGGAGCCTCCCATGGAGGCAGAGTTGTTGCAGGGTTTTTTTTTCGGTCTGTTGGGCGCTGTCATCGAAGATGGATTTACATCGCAGGACATTTAAATTTTTTTTATTTTATTAATAAAGGACTTGTCCCAAAGTGTCTCCTGTTATTTTTACTATTTTTGAGACTTACTTTGGTGAATTGGTAGGGGTACAATGTACCCGATACCAATTCACATAGGGGGGCCAGGATCTGGGTGTCCCCTTGTTAAAGGATTCTTCAAGATTCCGATAAGCCCCCCACCCCACCCACAGACCCCCACAACCACTAGGCAAGGGTTGTGGGGACAAGGCCGTGGTCTCCATCAACAAGATGTTTTGGGGGGACCTCTAAACATTCTCCCCATGTTGAGGGCATGTGGCCTGGTACGGTTCACGAGGGGGCGCTCTCTCGTCCCGGCTCTTTTCATGTGGCCTGCCAGGTTGCATGCTCGGATAAGGGTCTGGTGTGGATTTTGGGGGGACCCCTAAGCCATTTTTTTTTGGTGCAGGGTTCCCCTTAATATTCATACCAGTCCCAAAAGGCCTGGTAATGGACTGGGGGGGGGGGGCTATGCCGTTTTTTTAAATGATTTTCTTTTTCTATATTGCTGGGATCCAACGATACATTACAGCCACAATCAGTTTTAAATTACTTTTTTCCTTTAGAAATTTCATTTTGTTGTGGTACTGTTCTAAACAGGGGAAAAAATTGTTACTTTACAGGCATACTAAGGACAACCCCCAGGCACGATATTTAAATGAATATTTCATTTTTATTGTTTCACTTTAAGCATTATTGAAATCACTGCTCCTGAAAAAAAACAACCTTTTTAAAAACTTTTTTTTTCATTGATACATGTCTCGTGGGGCAGGACCCAGGTCCCAAAACACTTTTTATGGCAATAACTTGCATATAAGCCTTTAAAATTAGCACTTTTGATTTTTCATGTTCATGTCCCATAGACTTTAATGGTGTTCCCTTGTTCGTACAAATTTGCCTGTTCGCATGTTCTGGTGCGAACCGAATTGGGGGGTCAGGACAGGACAGGACAGCAGGACAACAACCCCAAACATACAGCCAATGTCATTAATAACTATCTGCAGTGTAAGGAAGAACAAGGGGTTCCTTCAAAAACTGTGTGCAAGTGTACCTTGAAGAATTGAAGAATTTATGTTGTTTTGAAGGTAAAGGAGGGTTACACCAAATATTAATTTGGTTTGGATTTCATTTCTGTTCATTTACTTTCCAAACAAAAACTATTAACACTTCTATTTCTGAAATGATTCTTAATTTACAAAAAATGTTCACACCTGTTTAAAACTTTTGCACAGTACTGTATATAGTACATTATGTTAATGATAGGGCTATATGTATATAAAAAATGCCAAATCTGAACAATGATTAATCCCATATGACTAATATTTACTATAGCAATGTGTAAGGGTGTTACTTTACCACAAATTGCAGGCAGAATACAGGGAAATTCAGAGAGTGATAGGTTTCTTTACTTTATGGATATTTTATTGGTACACTTGGTCAGGTTCCAGTTTGGAAGTACTAAGACATTTGCAGTAAAACTGGGTTATAAAAGAGAAAATATGCAATTTCCTGCTGAAAGTTATCGCTGTGCCTTTACTGCTTGGTGTGAATGAATTTATGAAGCATATTATTGAATATGCTTGACTCTCCAGGGTCAACATCAAATAATGAAGCCACACTACTAAATCACATGACAACTGACAATCATGAAATGGTCCTCTCCTAGGATTAGAATATGACTAATACTCTTAATGGAGACAACCCACACCTTCCAAAATTCCGACAGGTATGAATTTATTCTAATATTTTAAACTTTTAAGTGTTTCCAAGGTAACCAGTTTCTCGGGAGGGCTGTGTAATCTTAGTCATTTGGCAGATTTGTCATTCTTGAAACCTGTAGGTAAATTGTTTCTTTTTTCTTAAGTAATTATAAAGCTGTCATTAGTCTCATAGATAATAATTAGGAGCTGAAAACTCAGAAGAATCCAAGAAGGGAGTCATTTGCTTCACAGATCACTAAAATTACTATGGGCAGAGACTTGTGCTTCATGTAATGGATCATACTTGTGATCATCATTCACTCTATCAAGTAATTTCTAATACAGCTACTTTTTACCAACATATAGATTATAGAATATGATGTGCACTGTAACTTCAATGGTATCATTTGCACTGAATCATGTACTAGCAGATTGATGTTCAACATTCAGGTAGAAGGCTTGCATAATGGTTGTCTCTTAAAGAGAACCTGTATTGTTAACACTATGCCTAAAAAAGGCAAAGGGCTAGTCACAAATATTGCTATTGAGTTCACTGCAGCTAATCTTTCCCCCCATTACTAATTTATAATTCCTTGTTCTGAACTGTTTCTCTGTGTTAAGGTTTTCAACTTTGTAAAAGCTTCCTTATGTCAGTCCTTACCACTAATTCTATGACCAGTGGGATAAAGTTTAAGAAGTGAGATGTTTCTGGTCTCAGGTAATGGATTTTTTAGCTACCAATTTTGGCTTCCCACACATATGTAACTCTCTTATGCTTGCTGGGTATAGTTACCCAGTTAGTCCATCTAGTTCAACCAATAGAAGTTAACAAAAGAAGTTAAAGAAAGAAGTTAAAGAAAGAAAGAAAAAAAATTACAACTGTTCTTTTATTAACTATAGAAGTTAAAAAGTAACAGGTCTATAGTTATTTGGTAAAGACTTTGATCCTTTTTTAACTACTTTCCAACTCGCGTATAGTAATATGACGGCCGCAAGGTGGCTCTCTCATCCTGGGCGGCCGTCATATGAAGTCCTTGGCTTCGCAGCCATCTAGGGGGCGTGCGTGCTGATGGCGGCGCATGCGTGCTGCCGGCGGTGCGCGCCTGCTGTATCATTTGGCAGCCGATGCGCATGTTCGACAGCCGTGATGTCCGCCGGCACCCGCAATTGCTTGTCACAGAGACGTGGATCTGTGTGTGTAAACACACAGAGCCAAATCCTGTCAGGGGAGAGGAGACAGATTGTGTGTTCCTTGTATATAGGGACACCAATCGGTCACCTCTCCCAGTCAGTCCCCTCCCCCAACAGTTAGAATCACTCCCTAGGTAGCACATTTAACCCCTTGATCGCCCCCTAGTGTTAACCCCTTCCCTGCCAGTGACATTTTTACAGTAAGCAGTGCATATTTATATCACTGATCGCTGTATAATTGTCAATGGTCCCAAAATAGTGTCAAAAGTGTCCAATCTGTCCGCTGCAATATCACAGTCCTGACAAAAATTGCAGATCGCCACAAATACTACTAAACATTAAAAATGGCATAGATCTATCCCCTATTTTGTAGGCGCTAAAACATTTGCACAAACCAATCAATATACGCTTATTGTGATTTTTTTTACCACAATTATGTAGAAGAAAACATATCGGCCTAAACTGAGGAAGAATTTTTTTTTTTTAATTGGGATATTTATTATGGAGCACAAAATAAAGGCTGCAGAGGTGATCAAATACCACCAAAAGAAAGCTCTATTTGTGGGGGGAAAAATGAATGAATTTCATATGGCTACAGTGTTGCATGACCGCGCAATTGTTAAAATGTTACAGCGCTGAAAGCTGAAAATTGAAGGAAGGGGGTGGAAATGCCCTGTATTGAAGTGGTTAAATATAGGCACCACATTGGCCTTACACCATCCACTGGTACTATGCCAGTCATCAAAGAGTCCCTAAAAATTAGAAACAATGGCTTTGAAACAACAGAGCTCAATTCTTTTAGGATCCATGGGTGTATGCCATCTGATCCAGGTGCTTTATTCACCTTTATTCTGTCTAAATATTTGTGGACCATATCACTTGTGAGCCATAGTGGTTCATTTGTCAATATCATCCCCATTATGGACATGAGCTCCCCCATGCTTCTTTGTATACACAGAGCTGAAGAAGGTATTTAATAAATTTGCCATCTCCTTGTGCCCAGTCACCCACTACAGATTATTTTGTAAGGGGCCTACATGCTCAGACCTGAACTTTTTACTATTCATTTATTTGAAGATTTTTTGGGGGTTTGTCCCTCTCTTTTGCAATCTGTTGTTTGTTTTGAATTCTTGCATCCTTTATTTCCTTTTTACATATCCTGTTACATTCTTTGTAGAATTTAAACGATGACAGTGTGCCTTCATTTTTATATTTTTTAAAAGCTCTTTTCTTATTATTTATAGCTCTTTACATTTTGTCTGTCACCCACATATTGTAGGTTTTATTTTTAGCCTTTTTAATTTGTTGCCCATGGGAATATACTTGGCAGTGTGTTCACATACAGTCTTTTTGAAGAATTCCCATTTCTGTTCTGTGTCCATTGATGTCAATATTCCCTCCCAGTCTAAAGCCCCATACACACGCGCGGATTATCCGAGGACCAGGTCCGTCAGACCATGTCCGTCATACTTTGTCTGATGTTGGTTTTGCGTACACACGGTCGGACAAAGTTGTCGGAAAATCCGATCATTCTGAACGTGGTGACGGGACTACGTAGAGGCTAGTAGCCAATAACTTGGGTCTTGTAATGTGATCTGAGCATGCGTAGCACTTTGTCCGGTCGGAATTCGCTACACACGATCGGATTTGGTGTGATCGGACTTTATTGTCAAAAAATCTATCCAGCAAGAGATAGGACTTTGTCCGTCAGACAATCTGATGGAAACTGTCCGATGGTGCCTACACACGGTCTGATTTTCCGACAACATTGTCTGATAGGACAGAATCCATTGGAAAATCCTACCGTGTGTATGGGGCTTAAGTCATGCAGAGCAGCCCTCATCCTTGGAAAATTTGCTCTCTTAAAGTTAAGTGATTTTATCTTTTCAGTTTGTATTTGTTAAAGCAGTAGTAAACTGCTGGGCATTTTTTGTATCCTGCAAGGTAAAGGCATAATGTGCTAGTATGCATCGCACAGGACTTGGGTGGCCGTTCCTTCAAAGCGCATGCACCAGTGATGTAATCGGCAGCATGTACAGTAAATATCTCCTAAACAGTGCACGTTTACGAGATATTTGCAGTACCTATAGGTAAGCCTTATTATAGGCTTACCTATAGGTAACAATTATGCATGGGAGTTTACGCCCGCTTTAAGGATGAGGGAATGAATAATGCTACAAAATTGTTTATTAGACTTAATCCTACTCTTGTCATGTGGACCTTCTGCTTTATAGAATGACATATTCTTAGGCCGTAGAAGCCACTGGTGTTTTGTATGGGTCTTTCTAAGTTCAGGCCCCACAGCCAGGCAAACAGTATTTCTCACAGCCAGGTGCAAATTACTTCTGCTCGTACTCCAATAACCAGTCTAGGGGTTGTAGTGTTTTTTTGTTTGTTAGGAACTGGGATGGTAAGATACTCCAACATGAACTATTCACACTTGAGTTGAGTTTCTTGGTTGAATTGTGTAGCAGACTGTCCAAGAGTGAGCAAATTCCCTTGCAAAGAGAAGACATTTAGTGGTCCCCTTTAGCTTACACCCATCACCTGACTTCTAGTACCCAGAGGGGGGTTCAGCAGCAGAAGTCCCTAGGATCCCTTTAGTGGGTCTGTACTCACAAGGCCCTGGTCACAAGTCACCTTCCTCCATGATACCAGATAGGGTCCATGGACATCCTCCCTCAGTCAGCTCTCAGGAGAACCCTGGGTTTCATCAATTAGGCTCTCCGGTCTCCTATCTGAGGACACATGGCAGCTTGTGCTGGGGAGAGGCAACAGGCCCCCTCCCCAACTGGACATCTCCTCTTCAAGAAAAGACCATAAGCACAGGTGTTCCCTGAACATAAATACAGGCTGCCCAGCATGCCTCGGCACCCCTACCCATCCAATTGGCTGGGGCTGCCTCTATATTCATGCTGCTGATTTGAAGTGTTTGAATCAGTGATTCTGTCTTTCAATTTTTTTGGAATTGTTTACAAAGCTTCCTCTGATTGAGTCAGAGAGGTGGGCTGATGATGTCACAACCTCTGACTCAGCCAATCAGAGGAAGAAAGTATTTATTGATAGAATACATTGCTTACTCTGAATGGCTAAGTGCCACTGTGATAGACTTTACTGTGTTCCAGGAATGAGACTAGAAGTCTTGGCTCGAACCCGGAACACAGCGGTATGCTGTATGTAGCTGCAACTACATAGAGTTTATACCACACACCCAGCAGTCTCACATGTTAGTGAGCGACATAGTTTGTTTGGGCCAAACTGTAAAGTATGTCAAACGATAGAGTTCAGCTTTAACCACTTCATCCTCGGAAGGATTTATCTACTTCCTGACCAGGCCATTATTTGCAATAAGGCACTGCCTTACTTTAACTGATATTTGCATGGTCGTGCGACGCTGTACCCAGACAAAATTTATATATTTTTTTCCCCACAAATAGAGCTTTATGGTGGCATTTGATCACCTTTCCGATTTAAACAAAAAAAAAAAGCGACAATTTAAAAAAAAATATATATATATTTTTTACTTTCTGCTATAATACATATCCAAAAAAAATAAAAAATGTATTCAATATCAGTTTAGGCCAATATGTTCTCTGCTACATATTTTTGGTTAAAAAAATAAATAAATCGCAATAAGCCTATATTGATTGGTTTGCACAAAAGTTATAGCGTCTGCAAAATAGGGGAAAGATTTAGGAACTTTATTTTTTTTTCATTGTTTTTACTAGTAATGGTGGCAATCTGCGATTTTAGCTGGACTGCGACATTTTAGCAGACAAATCTGACCCTAAGTGACACTTTTTGGTGACCAGTGGCACCAATACAGTGATCAGTGCTATAAAAATGCACTGATTACTGTATAAATGGCACTGGTAGGGAAGGGGTTGACACTAGTGGTGATCAAAGGGTTAAGTGTTCCCTACGGAGGTGCTTTCTAACTGTCAGTGGGATGGACTGGGAATAGAGAGAGATCGCTGTTCCTGATCACTAGGAACAGCTGATCTCTCTCTCCTGTCAGAATAGGGATCTGCCTTGTTTACAAAGGCAGATCCCAGTTCTGCCTCTCTTTCCAGAGATCGCGAGTGACGATCACTGACCGCGGGCGAGCTCCCCTGCGACGTGCGTCTGGCGTGCACGTGCAAAAGCCAGTGCACAAATGTCGTACCGGTACGGCGATTCGCGCAGCCGAGCCAACTTGTCACAGTATACCTGCGGCAGCTGGTTGGCAACTGGTTAAAAGTAGAATTCCAGTCTACATATAATTAAGCCTAAAATTACCCCCTTGTAACTCCTAGTCTAACTACCCTGTGGAAAGAAGATAACTTACCTATTATAGGAGTGCTCTGGTCTAGTCACGTGATTTCCCCAGTGTCTGGCTTCAGGGGAGTGTTGAGACTGCTGATAATGGCTGAAATACCTGGGTATTGATGTTACTCATGGGCTTACTATGGGGCATCTGTTGTCAGCTGTCCCTCCTCTCCCTTGAAGCTGTCGCTGGGACCACCCTGAGAATAGATATGTATAAGCATCTTCCCTCTACAAGGTAGTTAGTATAGGAGTTAGAAGGGGGAAGAGAGCAGTTTTATACACCAGAATTCCTCTTTAATGCTTTCTTAAATACTTCCCACCCGGCCACTGTACATATACGGTCGGGTGGGAGCCGTCTACTTCTGATAGGACGTTCCGGAATGTCCTTCAGAAGTAGAGGGATCGCGAGCGCGCGTGCCCGCGCAGCAGCACGATCCCGATGTGGCCATGTCACCCGGACACGGCGCATCTCGGATCGGCAGGAGGGCTCGGTGATTGGCCCTCCTGATCACATGACAGCCATGTTGAATCACAGCCGTCATGTGATGTAAACAAACAGCTGGTTGCTAGGCAATCGGCTCTCCTCACACGGAAGTCGTCGGTGATAAGAGGAGAGAGGATCAGTGAGTATTAGCTGTTTTTTTACAGCTTTTTACTCACTGATCACCAGTAGTGTCCCCACAGTGTAAACACACATGTCCCCACACATGTCCCCAAAACACACATGTCCCCAAAACACACATGTCCCCAAATAAAAACACATGTTCCCAAATAATAAAAACACATGTCCCTCACATATGTCCCAGTAAAATAACATGTGCCAATGATTATCTGCACACATATGTCCGTGATCACCTGCACACATCTGTACATGATCATTTGCGTACATATGTCCGTGATCACGCGAACCAATTATTATACGCTTAACAGAATTTTTTTTACTAAAAACATGTAGCAGAATACATTTTGGCTTAAATTTATGACAAAATTTGATTTTATTGGATTTCTTTTAAAAAAGAAAGGAGAAAATATTGTTTTTTTTTTCAAAATTTTCGCTATGTTTTCGCTTATATCGCAAAAAATAAAGCTCTATTTGTGCGAACAAAATGATAAAAAATTCATTTGGTTACAGCATTGTATGACCGCGCAATTGTCGCTGAAAGTGCGAGAGCGCTGAAAGCTGAAAATTGGTCTGGGAAGGAAGGGGGCGAAAGTGCACAGTATTGTAGTGGTTAAAAAATGAAAGTTCGCTTTTTACCTACCGAATCAGCCAGGATTTCTGAGAATGTACCTTTTTTTTTTTTTTAGCTAATTTTGAACTTTTTAAGCATGTATTTATGTTCACTAATTGTTTCCTAATCATTGTAAAAGCTGAACAATGTACATTTATTTTTCCTGTACCTTAAAGAGGAAGTAAACCCTGATGGGTTTACTTCCTCTTTGTTTCCCTGCAAAGGTAAAGCATAATGGACTACTATGCATTGCATAGTCCATTATGTGTCACTTACCTGACACAGGAGCCAGCAAAGTCACTGCTGTCCCCTTGTGTACGGAGCCTCCATCTTCTTGGTGGGTCTCGCTGCTCCGGCGCTGTCATTCAACAGAGCCACGATGACGCCACTCCCGCACATGTGCACGGGAGCCGGCACTTGCGGCATATCGCCGTGAACAGCGGAGCGCTCAGTGCGCCTGCGCGCCGCTGTCTACGGCGCATGCGGACATCGGTGACTGTGTAGGTTTAGGAGATATTTCTTGGACCTACAGGTAAGCCTTAATCTAGGCTTACCTGTAGGTCAAAGTGGTTTGTAAGGGTTTACAACCACTTTAACCGATAGGGTTTTGCTTTACATGTTTATACACATATTCATTATTTGACAGTCCCTCAAGACAATCATAGGACGCATTCATGGTCACACCCTGGAGACTGTCCTGATGAGAATTCTGCATCCTTGGATGTCGCCTTGTATGGGCCATGCATATGGTTCTCGCAACCACAGCTCCCAGATACCCCCTTCAAAGGGGGTTTCCAGCCATTTGTGTTGCACTTTCTACACACAACGGGTGTTTTTTTCCCCCATTTCGCCTTTTTTTCCAACTATCTAAGGATTTTTATATTTTATTTTATTACAGATGTACACATGCTTGCTCCTGAAGAGTGGATACAATTCCATGAAACGCGTTGAGCTTTTGTATTTATCATGTTTAACCTGATATGTTTTTATTATCTCCTATTAGAATCATGTACACTGTGTAATTAATGCAATATGCATTTTGTTTATATTTTGGTATTTATTCCTAAAACGAATGGGTAGTTAAGAGGTGTTATACCCACAATCCTTCCCTATGGAAATGTGTCAGTCATGCTTTTTATGTATGTACCGTATATAGATTAAATATTGCGATAATAGTCAGTACTATGTATTATTTTTCAAATCTGACACATAAAAATGCCAATCATGAATTATTCATATTTATCGTGTGCCTCATTTAAAGTCCCACTCTGCTCCTTTTCTCTTTTTTATACAAATAGGGATGGAGACATGACTAGGTCCCTGCCTCATTTAAAGTCCCAAAAATGTCCTTTTTTCAATCTACATATCCCCTTTAAATTTTGGTTCTCTCTCAAAGCTGTGGACCTTTCTTCAAACGCTAACATCAAGCATTATTTGTTGGGGTAGATAATTAAAGTATAATGCAGAGTTAAAATACATTCCTTTCCCATATAAAAAGTTGGTCTTAGCTCCTTTAAATGCTAGACATAAACATGAATCCCTGCGCTCTTGGTTACATGATTTTCGCTTTGTGAGAATATACAAATCAATAAACTAAGATCATGTGTCCATATTATTGAAGGGAACCTGAAGGAGTATTTCCTGTAGAAAATATAACCATTTCAACTATTTTACTGCTTTTTTGTATCTACCTTGGCAATAATATTGACATAATGTTTACATGTAAATAACCATTATTGATATGTAAATAGCGTCCGCATTAATATGTTAAAAATGTCGGACCATCTGCATTCATATGTAAATAGACATGGCATTCATATGTATATCATGCCCCCCTGAGGTCAAATCCACCATCACCTCTACTGAATGCTGCCTATATGGGAGGTAAAGGGGCATGCTTGAAAGTCCTGCCTGCAACTGTGGTCACCACCATCAGCCTGTTCTGCAAATGTAAGCAAATTGGAGGGGGTGAAGGGAAGGGTAGTATGGGGTGTGCAGAGGTAGGCAGAGAAGAAATTACAGTTTTGGGTGCACAGGTGAGCAAGGAGGGGGATGTATAGAGGTAAGGAAGGTGGGTGCAAAGATGAGCAGAGGAGGCAGGTAGAGTTAAAGGGGGGGTTGAAGTGGAGAGGATGGGGTAGGTTCGGGGTGCAGAGGTTAGCATGGGTTTTAGGATGCAAAGGTGTACTGACAGGGTAGGTAAAGATGTAGGTTGCATGTAGGGTGGCCCATTCATTTCAATGGGCTGCTCTAAGCACTAGAAATGCAGAAAAAAGTCCCTAACCCTTTTTCAAATCACACAATGCCACAGTACAATAGAATTTTGGTGCATGTGAAAACGCACATGTCAGCGGATGCGTGAGGTTGTAGTTAACAATTAATGGCACTGCTTGTATCTGCTAAAGGGCAGCACATTTCTGTGGTGTCCGGAAAGCGATTTTGCATGCGTTCTCAACACACATAGCATGTTCTCAACACACACTGCGTAGCAACCAATCAGTAAGCAGTACTAATGTGCAGTAACCTTTAGCAACCTATTAGTGAGGAGTAACAATATCCAGTAACCTCTAGCAACCAATCAGTGAGCAGTATTGATGAACAGTAATCTCTAGCAACCAGCCAACATGCAGAATGCAGTCACGTGCTGTAACCTCTAGCAACTAATCAGTGAGCCGTAATGTGTGCTGTAACCTCTAGAAACCAGTCAGTGAGCAGTAATTATATGCTGTAACCTCTGGCAACCAATCGCATTCACTGCCTAATCTGATTCAGTAAACTGATTTTGAGTCTCGCTGCTATATATTGTATGTCTAAGAGCAGGTAGAGAGCAAAATTGCATAGGGGGCCCAAGAAAATATTTGCCCAGGGTCCAATCAATATTAAAGACCTGGCTACCCTAATGCATTAAATAATTCAAGTAAATAAGTAAAGTTCTTTAAAATTCAGAAGATTCTTTACTGAATTTGAAAATGTTTACAAAAAAAAAATTGGCTTATGACTAAATACAATGCTTGACATTTTATTTGATTTGCAATCTCCCTACCTGACAAAATGTAGCAAATCTAGAAGTGACTTTATTCATGTTAAGCATAGGTTACAACAACATTTTACAATTATTTTAAAGTACTACAATAACTGCAAAGATTTTTTTTTTTTTTGAGAAAGAGGAAGGAGTTAGAACGTCTGTAAAGTTTAACGTTGATTTGAGGTCAGTGCTCACTATGGTCTCATCCATGACAAAATGTTTTTGAAATTTTAAACAGTGGGTTTTTTTTTTATGGTGTACTTGTTTATTTCTTTTGTGGGTATATTGATTTTTGTTTATGTTGATTAGGGATAAGGCGAACACCCCCCAGTTCAGTTCGCTCCAGAACTTCCAAACATGCAAAAAAGTTTGTTCAAACACGCAAACACCGTTAAAGTCTATGGGACATGAACGTGAAAAATCAAAAGTGCTAATTTTATAGGCTTGTATACAAGTTTTTGCCCTAAAAAGTGTTTGGGGACCTGGGTCCTGCCCCAGGGGGCATGTATCAATGCAAAAAAAAGTTTTAAAAATGTCTGTTTCTTCGGGAGCAGTGATTTTAAGAATGAGAAGGGTAAAAAGGGAAGCGCCACCTGAGTGCAGTATTAAAATGTATGTTTTAATGACACAACGTATGATTACACTTACAAGACAACAAAGATAAAACGGCTCATCTGTTATTCAGTGGTCCATGGAGATTTCCTCAATTCCCAATCCAGGCAATGCTGCAGAGATGTGGGGCTGCAGATGGATGATTATCGGCAGAAAGTACTTCCTGTGGCCATCTGGAAGACACTGGGGACAGCATGGAACACTTCCGGGGAAGGGCTTTCAACAAGGAGACAAGCTAGTGCTGGATGGGCGGATACGCTATGTGCTCGGAGCAGCTGCTCCTTCAATAGGCCTGGAAAGGAAGTGTCAGCAGTATGGTATTTATATACCTGCGCTGTGGGACAACGGGTCCCAGCACAGGTTAAAACAGCACACTGCTGAATAATATATATAAGCAGCAACTGAGAGGGGGGTGAATTGGTAAAAGACAATATAAAAAAGGATTACAATATAAAAAGTTATATGGTGTGCAAATAGTCAAACTGTGGCATACAAAAACAGCTCAGCACTGGTCTATCGTGGATTAATATTATGACCACACTGATAAGTGAGCTTGGGTGACAAATAGACATAAAATAGGGGACATATTTATAGAAAAATATATATCTAAGTTAAAATTACCCTATATAGATATGTATATATATATATATGTGTGCATAATAAAACACATATCTATACATATGTGCAGCACAGTGGTATAGTAGATAGCACTCCCACCCAGCAGCAAGAAGGGCCGCCGGCTTGAATCTCAACCACGACACCACCTGCCTGGAGTCTGCACGCTCTATATTTGATTATACTTATGATTTTTTCTTTAAAAGAACACAAGAAAGGTAGGGCATGCATATTATAAGAGGCAAAAGGGTACATATATATTAAGAATATGTGTGTCTGCGCATTATTGTGCGCCACACACATATAGATACATTAAAATATATAAAAAAAATATAATAAATATATTAAAAGCTCCAAAAAGGGTTGGCTACAGGTGGATCTAGAAATATAAACATATATATATATATATATATATATATATATATATATATATATATATATATATATATATATATATATATATATATATTCATGTATATACAGGTACATATTATGTAATACTGTGGAGCTATATTGGTCACTATTCTTTTTTTTTTTTTTTTTTCATGAAAATTTTTATTGATAACAGCATATTTAAACAATCTTTAACATATACAGTAGGTGTTACAACAGTGTGAACCATGATGCAGTGGTATCGCCTTACTCCTATACGATCAATTTGACAGATATAAATGACGTATGGCCTGTGGCCTCAGCAGTGAACCATACTAGTAATATCATAATGTTGCATAGCTGACTAGGGTATAGTTTCTGCCTGTAGCTTCAGTTAGAGGACCTTGCGTAATAACCTGTGTCTTCCGTCTAGTCTGCGTTAAGTCTCGCACTATTCTTATATGGTAATACTTACTTTGGCTTTGGATGGTGGGGGAGATCCATAATGGTAAAATATGCAAAAGGGGAAAACAGAAGAAGGAAGAGAGTGGGGGAGGGAGAAAAACTGTATACTAAGTATATAGATAAAAACATGTACCAATGAATGACAACCATACGTTCCAAAAATGCACATACCTATACATGGGAACAAAAATGAATCTGTTGGGGTTATTTCATTGAGGGAACGAGGTGACTTATAACAATGTGTTCACCTCAATTGTTTAACCCAAAAGGTGTAAGGGTACCCAAGGAATAAATCCAATAAGTTTCTTGTTGGCAGAGGCGTTTATAACGTTCGGCCGCAGGGTATGTGGCGGGAATGGATTCGATAACCCATACACCAAGACCGGCCGTGGACTGGCCGTGGTGCGTAAAAAAAATGTTTTGGGACGCTGTGGTGGTCCCGGCCTTTTTCAATAAAGCACCCTTAATGCCCTAATTGTTCAGCCAACATAAAATAGTCCACAGGGACAGGTGAGGCAGTTTATAACGAACTATGTAGAGCAATTATAGAATTATTTAAGAGCATCTTCCCTTTGACAGTAAAGGTTTTTTTGGCCATGGAGTACAAACTGGCAATTTAATTTTTTTTTTACAAGGTTTAAAGGTTTTTTTACACTGATACATCCCTCTGAGAGGTATGAGGACAGGTTCTAAAGGGATTGGTTTGACAGACTTAACTTTGCTAGGTGCAATTTTACTTTTAATATTTCTAGATTTTCTGTATGTCACTTTTGGTTTGGTGCCAACAGAAATTTTTAAATGGGGGTCCTCTGACAAAATGGACCAGTGTGAATCCAGGATTTTTTCCATTTTCTTATATTTATTGTGGAATTGAGTGATGAACCGAGTTGGTTGCTTGACAGCCGATGGGGAGTTATTATGGCAGGCTGCGGTAGTCGTTAAATACTGCGTCTACGAGTGAAGCGGGATATCCTTTATCCTGAATTTTTTTAGACAATAGTTGGTCATGGGTATCATAGTCAGTCTCTAGTGCAGTTCCTTCGGAGATGGCAGAACTGACTGTGGGGATGTTACTGACCAATCTGGGATGGTGGCAGCTGTTATAATGTATAAAAGAATAACAGTTGAAGATCTAAGAATGCCAACGTATCGGCAATCTACCACGTGAGTGAAGGATAGACCCAGGTTATTGGTGTTGCAATATTGTACAAAAGCGGTACCATCCCAAATAATCACTATGTCATCGATATATCTACCATAATATATCACATGTGCAGCAAAGGGATGGTCAGTTGCAACATGCATGTGCTCCCAGTATCCCATAGTGAGATTAGCGTAGCTGGGGGCAAAATTTGCCCACATAGCTGTACCGTTAATCCGAAGGTAGTGTACCCCTTCTGACTCAAAATAATTATGTTTGAGACAGAAAACTAGGGCTTCAAGTGTAAAGTTGGCCTGTCGGTGGTTGGTGAGGGGGTCATTGGCTAGGAAGTGTCCCACAGCCCTAACTCTTACATCATGAGTTATCGATGTGTACAATGACGACACATCAAGGGACAACCACCAATAATTTTTATCCCATGAGAAAGGTTTAAGCATCAAGTAGGTGGGGTCCATCCCGTATATAGGAAGGGAGATTCTGTGCCAAGGGTTGGAGAAATTAATATATATATGGAAAAACCACTGGTAACGCTGTCCATGGCGGATATTATTGGACGGCCTGGAGGATGAGTAAGATCTTTATGAATTTTCGGCAAATGATAGAAGTATGGAACTTTGTAGAAATTTGTAGAAATTTTTCTTAAAGAACAAGGCTTCTGATTTGGAAATATTTTATCTGTGAGGGCTTGATCAACAAGTGTAGTGGCTTTAAATGTAAACTGGGATGTAGGGTCACTAGGGAGCATGGCATAAGTATTAGTATCATAGAGTAGTCTTTGTGATTTAAAAAAATCATAAGTATAATCAAATATAGAGCGTGTAGACTCCGGGCGGGTGGTGTCGTGGTTGGGATTTGAGCCGGCGGCCCTTCTTGCTGTTGGGTGGGAGTGCTAGCCACTACACCACTGTGCCGCCTGTATGTAAGAAAAAACTGCACTCTGATTCCTTCAAAACCACCTTATCAAACAAAATAGCAACTCTGAATTTAACCCACTCATCGGAGCAAACTCTCAGCTCCCTAAACAATGTATTACTACAATCAGCAGACTCAGTGGCTCCAAAACGCAGAACACTCATCAAGAGGAAAAACGCAGGATGGTTCAACAGCTGGCTCACGCTACTCAAGCAAGAACGCAGAAGAGCCGAAAGAACATGGAGAATAAATCCCACCAAGGGAAATCACACAAAATACAAAGGACTCACACAGAATTATCAGAAGGCAATCTTCAAAGCAAAAAAAGACTATTTCTCAAATACCATCTCAGCGGCCTTAAAACGGCCCCGGGAACTTTTCAAAATAGTCGCTCAGTCGATGAACCCAGCATGCTTAGAGCCCCCCGCTAATGAAACCCAAGATTTCTGCAATGAATTATCAGATTTTTCATCAATAAAATCGTCAACATTAGGAAAACAATTGATCAGAAAAAGACATCCGACGGCAGGCAACCAGAGCAAAAAGTCGATATCGACACAAATATCCCACAACCACCAAGGTTTTCTCTGATCCCAATCACCACGGATACCACTAAAAACATCATCAAAAATCTCAGAGACAGCACATCTTCTATTGACATCATCCCCACAAAACTCCTGAAAGAATGCTCCGACATCCTGGCTCCCACCATAACGCACCTCATAAATCAATCGTTCAAAGAAGGGATTGTTCCAGGCGCCCTCAAACAAGGCATCATCAAACCCCTGCTAAAGAAACCCAACCTCGACCCCCGGGACCCCAACCACCGAAGACCGATAACAAGCTTGAACAACATTTCCAAGATTATGGAGAAAGCGGTAGTACAACAGATACAACGCCACCTGGACACACACACACTCCTGGATCCGTTACAATCAGGCTTCCGCCCAGGCCATGGGACAGAAACCGCACTCCTGAAGATTTGGGATGATGCCCTCGAAGCAGCGGATGACGGAGAATCATGTCTCCTGGTACTGTTGGACCTCAGTGCAGCGTTTGATACTGTGGACCACAATACTCTACTCATCCGCCTTACAGAAGTAGCAGGAGTCACCGGCTCAGATCTACAATGGTTCGGATCCTTCTTAGGAAATCGCTCTCAGACGGTGAAACTAGGAGCTTTCACCTCTGAAACCCGGGCAATCTCCTGTGGAGTCCCTCAAGGATCACCCAGTGCTCCTCAACATCTACATTCGCCCACTCCTCAACATCATCAGAAGATCAGACCTCTGTTTCCACTCGTACGCCGACGACACTCAATTATATTTTCGTATCACCGGACAAAAAGACCATCATCAGCAATTAGGAAAATGCCTCTCTATGATAGACGACTGGATGACTACTAGCTCCCTCAAACTTAAGACAGAACTTCTTATTCTACATGAAAAGCATAACCCCCGAGCCAAGATCCCTTGGACACCTCCTACCATCTTTGGACAGACCATTACCACTAGGACCAAGGCCAAGAGTCTCGGAGTCATTTTTGACTCAGAAATGTCAAAGGATGCCCAAATAGGAGCAGTAGTCAGTGGATCACACCATCTGCTCCGCCTGCTACGCAGACTCATCCCCTTCATTCCAAAGGAGGACAAAGCAGTGGTAGTTGGAACAGTCATCAATTCTCGACTGGACTACGCTAACTCCCTTTACATAGGATTACCCCAATATCAACTTGCGCGCTTACAACTTATCCAAAACACTGCGGCAAGACTGATAACAGGGAAAAAACCCTGGGAATCCATCTCCCCTTCCCTGAGGAACCTACATTGGCTAAACGTAAGGAATTGGGTCGCATTCAAGACCCTCTGCCTCACCCACAAATGCACACATGGAAACGCTCCGCAATACCTTCGCGAGAAAATAAAACACTACACACCAAATCGCAGTCTTCGATCGGCTAATCAAAATCTTCTCCTCATTCCTAAATCCCGCTACAAATCAAAGGGGGAACGGAGATTCGCTGTCCAGGGACCACGGCTATGGAACGCTCTACCAACCGACATTCGCATGGAAGAAAACCATCAGGCTTTCAGGAAGAAACTCAAGACCTACCTCTTCTAGAAGCTTGATAACCATACGCCAATACAGCGCCTTGAGGCGATTCAGTTCGCATTGTAGCGCTATACAAGTTATTCATTCATTCATTCATGTATAGGTATGTGTTTTATTATGCACATATATACATATCTATATAGGGTCATTTTAACTTAAGCCCCATACATGGATTCTGTCAGATCGGACAATGTTGTTGAAAAATCCGACCGTGTGTATGCACCATCGGACAGTGTACGTCGGATTGTCCGACGGACAAAGTCCTATCTCCTGCTGGATAGATTTTTTGACAACACGGTCCGATCACACCAAATCCGATCGTGTGTAGCGTTGTCCGACGGACAAAGTGCTAAGCATGCTCAGAAGAAATTCTGTGATGGAAGCGCTCGGTCAGGTAAAACTACCTTTCCTAATCGACACAGCACATTCGTCACGCTGCAATGTTAAAATGTC
Organism: Lithobates sylvaticus; assembly: GCA_028564925.1. Taxonomy (NCBI): domain Eukaryota; kingdom Metazoa; phylum Chordata; class Amphibia; order Anura; family Ranidae; genus Lithobates; species Lithobates sylvaticus. Next base: position 88,632,889 of record CM053035.1, read on the forward strand.
TTTAATGCAGCGCATTCTCTTTTTCTTTACAATGCAAGAACAATGACATGTTTTAGCTGCTCCTATTCACCCGCACTTCTCACAAACTTAGTTCTTTATTACTTTTCAGGATTTATACACTACATGTTTATTTTTACTCAGATTGTAAAAGAATCTTTGTTATATTTTTAGCATGATTTGTCTTTTATTTTTTTTATTTTTTTGGAAGACATATTTGAAGGAGATTTTTTTATTTTTTTTTGGAGGGGTGTTGTGTGTCTCAACTTAGCAAAAGCACATTATTAACATTTGTATTTGTTGCTTAAATTTACTATGAGTTTGTTGGTTGTTGGTGCCCCTTGTTAATAATACTTTATGATTAGTGAAATGTACCTGCCTACTCACAAATAAACTGTCATTGTAGAAAAGTAAAACACAATAGGCAGTGATTATTTCAAATCAAAAAGACCTTTATTTCGGTCTCAGCAACAAAACAAAGAGGAACGCAGCCATGGTGAAACTTGGGGATTTTGCAAAGCCTTGGACCCCCACGGCAACCATCATTTTTCAAGCTTAGAAAATTGGGGGCCTGAGGAGTACGTATATTAAGGGGAGTGCAATCTGGTCCTGAAGTCCAAAACATCCGGAACTGCAGCAGATGCCATCTAGGTCCCCAGGCTCTGGTACTACGAGAGGCTCCATCTTCTCTCAGACCAGACTGAATCCAGGTCGTCACTCTCAGGTCTTCCTTCCATGCTTCCTTGCACGCTGTGGCTGTCGTGCTGGTGGGGTGGCAGAAGGAGGAGGAGGCGGAGCATGGTCACTATGGCAAACCTGTGTGAGTGGGGTCATCTCCCCAGCCATCCCCTTATTTAGGACATGGAGGATGAGCCCCTCACACATGTTGCGTTGCCTCACCTCCATACCCTTCATTTTAGTGACAACCACGGAGCCAAAGGTCTCCTCGTCGGTGGGTGTGGCATGTAGGGAGGCTGAAGCCTCTCTGATCATCCGGAGCGCTGACTCTCCCGCATCACCCCCCCTTCTCGCCCTTCTGTATGGAAGGCGGAGGGGAGGGATTTGGGAGTCAGTCAGGCTCCGAGGCCTAGCCCCCTCTTGGCTGCCACTACCCACCTCTTGGCTGCCACTAACCCCTGCCTCCTCCTGACTGCCACATTCCACAGCCACCTCCTGGCTGAGGTCTTCCTGTGTATGAAAAAAGAACATAGTTTCAGTTATTTGTTCATCAAACACACACAATTTTCATCAGTGACTGTTGCAAAATGTTTACAAATAGAAAACCATACAATTCTCAGCCCTGCAGTTTAGATTCTTGCCCCAAATGTCTCCAACACTACTGTCAGTTGATATGTCAAACACGTTAGGAACTAAGCAATTGGTGATCCTGAATTCAGTGAACATCATTCCTTTTTCACAAAAATGGTTCCCAAACTACTATACCTGGAACAAGCTGGGCTCCTCCACCTCTTCCAGACTGGAAGGCCCAGGTTGCTCATCGGAAGCCTCATCAGGGGTGGCCTGCGCGCAAGGAAGCGTGGAAGGAGGAGTCGAGAGTGACTCCGTGACATCAGTCTGGTCTTTGAGAAAATGGAGCCTGTCATAGTACCAGAGCTTGGGGGCATAGACCTCATCTGCTGCAGTTGCAGTTTCTTCAGACTTCAGGACCTTCTTGCGCTCCCTGATATACGCACTCCTCAGGCTGCCAATTTTCTTTCTTATATCATCAACAGTTGCCGTGGGGAACCTTGGCTTTACAAATTCCACAAGTTCCAGCAGGGCTGCGTACCTCTTTGTTTTGATGCCGTAATGGGGGTGTTTGGCCTGCCATAAAACGGGAAATTCCCTGTATTTCTCAATGAAGAGGGGGAGAAAACTCATGTCGTTGAATCCCTGCATAATCTCTGCAAGACACAACACCACACAAAACACTATAAATTATGTCAGGCTAAACTCTCCTAATCTTCTCCATAAAGAAGCCTCAAGGTCGAATCAGTCTAGGCTAGTTATGTACCAACGTCAAATTGTACCTTCGTTTATAGCGATCGTCTCGTGCGTGAGCTTTCTCACCCCTCGTCTCCCAGATCGTGGCTACGACACAGGCGTGTGACGTTTTATATACAGTGCGCATGCGTCAAACTCCGCCCGCCCCTGACGATCTTTCTCGTCTATTCCCCACCCCTTCTCTTTACGGCGCAGTGGGGAGAGCACATGGCGGGGACACAGCAGGTGCGCCCGAAATATCCCACCAACGAGGAGGAGGACGAGGAAAGTGCGGAGGCAGAAACGTCCCGATCCCGGAGCCTGAAATTCAAGGCCTCCAATATGTCATTTGGAGAAATGTTGGAGATGGTGGACATATTAAAGAGGAGCGACTATGATGGGAAGTATGGGCCTTACCTCAACCCCAATGTCCGCAAGGCCAAGATCATGTCTAAAGTTGTGAGGAGGCTGTACAATCATTTTGGGGTACAACGATCCAAGGAGCAACTGAGGAAACGCTGGTCAGACCTGAAACTGAGGGAGGCCGATCAGTACAGAAAGATCAAGCGAGTTCTTCAAAAAAGTAAGTAGTTGTGTTTTGTGTTTGATTTCTTGCTTGCATACTGCTCCATGTGTTTGGATTTTTACAAAGTTGTACATTCCAAAATGGCCACTTTCAGGTTCGCTTGTGCATTCGATCGTACTCAACCTCGATCTTTCTGCCACTGTCATGTTCGTGTGTGTGTCCATTCGATCGTACTCAACCTCGATCGTTCGGCCACTTATAATACGATGTTTGTTGTTTTTTGGGGGAAAGGAAGTTTGTTCTCTCTAGAAATGTCATCAAGACTGTCCAGCCAATTTATTCAATGTAAAGGAGACGTCACCCAGTAGCTGTTTACCCATCTGGACTCTAGAGCACTAGTGCTGGGACACCTAAACCCCCTTTTTATTATGCTTTTCCACACATGTGCTCCAGTGGATACTAGAGGGGGGTCTCCATCACCCAAACGTCGACCAAAAAGCTATAAGTTTAGGACCTTTACAAAGTGACTACATTCATGTTGGTGTCATTTGTAACTGGACACCCAAAAATATTGTCCCTCACTTTCAAGCAATGTTTGTCATTTCCTATTTCTGCCCTCAATAGATTGTGTTGCTAAATCTTCCTTTTGAACATTCTCATAGGGGAGCAAAAACTTGGGACGTCTGAGGAAACACCCAAAAACAACACCTCCCAAAAAAGGGGAAAGAGCAGAAGCAGAGGAGGAGGAGGAGGAGGAAGGAGAGATCAGAGAAATTGGAGAACTTTTCACCACAACAGGTGAGTGTGGGAGAACACAGCTACTGGTAAGCTAATCAATGTATGGCTGCCTCATTTCCAAGACCCTTTTTTTTGTTGTGTTTGGTTTTTAGGTGACGTGGATGTTGTGGAAGAAAAATCGCACTTTACCACAGAGAGTGCCCACGTACTCATCGGGGAGATAATGGTCTGCAATAGAGATCTAGATTACATAAAGCAAAACATCAATGATGTTCAACAAAAATTGAAGAACATCATTGATGTTTTAGGAAAAATCTGAAAACGCACCAAGTAATTAACACACATTTGTGACTGCTTCTGACCACATTTGCAAGTTAAGAACTGTGTGAAATTTGGAACATGCACACATTGTGTCCACATGTGCTAGCTCCCATCATGGTGGATGAATGACAATGTTTTTTTGGGGGTGCAACCACTTTACGAACTACTAAAGTGGTTGTGGTGAAGGGGTTGCACCCCCAAAAAACGTCCATTCATCCCCATGATGGAAAATGGCACTTTTGAAGATTCCAGGCATGTGTTTTAACATATAATGACCATTTTCACACCCAAATTGTGTGCATGTTCTAAATTTCCACTTTCCAGGGGTGACCCCCCCATGTGATGAAGGCAAGATCAAACACACTTTGAACATATAGTCATGTCTGATCTTGTCTTCACTTTAGAAAGTTGAACTTTCCTAGTTCCTAGGTTCTGTTTTGCTCCATGCCTGGTTTTACAAAATGCGGAATGTTTGTAAACAATGTTGTAAATAACCAAGATGTTGTCAGTTTGGGCAAGAAGTTTGTAAACGCACTTGTGAATGTTTTGCAAGTAAACTTTTTTACTTTTCTAAATGTGTGGCTTCCTTATTTAAAAAACAAAATGCATTATGTAGGTCAAATGTAAAGGATTTGGGGGCAATGGGTGTTATTTACTAAAGGCAAGTCCAGTTTGCACTGCAAGTTTCTTTTCAAGGGCACTTTTTCACTGCACTTGTAGAGCATAGTGGATTTGACTTATGTAAATGACACCCACAGTGCTTTGTACGAAAACACGGAGCACAGCATTTTTGTGAATACACACATGTCTGACCTGGTGATGAAAAGGAGTATTTTGGGTGTCAGTTATGCACTACAAACCTTCTCTAGACCAAAGATTAGGTATCAAACACACAACATGAGAATAATCTTTTTGGGAAGAAGAGACTGTTACCTCCTTTTGCCCAGAAAGTGCATTCCCACTGTCGAAGGCAAAGGGAAAAAATTTCAAGGTCAAATAAGCTAAAAAGAATACGGAAATGACAAGAAATCATAGGTTGGTTGAAAAATAATATTTATTTAAAAATGCCTCTCACACATCGTCAGGCAGAGCAATGGCCCCCCTACCCACAAAGTAGTCCATATATTGCTCGCGGACCGCGCGGGCATTTAGAGGGGGCAAGCCTGGACGTGCCACTTGAAGGGCTGTGAGGTCAGAATTTGGAGGGCCCTCCACATCTGGGCCAACGGTCACCACATAGTTCCTGTTATGTCTTTTGAGGAAGTTGTGCAATATGCAACAGGCAAGAACTATGTGGTTCAGTTTGTATTCCGCCAAGTTAATTGCCGTCAAGAACAGGCGGAAGCGGCTGGCCAGGATGCCAAAAGTGTTCTCCACAACTCTTCGGGCTCTGGACAGCCTGTAGTTGAAGACCCTCTGGTCTGGGGTGAGGGTCCTCATCGGGAACGGCCTCATCAGATGGGGAGTCAACGCAAACGCTTCATCTGCGACAAAGACAAAGGGGAGTCCTTCTGCATTCTCCTCTGGAGGTGGCAAGCACAGACTGCCACTTTGGAGACGCCAGTAGAACTCCGTGTGCGCAATGGCACCACCATCCGAGATCCGGCCGTTCATCCCCACGTCCACATACATAAACTCATATGTTGCCGACACCACCGCCAACATCACTACACTATTAAACCCCTTATAATTATAATAGTAGGACCCCGAGTTGGGCGGTGGGACGATGCGGATGTGTTTCCCATCAATTGCACCTCCGCAGTTAGGAAAGTCCCAACGGCTGGCAAAGTGGGAGGCCACAGTCTGCCATTCCTGTGGCTTGGAAGGGAACTGTGGAGTGAAACCAGAAAAAAAAATTAGTCACTTTGCACATAAACATTGCAAGCAGATTAGACAATCAACATCTTGGAACAAGAGTATTGTTTAAAATTTGAGGCTGGAAAGTATTTGCACAGAAAAGTAGAGGCTCCCCTTCACAGATTAATCACCCCCCATCAATCCCCCCACTTCTGATGGGCCATTGGCAATAACTAGGGTTTAACACTATTGGCAGCCCCCAGGAAAGCTAAAATAACATTTCAACCCCCCCCCCCCCCCCCCCCAAAAAAAAAAAGGAAAGCACATTGTGACATTCTGAAATTACCAAGCAAGCTAATAGGAGGGAAAGAACACAAAAAAATATGAAATGGAAAGTATGGAGGCAGCCCCTTGCACTACATGCTTTGCAGAATTCATCCCTAAAGATGCCCACTATAAAGAGGTAGGTATATAGTGTGTATTGACCTTGGGAAAGCCAGCAGATAGAGGATTGGTACCATCTGACAGAGCAGTTGGGGGAGGGGGTTCCTAATGAGTTTGCCCCCCCCCCCCCCCCCACAAAAAAAAAGGGGCTCTACATGAAGTAAACCACACAGCAAACATTAGTGCATATTTTAGGGGGTGTTTGGGGGCAAACAATACTATGCAGCAGACAAAAGACATTGCTTAAGTGACTAGGCCATAGGTGTCTATTGGGGCAGAAGAGCATGCTGGGGAGGTAAGTGAAGGGAAAAATGCATGAAGGAGAAAAGGGGCACAGCATATTAGAGCATATTGCAATCATGGTAATTAGGGAAGGAGGTCAAAAATACAAGACATTAGCAAACAGAGCATACATAGAAGGGAATAGTAAAGGAGAAATGTTACCTTAATATAGTCCTCCTGCAGGACCTCGATGATGGCAGAACAGGTCTCTGGAATAATGATTCCCAGGGCCTGGGGAGAGATACCTGAAGAGAACTTCAAATCCTGAAGACTTCTCCCTGTCGCCAAGTACCTCAACGTGGCAACAAGCCTCTGCTCCGGAGTAATGGCTTGTCTCATGCAGGTATCCTGCCGGCTGATAAAAGGGGTCAGCAAAGCCAAAAGACGGTGAAAATCGGGGTCCGTCATCCGGAGAAAGTTCCTGAAATCATCAGGATTATTCTCCCGGATCTCACGAAGCAAAGGCATGTGCGAGAACTGATCACGCTGAAGCAACCAATTCTTGGTCCACATACTCCTCGTCACTCTGTTCATGGACGGGTCTTGGGTCAAAGGTAAAAGCCCGACACCAATTCCGCGTACAGCACGAACTCGGCGACGAGTACGCACGGGAAACATCGCTCACAAGGTCACAAAAGGTCGGCTGGTCAGAACGGACAAACAGAAAGCACCGATAAACAGCAAGGCCTGAAAGAACGAAATGAATACCAGAAACGAGCAGACAATAAGCAGTGCAAATCAAAGCGTCCTATATCAAGATATAGTCCGCAATGACCAACAAATGCGAACTGACTACACGCACTAATAAACAGATACGCACGACAAGCACAAACTGAAGAGCAGTAACGATCTGAGTCAGAAAACTGAGAAGCGTGAATCTTAAGTCACCAAACTTCGACTAACTCGCGATAAACACAGGATCAGCAGAAGGAGTCCAACGGGTGCCTGACGTGGTGCTGAACTTCCCTTTTCTAGTCTCATGGAAGACGACTTACGTCACGACGTTCTTGCAGACCGGATATTCCGACAACGTTGTCCGACCGTGTGTACGCAACAACAACATCGGACAAAGTACGAAGGACAGGATCCGACCGACCTGGTCCGTGGATAATCCGAGCTTGTGTATGGGGCTTTAGATATATATATATATATATATATATATATATATATATATATATATATATATATATATATATATATATATATATATATATCCCCTATTTTATGTCTATTTGTCACCCAAGCGCACTTATCAGTGTGGCCATAATATTAATCCATGATAGACCAATGCCGAGCTATTATTTGTATGCCACAGTTTGACTATTTGCACACCATATAACTTTTTATATTGTAATCCTTTTTTTATATTGTCTTTTACCAATCCATCCCACTCTCAGTTGCTGCTTATATATGTGTTCCTCCAAGTATTATTCAGCAGTGTGCTGTTTTAACCTGCGCTGGGACATGTTGTCCCACAGCGCAGGCATATAAATACCTCACTGCTGACACTTCCTTTTCAGGCCTATTGAAGGAGAAACTGCTCCGAGTGCATAGCCTATCTGCCCATCCAGCACTAGCTTGTCTCCT